>JAVXUO010001997.1:0-291373 GCA_033065855.1 Escallonia rubra | reverse complement strand
TTTGCTTTTTGACTTTAATGGGGAGGATATAAAATGTGTTTTTGTTCTATTTTGTTTCATTATACAATGTTAGAAGAAAATGTTGTTATTGGTGTTAAATTTATGTTATTTAGATCTATCGAGGTGACCGTTACTTGTAGCAATTTTGTTATATTCTTGTTTTGTAGAATTTTATCTCAATTTCTAAGTATACGTACACAAGACTGAAAGCTTCGGTTACAAAAAAGACAAGAAGAAAATAATTTGGCTTCGTTTGGTAACACTTATTTTTCCAGTTTTGTAAATGGAGAAAATAAACGCATTTGATACACAGTTTTCGTTTTTTTTTCTTCGGTTTTGAAAATTAATTTTTAAAACAAGGTGTTTTTGAAAACTTCAAATGGAATTTTCTTTTTATTTTGAGACCACCACAACCACCACCCTCCCACCGCCAGCAGCCATTGCCCACCGCCATTGCCCCCGGCGACCGGCAGCCCCCCGGCGGCCGACAGCCACCGCCGACGGCCGGCCACCACCACCGTCGCCACCGCCACGCCACCACCGCCACCGTAAAACAGCCACAAAGAAAAAATTCAAAATAAAAACTGTGTAATCAAACACACAAAAGAAAAAGTTCAAAATAAAAACTGAATAATCAAACACCTACTTATTGTTGTAAATTTTTTTTTAAATTAGGTTTAATATTTTTTTTTGAAACAAAAAACTAAAACTGAAAGTGTTACCAAACGTTTTCTCTTTATTTTGCAAAGAAAAAGATTTATATTTTATTTATAGGCTTATTAAATTTTGTTTAACTTGCATTAACTTGAAAAGTATTTACACTATAAAATTGAAAAATAAGGTGACAAGGTTTAGCCCAAAACCCAACAATCTCGGCACGGCTGCCACCATTCGCAGCCCTCCTGCTCACCGATTTTACCCCCCTCCCAAACCCGAGAAATCACGAGAAAGTGCAATTACCAAATCATTATGTGGTGGAGCAGCGAACAGGGCGGCGGACGGAGATGGGCATTTTCGGTGTTTGTGGTGATAATGGTGCTCCACGCCGCCGCCATTCTACTTTTCACCTCCGGCTTCCTTCTCACCCGAACCGAACTCCCTAACCACAGCCGCTGCTCCGACGTTACCCAATCTCCTTGCTTCCCTCGGCCGCTTCCCTCCGCCGAAGAATATATTCATCGCAACTCCAACCACACCGATCGAGACTCGACTTGTTGGACTAAACCGGCCGTTGATCGCCTCGTCATCATTGTTCTGGATGCTCTCAGGCACTGATGCTCTCTCTCTCTCTCTCTCTCTCTCATATATATATATTTAATGGAAACATTCTCGATACAATGTCAATGCAACCGCTTACTTAGCTACATGGTGTCTTTTCAGGTTCGATTTCGTTGCTCCTAGTACTTTCTTTGATGGTAAGCATTTAGTTACCATTTCTAGCACCCATATAGGACCATTAATACAGACATTATGAAGTTATGTATCTCTCCGCTTGCCCACATATACCATCCTAAGATATTCAAATGCTTGTACATCGTGCATCACGTGGTCAAGTTCAATGGATGGCTGTTTTATGTTTCTATGACATATGATGCATGACTGACAAGCTGTCCGATCATTTCGTCATGGATAGTTCTTATATTGTTGTGATAACAGATATTATGCACAATCTTTACAGAAAGGAAACCATGGATGGACAAGCTGCGAGTGCTACAAACACTTGCATCTCGACCGGGCTCATCGGCTAAGATATTCAAAGCTGTTGCAGATCCGCCTACAACAAGTTTGCAGCGTCTGAAGGTAAGACTGATTTCTTCTTTCTAAAATACGAAGTGCTGGAGATTCTCGCTATAGTTTTACCCCTCCCATCTGAACAAGTTGCTAGGCATTATAAGGTTAACAGATAACAGTAGTTTTGTTGTGCGTCATAGTAGTGGTTTTTTCCTAGTGCACTAGTTACCAGGGATGATTTCACAGTCCACTTGAATGTTTCCTTAACTCGGAATCTTAATGTGAATGGGGTTAATATTGTGCTGATGTTCACTTTTGATTGTCGCCTATGTAAAACCCCTAAAATCATACAACTTCGGTCCTTCAAAGTCTGGTTAATTGCCAGGCCCGCTTTTACCTCTTATTAGGAGTCAGACGCCTATACTAGGAAATGGAAGAAGAGAAAGCCCATGTAGACCCTATTACAAACCACATAGATGACACATGACACTGGACTAGCATGGATGGGCAACGAAAGGTAGACCTCAGACCATTGAGAATAACCCAGAGTTAGCTCCCATATGGTAAAAGCTGAAACCAATGAAATACTCCAAGAATTTTATCCTTGCCAACTATGATAGCCCCCAAAGCCATTCCAATTTAGCCAGAAGTTCATGCGCTATCAACCCCCTTTGCCATATTCAAAACCAAATGTCTTCAAAGTTTATTCTAGTCAGACGCTTGTTAGCACTTGAAAGAAGAGACAGTAGTAGTTACTAGAAGAAATTTGTTTTTTGGTTGGGGTTTATAACGGAAAGTCAATATAGACGCTTTATGCAAGTTGATCCAAGGCGTTTGAGGGTGTTTTCTAAAATAATGTCGTGTTTTTTTAGAATCTGACTCCCTCTGTTGCTTCTGGAGAAACTATGACTTGTGCAACTGGATGTTCCTCTCGGTAGGAATTGGTGAATTAGGGTTATATCTAGTTTTTTCCACCACCAGCTTCAAAAATACTCCAATTTGCAGCTTTTGGTGTTTTTGTGTGACTCTACTCATGCACTCTAGGCTTTAGTAGCAAGTTCATCCTTAAAGGCATCCACATGTATGGTACATTTTTGGTTCCTATTATCATTCCTAAAGGCCGTAATTTTTTATCCTTTCCAGAATATGTATCGTGAGGTCTATTTCTGTATTTGTATCCACCTCATTTCATGACATTGCAGCGATATTTGAAGCTAAAAAATGCAATAGCTGCTCCTTTAGTGTCTCTATAGACTGCAGATATCTATGAGGAAACTTTGTTTCTCAAACCCTAAGAAGCAGTTTTGTTACTAAGGAACACTAAAAATAAACTTTTGTGTATTATCCATGTGTCTGTAAATACCTGCTTCTAAGTTGAACGATGCTGGTAGCAGAGGAAAAGATAGCAACCAAAAGTTTCATTTGAACCCAAAGGCTAATGTCATGTTAATTATGAAGACATGCAAAGAAGGATCTCTATGACTTAGAACTGTTTTAATGGCTTTTGGTTGTTATTTTAGGGATTGACAACTGGCGGACTTCCAACTTTTATCGACGTAGGGAACAGCTTTGGTGCTCCTGCAATCATTGAAGATAACTTGGTATATCAGGTTGGGCTTTCTATCTTTCTATTTTTGGTTGTCTTATGGCTACTCTCCTTACTTCCAAGATGTTGTTTTTATTTCAAACTTTTGATGCTTTTGTCACTTCTTGTATTTGTATACCTCTTAACATACAGTCACAATTTCAGTTAGCTCAAAATGGGAAGCGTGTAGTGATGATGGGGGATGATACATGGTTGCAGTTGTTTCCTAATCATTTCAATAAATCTTATCCTTTCCCCTCTTTCAATGTTAAAGATCTTGACACGGTATGCTTCTAAAGTTAGTTTTTCTTTTCTTTTTCCCTTTAAGATTTAAATTGGATTCCTTTAATTCCCCCTTGCCAAATCATCCAACATCAATTTTCCAGGTGGACAATGGATGTACGGACCACTTGTTCCCGACCTTGTATGAAGATGATTGGGACGTTCTCATAGCTCATTTTCTTGGGGTGGTATGTCAGTTCTACTATTTAAGCAGTAAATGTTCCTGCCAAATGTTGGGGCTGCTAACACATGTATACGTGCACAGATGTTGGTTGTACTATTTAAGTAAATTTTTTGTTATGAGAATCAAAGTAAAGTGTTATGAGAATTTCATGCTAACTCGGAGATCACTTATTTTCCAACTGGGCTGGAAATTCGATCTAATCGATGATGGTGGATATCCCCTGGCTGGTTTCCGGCTGGTGAAAAGAGGTAGAGGGGTAGTCAGAATGGTTCGCTTTGGAAGGATGCTGTGTCTAAATGTCTAGAAGAAGCCTCTAGGACTTGCAAGAGTGTTCAGAAGAAGCTTTGGGGCAAGAATAGACTTTATCGGTTAATCTATTTTCCAGTTCCGAAGGGAGGTTTCTGTGGGTTGAGGGACTTTTGGGTTGCAGTATTTGATTCCTAAATTTGACCGAAAGAATGGGTGGGTTTATGTCGCTGATAATATTAGAAGGTTTTCAGGTGGTAATCAACTTTCTTCGATCTCGTCTCCTCCTTTGCGGAAGTCCTTTCTGGATGTTGCAAGTATTTCTCGCCGGCCTCTTCTCCCACATGAGAATAAGTCAGCGAAGTCGGGCCACTCAGTTGATTTTGAGTTGACGATAACTTGTCTAAGGACCAGTGTGATTCTCTGTGCAGATGCTCAGTGGGAAGGGTGGAGGATTTACGAGATCCTGCAAGGCTTTGTGTGGAGATGCAATCTTGAGTTAATTAGAAGTGGAAAGTGGCAGGTGGTCTTTGTGGGTTATTGTTTCGGATGGTGTTTCCTTCCTTTAAAAGATGAATTCCTGTCCTTAGAGGAAGGTTTAGGGGTGCTGGAACTTAAGGATTGGAAGTTTAGTGGTGCAGCCATCCTGTAAGATCTATGGACTCCTTTGGCTGGACAGATGTTTGGATTTTCGGCCAAAATCCCTCTGGATTAGAGCAGTGGATCTGCTTCTTCATCTACGGGGGCAGATGATCTGTTGTAAAATTGGGGATAAATGTGGAGGTTATATTCTGGCAGATTAAGCTACTGTAGGCAAATCTGATTTAAGGTGGGCTCGCCTAAAAGTGCAAGCAGGTATTCCTATTCCCTCTACAGTTAGCTTCGGCGTGAAGGGTTTAAGATACCAGGTCCCCATTTGGGTTGAATCTTCTGCTTCTTATGATTTCTGGGAGGCCTCTTCAGGTAGGCTTTCCCCTATTGATTTGGGGAAGACGACACCTGTTTTACACGCAGAAGAAGAGCGTTTAGGTTGCTCGCAGAAGCAACAGCTGGTGAAACCACGTGCCAGGTTTAGCATGGAGTTGGTTCTTTTGGTCGGGGTTCAAAATCTAAATCTTCTACTTTTTTACTGAAGGTCAAGGGTTATGTGCGTGGGCTAAAGGGGTTGGTCCTAGTGAGTTGGATCGTGATACTCTTTGGGCCTTTTCTTGTCCAGGAGCTGTTAGCCTGTTTTTTGGCGGCTTCATGTTAATTCCCTTTTAGATCTTTGAATGATTTTGGGTCAGTCGCCCATCATTTGGGGTATTTATGGCTGCAGATATCTAAGCCCTTGGTTATAGAATCTGATTCTAAACCTAATTGTAGAGCTGATTCTGTCCAGGCTGCGGAGAATATCATCACTTCTTCCTCTTCTCAGGTATGTCCGCCGTCCCTGGTGACCCCTATTTAGTCGGTGGTGGGTGGCGCTGAGAATTTTCGGGAGCTTTTGGACCAAAGCCAATGTGTTTGGGCGTCAAGAAATAAACGTGGCAGTGGTGACTGCGGCAAAGAAGTGCTCTGCAGAAGACTGCTTGGGTGGGTCTGGTGTTTCGCAAGAAGGGGATAGGTGTGTGAGGGTTTATGAGGCAGCGTTGGGTTCTGCCTTTTTTTTTTCTTTTCTGGATTGTGATGGGGATTCTCTTGGCGGTCAGGCTCTCTTGGCGGTCTTACTTTTCGGGACTCTTCTGAGGCCTTCAGTGATAGTCAGGAAGGAGTTAGGTGTAACGGTGGATCCTTTCCCCTGGGTTAGGTGCTAGGAAGCACGAACTCCGGTTCGGGTGTGGATATGATACGGGTGTGGATACGCGGATTCGTCATTTTGGAAAAAAAGAGGATACGGGTGTAGCAGGGATACAACAAATTATATATGTGTGTGCGCGCGTGTGTGTATGTATATATATACATGTATGTACATATAATATGTTCTTTATATGTATTATCAAGATATTAATCCTTCCAACCATATTAGTGAGAAAGTTTGCTAAATTGGTGGCTGTTTTTGAAGTATTGATAATTTATAGCTGAATATAATAATGCTTGTTTTGAGTTTTGGTTTTACTAGTATTTCTATAAATTTATGGGGTTAGTTTGGATAAAAAGTTAATAAAGGGTACCAAGTAAAGGCATAAAAAGTTAAAAAGTCATGTAGCATTGAGAAGAGAGAGCAGTCTTCTCCTTCTTCCAAGACAACAACAGTGTCTTCTTCTTTCCCAACTCCCAAGACGAGCCTATCCCGGTACTACCTTCTTCTTCTTTATTCTTTTTCTTCTTCGTCTTTCTTTTTTCTTCGCCGGACGCTGTCGCTACAGCCGGACACGGTCGTTGCCGACTTCCAGTCGCTGCTGCTTTCTTCATCTTCTTTCTTTCTCGTCTCTGTCCAGATTATTAGTAATTTTAGGTTGCCAATCACCAAACTGACCCAAATAAAATCCTCCCAGATTCGACTTCGAGCCCTCAAGCACTCGGTGCGTGTCCAAGCCGTGTCCCTGCTGTGCCGGAGCCGCACCCGAAGTTCATCAAATTATCTGAGAAATCAAACAATTATGGACACGCACCCCGTGCGCACCCGCACCCGATCTGCAATTAGTGCTGGTGCGTCGGTTAGAATGCCACACCCGTGCTTCATAGGTTAGGTGTTATGGGGTTCAGAAGATCCTGGGGGTTTGGATGGATGGTTTTCAGCGCCAAATTACTGATCTTCAGCTAGAAACTGAAAAGAGTAATGATGGTGGTGGTAAGCAGATGGATAATCATCGTAAGGGCAAGGGCTAAGGGAGGGGTTCGAAGGCTAAGAAGCACTGGGAGTTAAAAAAAACTGGAGTGGTCTGTGAATTACAATTCATGTGGGGAAGGAGGGAGGGGTTCGAAGGCTAAGAAGCACAGGGAGTTAAAAAAACTGGAGTGGTCTGTGAATTACAATTCATGTAGGGAAGGAGTTCAGATGTAGTCGGAGATGGGTCGAATGGCCTTGCTTTAATCGTTCTTTCATCATGTATTTGAGGAGCATATTGTTGGAATGTGTGGGGCCCTAATAGTAAAGGAAAAGGAGGATTGTGAAACCTTTATTAAAAGGATGGAATCCTAATATTGTGTGTATTCAGGAGACCAAATTGGTGTCAACCTCTCTTTGGGACATTAGATCCTTTGGGGGTGGTAGATGGCCTAATTGGGTTACTTTGGATGCAGTGGGTGAATTGAGAGGTATTGTAATGATGTGCTTCGTGGGGGTATTTCAATGTTATTGCTTTCTCACCTAGGCTTGGTTGTGTCAATATGTCTCGGGATATGAAGGAAATTAATAATAGGATGGAGTTAGTCGATCTTCATTGGAAGCAAGCTCTTTCACGTGGTTTTGAGGGCTGGTCAATCGATCATGTTCCAGAACTGATCGCTCTTTGATGTCACCAACTTGATATGGGCGTCACTTAATCTTGTTTACCTTGTGTTATTTCTGATCATGTCCCTTCACCTCTTGATGGTGGAGGGCCCCGTCGGGGGGAATTACCTTTTAGGTCCGAAAACATGTGACTTAAAGAGCTTGGGATTTTCGATACAGTTTTGCTTGGTGGAGGAGCTATGATGTAGTGGGGTAATCCTAGTTACTGCTTGGCACAAAAAATAAATGTGTTAAAGTTGGACCTTAAGAAGTGGAATAAGGAGGTCCTAGGGAGGGTTGAGCTGAGATTGGCTACAATGATTTCTAATATCCAGGAACTTGATATTTTGGAAGCGGGGAAGTCCTTGTTCTTGAGGAATCTTTGGCGCGTTTGTAGTTGAAATTGGAAGCTAACCATCTTTTTTTGTCTGAAGAGATCTTTTGGAGACAAAGGACAAGAGAACTCTGTTTTAAGGAGGGAGGCCGTAGTTCAAGATATTTCCATGGAGTTGCTAATTCTCACAAGCGTCGTAATCAGACCGGGAGGATTGTGGTCGATGGGTTGGAGTTTTCTTCGATCAACAACATCTAAGAGGAAATTGTGGGTTTCTACAAGAGGCTCCAGGCTAATCCTGATCAGTGGCGCCCTCGTCTTAATGGCGTGAGCTTTCAGGTCCTTGGGCACGATTTAGTGTTTCTCTCGAGGCTCCTTTTTAGGAGGAAGAAATTGTGGCAGCGCTTAAGTCCATCTGTGGAGATAAGTTCCCTGGTCTCAATGGCTTTAATCTGGCGTTTTCCCAAAATTGTTGGCCTGTTATCAACCATGATGTTTTGCTTTTAAGTTTTTCTTCGAACGTAAGAGTTTTGAAAGAAGTCTTGACGCTACTTTTTTATGTTTGAGCTCGAAGCAATGAGGTGCTGTGGTTATCAAAGACTTTAGACCCGTGTACAACTTAGTCTCCAAAGTGCTAGCTTGCAGACTTCAAAAGATCATGGCTTATGTTGTTCCCGAGTCACACAATGCGTTTGTTGAACGCATGCAGATCCTGAATGCTGTTTTTACTGCTAATGACTGTGTGGGTTCCAGAATAAAAGCGGGCTTGCCTGGGGCTGTGTATTTGGATGTGGAAAAAGCCTATAATGACGTGAACTGGGAGTTTTTGTTGTATTTATTGGAAATGATGAGCTTTGGTAGTAGATGGAGACCGTGGATAAAGTTTTGCATCTAAAACAGCTATGTTTTCAATTTTGATTAATGGTTCCCCAGCAGCAGGGTTCATTTTAGCTTCCAGAGGTCTTCACGAAGGAGACTCTTTATCACCTTTTTTGTTCTTAATTCTAATGGAAGCCTTGAGCCAGTTTGGGTAGAGCAGTCGAAGGCAGCTTCTTTAGGGGCTTTTTAGGTGCTGATTCTTCAGAGTCAGGAGTTCAGATTTCTCACTTATTGTTTGCGGATGATGCACTTTTTTCTTTTGTGACGCAGAGGAGTGTCAGTGAGGTATCTTCGGTTGATACTCTACTTTCTTCATGCTTTTTTGGGTCACAAAGTGAATGTCGCTAAAAGTGAGGTCATCGTGGTTGGTAATGTTCTTGATGTTATTGCTTAGTCCTTTGGATGCCATGTAGTCAGGCTTCCATTCCCTTACTTGGGTGTTCCATTAGGAGCTTCGTTTAAAGATAAGTCATGTTGGAATCTGGTTATCAAACGATTTCAAAAGCGGATAGAAAATTGGAAGAAGCAATTCCACTCTAAAGAGAGGCAGAGTTACCCTTATTCAAAGTTTTTTGTGCAGCCTCCCCTCCTATTTTTTTGTCATTGTTGGCGATGCCTGCTTCGGTTGCTAAGAGGCCGGAGAAGGTGGAAAGAGCACTTTTTCGGGAAGGTTTGGTGAAATAAAGGAATTTCCACTAAGTTAAGTGCTAGGTAGCACGGACATGGACACGGTGTCGGTGTCCGACATCGACGGGAACACCGGACACCGCAATTTCCAAAAAATCAGATTTTGGACACCGCTAATTTTTAATATATTTTTATTATATATAAATATATTTTTATATATTTAATAAATATCAAATACATTTCACAACCTAAAATAACAAACAATAATGAAAAACTATTAAAACAAGGAATTTAAATAAATACAAGCCATACTTGAACATTTTTTTGGTACTGGGCAAAAAAACAAAGTTAAAAAAGAAAAAGAAAAAAGGAGGTCTTTCACTAGAGTGCAAGATAGGGAGAGAAAAGGAAAAAAAAGGGAAAGACACGAGAAGCAAAGAACCAGTGGGCCGCGAGAAAGAGAAGACAAAGAAAAGAGGAAGGAGAAGGAGACGACTGACGAGACAAAGAGAAGAAGCAGACCTGTGGGTAAGCGACGGCGGTGGAGGACCTCCGGCGACGATGGCGAGAGATCTGGCGACGGCGACGGTGGACAGATCTGTCGGCTTCGGTATCCGGCAACACCGGCGCCTTTCAGATCTGTCGGCTCCGACAACATCGGCGACTTTCAGATCTGTTGGCTCCGGCAACATCGACGACAGATCCGGCGACACGGCGACTAAAGAGAAAAAGACGGCCGACAGATGAGGTGAGAGAGAAGACGACGTCCCCTGAAATTACTTCCAAAAGTTCAAAACTAGCCCCAAACGTTCCGACACTGCCGATTGCCGTGTCCGACATGGTGTCAGAAAATTAAAAAAAAAAAAAATTCCCGACACCGATTGGCGGTGTCCGACACGTGTCGGGCGGTGTCCGGAGGGTGTCGGGGTGTCCGTCCGTTTAGGACACCAAACCTCCACCTAGGAGAGGTGTCCGTGCTTCAGAGGTTAAGTGCAATGCAGTATGCTCTCTGGTCCAAATTGGAGGTTTAGGTATTAAGGATCTCATTTACCTTTAATCGTTCTCTTCTGGGAAAGTGGCTTTGGAGCTATATCTATTAGCGGGATCTTTATGGAGAAGAGTGGTGGTAGGAAAATTTGGAGAGGGGTCAGGTTCTTGGTTACAGAAAACTAGGAGACCTGTTGGCCTTAGTCAGTGGGCGGGGATTCACAAGGAATTGGATTGCTTTGTGAAGCATTGTCGACTTTGAGGTGGGAAACGGCATTAGCTTGAGTTTTTGGTGTGATGTAGTTTGTGTTGGGAGGAGGAGCTTCTTAATAGCCTGTTTGCGAGTTTTTTATAGGAGAGAAAAGAAAGGAAAAGAAAAGAAAGTGGCTCATTTCCTTCCTTTTCTCTACTTTGTAAGTTTTTTTTTTAAGGAGAGAAAAGAAGAGAAAAGGGAGGAAAGATTAGGCTTCTTTGCCTCTAAATCTTTCCTCCCAAAATTGGGAAGAAACGGAGAGAAATGAAACTCTCATAAGTAATATTTTAGTAATGCCGATATTACCCTTGACATAATAAAGACTATATATTTAATGACGTTTAGGTTTAAGGGTTTCTTGCAAGAACTTATCATTTTACTTACAAATAGATAATTGTTTTAGATGTTAGAGTTGACTCATGATTGATTGTTTTGCTTTTGGTGTAACATCAATTAGATTTGGATGTCGGGATGTTTGTAGTCAACTCATGGCTAATTTTTCTTTTTTCTATTGTGACATAAACCAGTGATGTAAGACTTATTACATTAGTATGGTATGAACTTTGTATGATGTCATTGATGACTAATATGTTTACCCGTCAAAATCATGTTCTTTTTTATGATCATACATTCATAGTCTTTATTAGAATTATCACAGTGTAGTATAAGGGTATATACATAATCGGGTGTCTTTTCTTTTCTGCTAAACTCACAAACAAGGAAAATAAA
Organism: Escallonia rubra; assembly: GCA_033065855.1. Lineage (NCBI taxonomy): Eukaryota > Viridiplantae > Streptophyta > Magnoliopsida > Escalloniales > Escalloniaceae > Escallonia > Escallonia rubra. The sequence continues at coordinate 280,121 of JAVXUO010001997.1, read as the reverse complement.
TGATTTTTCTTTTCTCTCTTAAACTCACAAACAAGAGGAAGGAAAATGGGCTTCTCTTCTTCCTTTCTCTTCTCTTCCCTTCTCTTCCTTTCTTTTCTTTTCTTTCACATCAAAACTCACAAACAAGCTATAAATCTTTCCCCTGTTTATTTCGTATTGCTTGTAATCGTGAGGTTTCAGTGCTGGAGGCATTAGTTTTCCAGCAGCATGGTCTCTCTTGGAATCCCACTTTTAGCAGTAATTTTCAGGGTTGAGAGATGAATTAAATTTCTGCCTTTTTGGGCTGCTTTATTTTTCAAAGGTGCGTAGAGGGGAAGATGATAGGGTGGTCTGGAGAGGAAGCTGTGAGGGCATATTTTCGAGGAAGTCCTATTACTCACTTTTGAAGGCTGATGTCGATGCTTCTTTTCCTTGGAAGATCATGTGGAGGTTCTTGCTCCCTCCAGAGTCAGTTTTTTTCCCCTTCGGAAGCAGCCAGAAATGCTATTCTGATGGGGGATAATTTACGAAAGCGAAAGGATAATTTATGTCAGTTTGTGTTTCATGAGTAAACAAGCAGGCGAATCTGTGGCCCATCTTCTTTTGCCTTGACCAATTTTTTATGTAGTTTGGAGATTGATTTTCTATCTTCTTGGGTTGTGCTGGATGATGCCATGTTCTGTTTTGGAGTTCTTTAGGAGCTAGTCTATGCCCAGGAGGAGCAGTAGGAAATTGTGGGGGTTGATTCCCCTATCTCCATTCTGGTACATTTGGAAGGAAAGAAACAGTAGAGCTTTTGAGGGTTGGAGTTACCCTTATTGAAGTGAAAGGTTACAGTTTTGTTCACTCTTCGCAGCTGGGCAGAGGATGATTATTTTAGATCTAATGAAGCCTTCGTAGCTTTTTTGGACAGCTTCTGGCTGTGCTCCTCTTGCTGAATTTGTACTTTTTGTAAATGGTTTTCCCCCCTTGATTGGCAATTTTTTGTGAGTAATAATGTCTTATCAAAAATAAAAAAAAATACTTGCACACATTCACACACGTCGGAGCACTCCTACTAAAACACCAACTTATATACTATCGAACAATTGTAATCCGTCGCAACCATACTATTGTCAACTAATTTATTCACATTTATGTTATGATGATGATGTCAGTAGCATTGACAAACATGATTGCTCTTGAAACCTTTTCTATCTGATGTAAAGCTTGCATATGCCATGGTTTCCTTGACCTTCTTTTTTTTCTTTTTCATATTTTTGTTTTCCAGAGGATTGTAAGATGGACCCTAAAACTTCAAATTTTCTTGAGCAGTATTTCCTGCGCATGATGATGTAGCTACATATGTTTCAATTCATGGTTGGGTGCTAGGTCATGGTTTTTTGGGTTAGGTTGCTGGGAATACTTTTGTGGATGTCTTTTGACTCCTCTTGTTGCTTATTAGTATACTCGTATTGAACATATGAAGCCACAAAAAAGATACTTTCGTTGATGAACAATTTCTTGCACAATATAATTTTGTACAAGTACAAACACTTTCACATTATTTCTGACTCACTTGCACACAAGTTAGCTACAAGTTCTCATACATGAAGACACCTCACAATTCTGGCACAAGTATGCTCGGCACACTTGACAAACTCACATAAAACACTGCAATACAAGAACCACTAAGTCTCTTGCTCTGTCACAAGTTCACTTCAGTGAATTACAAACACAAGTGGCCAACTCTCCTATTTATACTTGCATGTGGGGGTGGGGTGATGAATTCTGGATAGTTCATGGTGGAAATTTCTAGAGAGAGACGGTGAAAGTATCTAGAGATCGATAGTTCTAGAGAGATAATATTCTGGAAGATAATTAGAGAGAAGGCCATAGCATAGATGGAGACCTATGAAGCACCGGTGCGGCACTTAGGGTGAAGCACCGGCACCGGATACGCGTCGGGTGCGGCACCGGTGCGTGTCCACCAATTTTTTTTTATCTTTTTAATTTCTTAAATCCCGGGTGCGGATCGGGTGCGTATCGGCTCAGATCTGTCACCACAGGCGACCATCGGGAACTCCGGCGACCACCGGCGACCATCGGGAACTCCGGCGGAAATCTGAGAGGAGACACTGGAGAGAAGTAGAAGAAGGAGAAGAAGAAGGAGAAGGAGAAGGGGACTTACCGGCAACCCACTGTGGCGTGCGCCGAGTCCCGGCGACCCACAGCGGCGTGCGCCTGCTTCCAGAGGAGGAGAAGAAGTCGATGTTCTTATCTTCTGACTTTTGACTTTTTGACATTAGTTTTGTTAAGTTATTACATAAACCAACCCTAGGATTTCAAAGAAATAGAAGTGATACCACATAAAAACTTTATTATGTTCAATTCTACAATTTTAGTATTTATAAAACTATCCATTAAACTTAACAAATTCTTACTAATTTGGTTGAAAGCTTTAAAATTTACAAAAGAACCCATTAAACTTAAAAACTCACTACTTTGGTTGGAATATTAATATCTTTTCACATATATTATGATTATTAAGATTTAAATTGTTTAAAAATTAAATACTAAGTAGAAATAATTAAAAAAATATTTATAAAATATGCCGTATCCCCACCGCACCCGTATCCTAAAATTTTTAAAAATGCCGTATCCGCACCCGCACCCGTGTCCGTGCTTCTTAGATGGAGACAGTTCTACAGTGGTAAGGGGAGAAAGATGAGTCTAGAGAGAAGGGACGGTGAAGAGTCAACAATGAAGCAGGGGTGCGTCATGTCGGCCGACGTACCAGCACCAGGAGCAGATCTGGTCCGGCTGGGTGTGTGCCAAAATTATTTTATATATTAATTAATTTTCTGAATATCAGGTGCGGCTTGGACACTACTGGGACACGCACCGGGTACTTCAGGGGTCAAAGTTGAATTTTGAAAGAGAATGAACCTAGGGTTTTGGACAAACAGGAGAGACAAAGAAATAGAAGAAGTTGCCACTGGATACTGTAGGGAGCAGCGTCTGTCAGACAGAGATGTCGGGGCGAGCCCTCTTTCCGATCCGGCAGTAGCTGCGGCATCCAGCGGGATTTATGGTTTAAGAGGAAGGAGAAGAAGAAGAAGAAGAGGGGCTCTGTTGTCGATCTGGGTTCTGTGACCCATGACCGTACTTTTAATTGCATGTGGTCAGTCATGATAGCTGTATGCAATTAGATCTTTTCCCAACTTTCTAGTTAACTAGGTACCCCCCTATTAGCTTATTATATCAAAAATAGCCCCAATACTTCTCAGAATAGAAATAAGACCAGAACTTCTACAAACTTTTACTGTAGTCAGCTATACAATCTCAGTAACTCCTAAACTGCCCATCATTCAATTGGTTGGAAAGACAAATGTATGTTTGTTACACATATAGTTAATAAGTAGTAATATTAGCCGTAACCCTGCAGCACCCGTATCCCGTGCTTTTCATGAATGACAAAACCGTGTATCCGCACCCGCTCAGAGTCAGTGGCAACTCTCAACCCTCCCTCTCAACAATGACTCTGCATCTCTGAAGCGTATGTACTTGTTTCTTCTATGACGAGTGCTTTTCTGCTTCTTTCTGTGCCAATACTTTCAAAGCCATATGGAGCATATTTTATTCTTTCGCTTTGTATGCTTTGACCATTCCAAAACCTTTTTGCTTCACATTCTGCTATCCTTATTTGCCTGATGTAGGAAGCCATGTCCTTGGTGTTATTCGGAATCCTCCTTGTCAATTTTGAGGTTCTTTGGTTCTTTAGAACACAGTCTTCGATATTCTTACGAGCGTCGATAAATCCTGGATGTGCTGATTTCTTATAATTGCTTGGACTATCAATGCCATGCACCAGTTAATCTTTTTTATGGACTTGCTCCCCCAGCTTTCCATAAATCTTATTCTCGAGCCCTTGAGAATCAAATGTTGTAACTTAGAGGTTCTCACCTTTCAGCCACAATGGAGCTCGCTGCTATGTCAATTGTTGCTTGATCTTCAACCAATCCGACCTTGTTTGAAGCTGATTTATCTTGGTCTTCTACCCTTCATTCAGCAGCTACAACTAAGGCTGCAATCGAAATGAGTACTCGGCTCGTTAGGAGTTTCTAAAAAATTGGTTCGGCTAATTTCAAGAGATACCTGAGCTGGGCTTGTGTTCGTGACGAGCCGAGAATCCGTGGTTGAACTTGGGATCTTGAAAGTTAATCGATCACAAGCTTAGCTCAGCTCGCTCTTATACAATGATCGAAGGGCACAGATCTAAAAAAGGAATCACATTGAATAAACCCTAATAACTTGAGAATCAAAACCTTACAGATCTATCTAGGAATTGAGGTACAAGAGGTTTGGTGGGAAGATCTGCATCAAAGGGATCGACAAAGATCAATGATGAAGAATTTCAAACACAGATCAATGGAAGAAGTGCAATTCCAGATCTATAAGCTATTCTTTGATTTCGAGCCACGGCAGAGCGATAGAGAAAGAGAGAGACAAGGTGCATACTTCCATGACAAATATTCAAAATGAGGAGGAAGAGGCGAACGGGGGAAGACAGAATTTCCAAGGGGAAAGAGGCGAACGGGGGAAGGCAGAATTTCTAAGGGGAAAGAGACGAAGGGAAATGGGGGAAGGCTGAACTTTTTAAGGGGAAAGAGGCGAAGGGGTAAAGGCTGGAATTTATATGCATGAAGCTTGTTTGGTTGTAAGACTTATTTTTGTTTGGGCATAGATTCTCCGTATGTGGGCTAGTTTTACTTCACAATATTTTAATATTTATGACTTTTTACATTTAAGAATATGTATGTGTACTATAAATGTATATCTACATACACACATAAACATAAAGACATAAACGAGTTGTTCGCGAACGCTTTCAAGAACAAAATGTCATGTTCGTGTTTGGCTCGTTTATTACATGAGCTATAAAATTGTGCTCGTGTTCAGTTCATTTATTTTATGAAGGAAATGAACCATCTTTAAGTGAACTAACATGAGCTTTGCTCACGAAAAGCTCGGTTCGCTTTCAGCCCTATCTACAACAAAATTTATCTCATCTCTATTCTTGGTTAGGGCTGTAAATGAACCGAGTTGTTCATGAACTGCTCGTGGTTCGTTCCCCAAAGAACTCGTTCGTATTTGTTTGTATAATATACGAACCGAACATGAACAAAATATTAGAGCTCGTTTATGAACATTCCAAAGTGTTCACGAATGTGTTCGTGAACAGCTCGTCTGGATAATAACTTAATTATAATATGTTTCAACCCCAAAAGTCATAAGACTTAATTATAGTATAAATTAGTTTAAACTTGGAAGTCCTAAAATCAGATAGACAATTGAATCAAGTAAAGTATAGTTCTGGTTTGGAAATAATTGTTTTGAACGAGAACACGAGTTTTCAAGTTCGAGTTCGGTTCATATAAATAAACGAACGAACTCGAGCCGAACACGAGGTTTGTGCCGAACATGAGTTTTGTGAAACGAACCGCGAACGGGTTCAAACAAACTTCTGAAGATTAAACGAACACGAACATGATCTGAAACTAAACAAATGAGTTTGAACATACCTCTATTCGGCTCGAACTCGGTTTGTATACGGCCCTATTCCTGGCATCTTCAATTAGGGCTGAGTTTTCTTGACACATCCTTCCTTTATCAAAGTTCATCTGTTGTTCCAAGTGACTTTCATCCTCAAGCCTTGTCTCCACGAACGACGCATCGACGTCCCATTTCTCTTCGCTATTAACATATTCATTTAAAACGCTCTTGCTATTACTTCTGGAACATTTTACTCATCTTCACCGCCAATGCCTTCTTGGTCGAGTATAACTTCAACTTCGAGTAATTTCTTTTCGCATTCTCTACTAAAACAAAGGTTGCTCAGAAGTCTCGTTACTTCTGACTTCTTGACGTATCACACCCCAAGACTAGAGGCATGACTTCCAATGCAATACAATCAACATTCCTGTTCAAAAATCTCTAGAACCATGCAAAATGCTAATACCTCAATAAGGTAATCAAGAGCACTAATTCCATTAATCCCCAACAAGACAAAATCCCCATAACTTCAAGTTGCAGCGGAACAGAAGTAAATCTACAATACCCCAATGGTTTTGTGCAACCTTTAGCGACCAAAGAACCTTATTACAACTAAAATTATTTCAACTACTAATATTAATCACAGAACTTCCAAAACTTGCTCAAAGTCCCAGCAGGACGTCAAAACTCTAGGTGTAACTTCTAATCAATTGTCACCTGAAAAATAAGGGGCGAGTAAAAGCCCAGCAAGAGAAATATACGCACATACCTGGTGTAAAATACGATGGTATCACTAACAAGTATCTGGAACTAGTAGGTAGAAAGATCAATATGCATTGCAGAGGGGTTATCCATACACTTTACAATAAAAAAGGAGTCAAAAATGTTTTGTTAGTTATTGCATTAATAAGATAATACTGTACAAAGCAATAGATTCTAATTCTAATTGAAATAAAAACCGTGTTTAATCAACCGAAGTGGCGAAGCCATACAATCTCTACTGGTAATAATAGGCCATTAACAAGACTATATTATCCTGCCAAAAGCGCGATAAATAACATAGTTCAATCTTTAATTGAAGTCCAAAACAATGTAACGTGATGACAAACCATATCAACTAAGTTACCGTTGAAGCTGAACACATGGTAACTTGTTAGTGTGTGAAACAAGGAAGCAACATATTACCTAACAATGCTTGATGATTAGCGACAACTTTAATTAAATGCCAAAGACTTGGGATTCTAACTTCCGATAACTACTAAATTCTAGCGCGAAGCCATGGAAACAATGTCCAAGAACCTTTTGAAGTTATTTTGGGCCAAATTAGTCAATTTGGAGAGACCGTGAATTTAATGAAGAAAAGGTTGTAGTGTACAAGGTTAACAATCTAATGCCCCCTAGAAATGAAAGTTGAAGCCGAATTCAACATGGAACAATTGTCACTAAGAAAAAGACATCACAATTTAGTTTAACACGCTGAAATCGAGGCCATGAATATAAACTAATATCAAACACATAAAAATAAGCACAAGGGTAAACGATCGAATCTATAGCCTCAAGCAAACAATAATTAATTGGTCAGTAGATGTTAATTTTTTTATAACGACGAATGTACTACATATTTAACCCTTACCTTCAAATCAGTAATAATCTTTCCGATCACAGTTGCGAACCCAAAACCTATATTATAGATCAAAAGTCATTAAAGTAGTAACCTAGGGTTTATTATTCTAAATCGAGGCAATAAAACTACTTAAGATCCCAAAATTATTGTTCAAATCCTTGATTGTTTACCACAATCGCCCTAGCGCTAATTCGCAGCCTCCTACGGTAAGAATGGAGAAAAATAGTGATTTAGAATGAAGGAGGAGGAAAAACGAACTAGTCTGCTGATTAAAAACTTAGATGGTAAATTACAATAGACCCCCGAAAGTTTCAAAATTTATTCATAATGACCCTGGTAAATTACTGTTTTCACCTAACCAAAAAACCAGTTATTTACTAAACTGCCATTGCTGTATAAATCCCAAAAATTCTGTTTTAAAGTAATTTTTCTTTCTAGTATTACATGACATCGGATTTCTTTTTGTTGTTAACATCTACAATGGGAATCGCTCTTGCTATTGCTTCTGGAACATTCCACTTATCTTCACCATCAATGCCTTCTTCATTGAGTGTAACATTAACGTTAGAGCAATTTCTTTTCTTATTCTGTACTGTGGAAAAGGTTGCTTGGAAGTCTCATTCCTCCTCGCTACCATATTTATCTTGCTTTGAAGTAGCTATATTTCCTTCAGATGTCCTCTTCTTTGCTTCATAGTCTCAGGCAAAATGCCTCTTTTGCCTCGGTTGTAGCACCCATCGTTTCTCCGTCTATCATTGTTTGAAACCCAATTCAGCTCCTCTATGTGGGAGCTTCTTTTGAAGCGATTACTTTTGTTCTCTTCATCATGTTTGTCAACTTAATTTTCTTTCCACCTTCTAGCAAAAGCACCTCTTAAATTTCATCTTGCTTTAGTGCTGAAAAGAGCCTCTTCAGTAGATTTCAATGAAAATCTGCAATTTGTTTGGAAGAGCTTTGGCTAGTGAATTTCCTGGATCTACTAAGGAAGGTTGTGTTGGCCAACCATCTATTGGTGTGAGAAACCCAGTGTATTCAGGTTTCAATCCGTTGATTGCAATTCTTCTCATCTATGTTTCATGGACCTTTCACTTTGGGGTGAAGGGGCGGTGTTGACACGACTTGACACAGACACCGGTACGGGATCCGTGTCAGACTCGTCATTTGCCTGACGGATACGCCACGCTAACAATTCCAGTGGAAGAAGATCAAAGAAAGAAGAAGGGGCTGCGGATCTGGTCCGTAAGGGTAGAAGAAGAAGAAGAGAAGGAGAGAGGATAGAGGAGAGGGAGAGTTACGGGTAGAAGAAGAAGAAGAGAAGGCGGAGGAGAGAGGATAGAGAGAGGCTGTAGCTTTTATGGGAGGTGGGAGGCTGTTGAGTGTTGACAGATCTAAGAGCTGTTCAACTTGTTTGAGTGTTTCTTCTTCCCTTTTTCTTTTGTAGAAAATTTCACTCTCGACCCCAAGTTTCATATAAATATAAAAAACAACCCAAATTAAGTAGAAACTCTGCGTGACCCATGTAACATTCATAACATTGCACATATACCCTTGATATTCAAACTCAACCCTATAAGTTCAGACGTGTCCCTGTGTCCGTGTCCGACTTCGGATCCGTGTCCCTGTGTCCTGATTTCTCAGAAATTGGCGAGTCCGACACTTGAACACGTGTCCGATTCTGACACGACACCGAGTCCGTGTGACATAGCTTCTCATTCTATGTCAGCAATTTTTGAACTAGTATCTAAATGGTCTATCTCACGGGCATAAGTTTCTTACTTTTCAGAAGTATTTAACAATCCTGTGAGATGTTTTTTGTTCCTTAAGAGCTGAAGTGGATCCACCTTCTCTTTGGAAAGAGTGCAGCAAGAGCATGCCATGCTTCTTTAGGTGTTTCAAAGTCCTCAATGTTCTCGTAATCACGTAGAAGGCCTTTCTTGCCTTCATACCCCACTTTTTGAACTCCTATGCATTCACAGTTGTAGGCAGTCTATGTTACATGGATTCAGTACGAGTGTCTGGGTCGGACACGCGTCGAAGTGTTGAACTTGTTTAAAAAGGACATGTTTAAATATTTGTATCTATTGTTTAGTTATTTCGATGGTAAAATGGTGGTTTATGTGACGCACATGGTTTTAATCGAGAAATGTTTCATCGCAGAGCAATAATGAATTAAATAGAACATCATAACATAGTGTTCATAGTGGCATATCCTATAAGATGCGCCTGACACATATTCCATACTCATGTCCAAGTGTCGAGTGTTCGACACGGGTACTTCACGGACTTTGAAGAGTCCATGTAAGATAGCAGGCAGTATGGCTTCACTGCAATCAACAATCTCCCAAAAGTCCTGACCTTTGAGGCAGGTATAGTGCATGTTCACCAATTGCGATAATTGTACTCATTGAGCTTCTTCATTGAGCCCGCATAGTTGGGAAATCTGCCATTGCGACTTGTTATGCTCCCTCTTGCAATCACTAAATCTCGTCCCAGGTCAACCAAAATCCACCAAAGTACTGGACTGTGCGCAAGACCAACTTCTCTTGTAACGGCACCTCAAGCAGTAGTCCTGACCTCCTGCTTTGATACCAGATTGTTGACTTTATCAAGCTCTTGGCTGACACAAGAAAGAAACTTTTATTGATGCTCAATTACTTATTACAAGTGAAGATACTTCCACATTATATGTGACTTGCGCACTAGTTAGGTACAAAGTCTTGTACACAATGTCACCCCACAATTCACTCACACACTTGCGCAGGTATGCATACTCGACAAACTCGCACAAAACACCTCACTGCAATACTCACCAAGTCTCCTGCTCCCTCACGAATTCACTCCTTTGAATTACAAACACAAATGCTCAACCCTCCTATCTATACTTGCATGTGGTGGTGGGGTGATATTTCTGGCTAATTCATGGTGGAAACTTATAGAGAGATGTAGAAATATCTCTTTAGGTTGATAATTCTAGAGAAAAATTTCTGGAAGATGTTTTTATGAAAGAAATATCTAAAGAGAAAAGATTCTACAGGGGGATATAGCATAGGTGGAGAGAATTCTAGAGTGATGGAGGAAGAAAGATGATTGTAGAGAGAGTGAAGGTGAAAAGTCAGTGGTGACTTTCCACAACTTGTACATGTCTAAAAGAAACCGAAATGGAGAAAAAGAAATGAATGATATTCGATAACTAAAAAAGAAGAAATGATATGACGAATGTACATGAACAGATGTATCTTAACAATGTTGTCTATTGTATATAGAAAAGGGAGAAACCTTATATGTGGCCATCGTCTATAGAATGTCGAATATTCTCATAACTGCTGATATTTTCTCTTAGCTTTAGAGGTTAGTGTTCTAAATGAAGTAAAAAAGACTAAACTAAAGCCCAAAAGGGCAATGCCTTCTGGCAAAGAGAGAACCATCCCGCTCCAATAAGATAACTACCCACTCAAAGGCGAGACTCAAAAGCTGTTTGGACTCTATCCTTCATGATTTTTCTCCTAACAAAACAACTACCATCAAAAGTTCATTAAGGTATGTTTACAAAACTTCCTTCACGTAATATTTATTATTCTGTGTCTGTTCAGTTATGATGGCAACCACTGGTATGTGATAAATATCAAGGCTCATGTGTTGCTTTAAGAAATTAAGGAATGCATATATAAGATGGGCCCTCTGCTACTTGTAACAATAGATACTAAAGGTAACTGAAGCAACATCTGAATTCATGCATCTGCAACTTGTGAACAATGGTAAACTAACTTCATGCTGTAAAGGTGTTTGCGTCCGTTATAGTGACTGATATTTAATAGATTATTATGACAATTTGGCTCCACAAAGTGGGCAATCAATTTTGGCTCTAAAAATTGATACCTAACAGCTATAGGTACAACAAACCTGGACAATCTAAGAGAAGTTTTCGCCTTCTTTAATTTTAGGATCATGCCGGGCATATATTTGGGGTTGATTCGCTTCCGATGATCGAAAAGCTGCAGCAGTATAATGGCATGTTAGAGGTAAGTTTCTCAAATCTTTGCCTTTAGCACATTAGGCACTTTCATAGTATTTGGGTGAACTTTGGGATTGAAGGTCACAAAGAAGATGCTGAGAATGACTTCTTCTCAGCATTGAATTCTGTTTTTAGATTGTCTTGCTCATTGGCTCGACACCTTTATCATGACCTGATCAGATTTTTTATATGTATATCATCTGGTCAAGGATATGCTTGCGCGCACTCCTTTCTGCTATCAGATTTTTGGATAGATTGGGCTCATTATTATTTTCAGTCTTCTTGCCCCATTGGTTGCACACCTCTAGGAGGCTATATACCTTGTGTTTTGTTCTGCTATCATCCTCCAATTGACTGACCACTATGTTACTTCAGAAAGTTGTTGACGTACTCGAGAGTCAATCTCGTCCTGGTGGCTTGCATGAAAATACCTTACTCTTAGTGATGGGTGATCATGGGCAAACCATAAATGGTGATCATGGTGGAGGGAGTGCTGAAGAGGTGGCCTTCTTTTTGTTATCAGACTATGTTTTTGTTATATACCATCTGCTAAGCCACAAATGCAGGTCGAGACTTCAATTTTTGCAATGAGTATGAAGAAGCCTGCGCCTTATTTTCTGTGGGAGCTTGATAATTCATCCTGCCGACTGGATTTGGTAATGTCTCGCTCTTTCGCTGTATTTCTACGTTCACTCTCTGCACCTTTAGTAATTTATACGGTTGATTTTTTTCCTATAGCAAAATATGAGCTATACTAACCTCAAAAGTTTTTTATTCTTATTTTTGCTCACTTGATGATGTTCTTTTAGGCTTTTGTTTTTTTTCTGTTTCTGGATTTACTTTTGTAAGTATAACATTTTAAAACTTAAGACGTTTATGTCCTTTAACATCAATTCATGTTGTAAGTACCTAAAATAATTTAAAGAGGCTTTAGGCCTTGCTGAGTAACAATTAACAGAGAAGCTATCTCTCTAGTTCTCTCGTCTCTTCCTCCCCCCCCCCCCCCCCAAACCCCCAACCCCCTCCACCCCTCTCTTCTGTAAACCTAACCCTAACCCCAATATCCACATTTAGCTTGGTATACAGACCGCCATCTATTAGAACATCTTCCACTGCCGGAAGAAGTTCGCAGGACCAGAAATAAAATCGCCAGGATGGGCTGACGTCATTGTCCGAGAGATGACATCATCATTTTCCGGTGAGATTTGGGTTTGAATCTTACATGTTTTTGGTCGGATCTCTTAGTAGCTATTAATGGTGACTTTTTTCCAAAATTTTTGAAGTTGTTTTATTGCTTTTTGTGCAATCGAAGCGCGGCTGCAAATCTGCCGGACTCTTTTCTGCTCTTTCTGGCTTATTGGATGGCTGGTGTTGCTGGAGTGTACCTTCACGTGAGCCAGTTTTTCAACCTCTTCAGTTTCCGGTGGTTTTTGGTTCTGAAATCCGTGGCTTAGGGCCTCTTTGAGCCAGTTTTAGTCCATTTTGCCACTTCCATCAGTGCACACTAATATAAATTTCAGATTTCTGACGTACTCCCTCCATCCCAAAACGAGTGCCTCTATTTCCCTTTAGAATGTCTCGATAAGTTCTCATTTATACTTTCAACCTAAAAAACCTGCCTGAACTTCTGTAAATATCCTGCTACAAGCTCATGAGAAAAATGGGCTCACACTCATTAAAGCTCAACCACCATCTCCTTGCACTGGCCAACCCAAAAGAGGTAGAAGAGAGAAGCAGCAGCAGAATAGGTAGAGGGAGGGAGTGAGAGGTAGAGAGAAGAAGAGGAAGAGAAATTGCTGCCATCTCGTCTTGCGCTATACGCTCATCACTGACAACACCACTCCATTATCCCAGGCGCATTGCTAGTCGAACCCAAACCCTGATATCCGCCTCCTTCCTGCAGATCAAAACCCACCATGACGCTCTGATTATCTCTAGAACAGCAGATCTGAAAAAGGAAAAAAAGTCCAGATTTGGCATTGCTGGGCGTATGAGTAGACAAGAAGCATTTGCCAAAGCATTGCTGGGAGTCGGAGTAGGCGTTCAACGAGTTGAAGTAGGCGTTCAACGAGTCGAAGTAGGCATTAGACTAGGCCTTTAGGGGCATGAGTTGCTGTCGTTGGCAGTTAAATGGTGTTTTGTGTTTTAAGTCTTCTTATTTGTTGATTTGAGTAGATTTAGGTTAACGAGAATCATCATGGCCATTGGGTTTGGCCGGAAAAAGGCAGCTGCAAATTTGTTTCTGATGCTTGGTGCTAAACATGCAACTTTTGGGTTGAATTGGTTTGATAAGGACTGACGAGCTACCCCATGGCTATATATGAACCTTAACCCTTAAAGGGAGAGAATACAGTGTGGAGAACGGAAGATCAATGGTATACAGAGAGAGAGATAAAAAGAGAGAAGGGAGAGAGAGGTAGTGGAGGTGCAGTAACTGGTAAATTTTGGGTATGCAATATTATGGAGCGAAGACCTTTGAGAGGGTAGAAAAGAAAACAGAAAATACATGACTAAGCTCCTTAATCTGAGTGCAAATTCAAAACTATCACTTATTTTAAGAACATCACTGTTTCGCATTGGTTTGCCTAGAACCCTTGTGATATTGTTGTTTGTGGACTGCTTTATTACTGTAACTTCTGTTTAAGTGTGACTTTGTTAGCACTCATGGCTTGAATCCCTCATTGATACTCCAGTCATATTAGATGGTACAAGTATCTAGCTTGGTGTCAAACTTGTCTTTTGTTTATTGAAGCAAACTGTGCACAATGATACATAAATGGGAAGGCAAAGCAACCTCCCGAAAGTGATCCTGCTGAGGACGATTGGATTTCTGATAACTTCATGGTGAAGATGTGGTTATTCAACTCATTGGAGCTTGATGTTAGGTGTAGATATCTGTTTTATGTGATGACACATAATATTCTGCAAGCTGTTGCCCAAACTTATTCTTTGTCTGGGGACATATCTAATAACTTATGACATTGGGGAGGTGCATGAGACGTCTGAGGGAGATAAGACTCTAGCCCAATATCACTAAGGGGTGACAGCGTTGTCGCTGGAACTTGATTATGATCTAGTGTTTCGTGCCAAGTGTAGAATTATGCTTCAACTTATCAGAAGTTTTTGGAGTAGGATCATGTAATTGGTTTACTTGGTGGCCTCATATTATGACCAAGGAAGGGGAAAGGTTATTTTAAGGAAGCAGATTATGTTTGGGTTGGATTAACTAAGGATTGTGTGCCAGCTGGAGTAAGCTACAAATTACATGATCACAAGATTGAATCTTGCAAAGTTCTGAAGAAAATCGATGATAGTGCATGTCAACTTAAGCTACATTAAGACTTCAGATGAGTTCGACATCAAACATCTAACTCCGTACAAGGGTGAAGCTCAAACCACCAAACTCGAAAACGCTTTTTTCTCAACCAACGGCGACTGATGCAGAGTACTACAAGTTTCTCAAGTTCTTTTGGTGTTCTATTTAGCAGTCTCTCAGGTCTTCTAGAGTTGTCTCTTCTCTTAGATTGTTAGAGCTGCTATGAAGTAAGTTAGGTGGTTTGGAGATGTATTTAGGCAGTTAAGTACCTAGTAACTTGGCAGTTGGCTGGTGCATTTAATATGGTCGTTGGACTGATAGCTAAGTCAGCTTGCAACCTATATAAAGCCTAGAGGACTGACAAGTTAAGGCAGCTTTCTAGTAAATATTCCAGACTTATTAACTTCAGATTAGCTTTGTCCTCCCCCCCCCACATTTGTATTATAAATTGGTGAACTTAAAGCTTGACTAAACTTGTGGTTTTAGTAGAATTTATCGCCTCAGTTCTGGGTTGTCTGCATCGAGTGGCAAGGGAATCTGAGACTAAAATCTCGGTTCTTGAAGGTACTTTCTTCACATTGGGGTTGCGAGGTCTGCAAGTGCTATCTCCGGTCACCAGAGAAAGTATGCTCTTGGTCTGTTAGCAGAGACGGCCATGCTAGGGCGTAAACCTTCTGATTCTTCAGGTGATGCTTCCCATCAACTTTGCGGCGGAGTTGAAGTAAAGGTTGAGAAGGAAAGGTACTAGAGATTTGTTGGTAGACTAATTTATCTCTCACATACTAGGCCAGACATTCCGTATGCTGTTGGAGTTGTAAGTTGATTCATGCATGACCATTGTCTCGTACAAATAGTGGCAGTATATTAGACATTGAGGTACCCGAACTCGGCCCCTGACCAATGTCCTTTCCCCCCCCCCCCCCCCCCCTGTCATGGTCATATGAAGGTTGAGGCATTCATGATGGCGAATGGGCATGATGAGTAAAGAATCGAGGCTGTACTTTGGGTTATTGCCCCTTTGTTGGGGGTTGTCTTGTTACTGGTCGCAGTAAGCAGCAGTCTGTTGTATCAAGATCGAGCGTGGAATCATAATATAGAGCTATGGCTTACGGTCTTTGCTAACTTGTGTGACAACAGACCTTGTTACCGGATTTAGGGATAACTGTTGATAGACCTATGAGACTATTTTTGGACAACAGACCTTGTTACCGGATTTAGGGATAACTGTTGATAGACCTATGAGACTATTTTTGGACAACAAGGCTGCCATCAACATGATCAAACAGAGCAACATTAAGATTGCCTGACATTTCATCTAGGAGAAGCTCAACATTGCGCGGATTCCGTTCCTTTGATGATGTTTTGACAAACGGGCTTAGTTTTGAAGTGTTTTATCTCTATCCTTGGAAGTTGACATGCGAGATATATTTGCACCAACGAGAGGAGTGTTGGGTATTTCTTTGGGTTCATGTGATTTTACGTCATTTAATTTTATAAATACCTAAAATAGATAAAAGAGGCTTTAAGGTTTGCTGAGTAACTATAAACTCAGAAGCCCCCTTTCAATTCTCTCTCTCTCTCTCCCCCTCTCCCTCTCTCCCTCTCCCTCTCCCTCTCTCTCTCTCTCTCTCTCTCTCTCTCTCCTCTAGAAGCTAACGCTAATCCTACAATGTACTTTCAACTCTACCTAGTTTAAAGAAAACTTTTAAAAGTTAATTGTACTTACCCTGTCAGCTTTTATGTTAATACTCCGAGTATCAGATGCACGTCATATAATGAACATTTGCAAATTTTGAGATAGAAAGCTGTCTAGATCAGACTCTGTCGAGGCAAAGTGGTTTAGTTTGCAACTCAAAAGGAAAGATAAAGCAGAGGTATTCAAAGTTTGAGCTCTTCAATTGTTGAGTACAACAAGGATAATTTAGGTGTATTTCTTTAAATTGTCTGCAGTTGTGCATGTTTTACAATCTGCAGATTGAGAGGGGAATGAGTAACTAGAACCTAGTATCTCCTGAGAATGTATTTCTGGTCTTCTAGAGTCGCTTATAGTTGTGGTTCAGCACTGTTTGGAGTGAACTGGACCAATATGATTGCCACAGCTTCATCCGTCATAGAGCAAGATATTACCCTAATCCTATTTTTTTCTTGTTTAGTTTCTCTTTTTCTCTTTGGGTGTCTGATGGGCTGCTTAAAGTGAAAGACAATTTTATTAGATCTTAATTTAAGATAAGTACAGCGAGAAAGGGTAACCATTGGCCTAGTGGGGACATAAAAAACTTAAAATACCAGGAGACCTTGGCTATTGTGAGAGAGAGCATGATGTCAATGCAAAAGGGGAATAAAATATTACTGGCTCAAGCAAATTTTGTATAGTTGGTTTCATTTAGAATAATGCATGCTTCATATTTGATTTCTAGGATGGAAGGGAGGTGTGCATTAGCTCCATGGAGCAGGTAGAACTCATTCCTTTCTGGTGAAATTTTCTCGTGAAGATAGAATTAGTTGGATATTTCTGCTATGAGATACCTTATTAAAGTAAATTTCCAGCTGGATTTTGCAGTGACAGTGTCAGCTTTGCTTGGTCTTCCCTTCCCCTTTGGGAGGTGCGGTGTAAGCATCCGATCAATATCAGTTTTGGTCCATTATTCACTTCGTATATTTCGCCATACTGTGATGATTTATAGTGGTAGAAGTTGTTCTTGGTATATATCATTGTTAGCAGTTGTGGCGTTAAAGTAGTTTGGCTAGTTAAATGATTCTGTGCTTGGTGGCATGCTATCATCTGGTTCTGTTCAAAAGAAAAACTTGTCAGTGGCTGTAAAGGCTCGTAAGGAATCACGACGGTTAAGAATCTTAACTGGTTGCTCCTTTTAAGAAAGGTCCTCCTACATCGGTAAAGGCTCATATGGAATTATGTGCGTCGGGTCTGAACGTACTAATCACATTCGAAACACGAAAAACATCATGAATGTGTGAAAGCTCTGGCGGCAATGCAACTTTGTTAGCCACCAGCCCTATCCTCTCTAAATATCTCAAACAGCCTAAAAAATCTATTGCTAAACTTGCTCTTCCGACCTAAACGCATCACCCCCTTCCAAGGTGAAACTCTCAAAATATGTGATCGCCTACCTCAAACTCAAGCTTGCGGCAACGGGGAGTTATATAGTTGTCTCTCTGGGCAGCTCTAATACGTTCAAGAATCTTATCAATTTTCTGAGCAGTCAACTGGAGCAACTCTTGTCCCAATAACCGTCTCGCCTACCTTCTCCCAACACAGTAGAGTCTTGCACTTCTGTCCATAGAATGCCTAAAACGGTGCCATCTTAATACTAGCCTGATAGAAATTATTAGAAGCAAACTCAACCAAATGCACATGACTAGCCAGCTACCACCAAAATCTGTTGTGCAAGCCTTCAACATATCCTCTAGGTTCTAAATGGTACATTCGGGCTGCCCATCTGTCCGGGGGTAATAAGCTGTGTTGAAACAGAGATCGGTGTCCATAGAATCTTGGAAATTCCTCTAAAACTATGAAGTAAAATATGGATCTCGATCTGACACGAAGATAGTAGTGCCCAATGCAACCTCACTATCGCATCCGTATACAATCTACCTAGCTTAGACAATGGCAATATAGCTTAAATCGAAAGAAGATGTGCAGCCTTTGTCAATCTATCTATAACAACCCAAATATTATCAAAACTTTTGGCTGTCCTCGGCAAGCTTCCTACAAAATTAGTGGTTATGTGCATACACTTCCACTTGGGAAGTGGCTGAAGTGGAGCACTAAGCTTTTGATGTTCCCTCTTCACTCTTTGACAGGCCAGACAATGTGAGACAAACTCCGCTATACCTATTTCAGGCTGCTCTAAAAATGCTCCTTAAGATCATGATACATATTTGTTCCTTCTGGCTGAACAGAGAAACTCGAGCTATGAGCCTTCGACAATAAAGGACATATCGGTTGGCAAACAAAGTCTTTCTCAAACCCAACCGCACCATGCTCGCTCGTCAACTCTAAGCTCAGACTGCTTCCCATTGCTAATGTTCCCAATAATACGAGCTATCCTGAATCTCCTTCTTGAGCTTCCTTGATCCTGCAGATCAAGGTAGGTTGTACTTGTAGTGCTGCCAAGTACTCTCTGGAATTTTGCCATTTGCTCTGGAGATCCAAGTTCATCATGTCATCCAATAGCTGCAGTTACGAGTTATTGCTAAGTTTCCAGTGCTCTTCCTACTGAGTGCATCAGCCACCACATTCGCTTTACCAGGGTGAGAGTGAATGGTGCAATCATAGTCTTTCAAAAACGCCTCTGTCTCATGTTCAGCTCCTTCTGGGTGAAAATATCCTTAAAATTTTGAAGTCTCACCATGCAAGTAATGTCTTCATAACTTCAAAGAAAAGATCACAGCTGCTAACTCGAGATCATGGGTGGGTTAATTCCTGCTTGTAGGGCTTAAGCTATTTAGAAGCATACGCAATCACCTTACCATACTGCATTAAGAGACAACCTAATCTTTCTTTGAAGCATCACTATATAGTAAGGTCAAAATAACAACAGAGACTAGCCTCTTCTTCAATTCTTGAAAATTTGCTTCACACTCCATGTTCCAACCAAACAAGTGTTGTTCAAAGTCAAATAAGTCAAAGGCAGAGCTATTCTCAAAAAACCTTGTACAAATTAACGGTAGTAAATCACCAATCCCAAAAAGCTTTGCACTTCTGTAACTGTGCTAGGCCTCTGCCAGTGGTTACCGCCGCAATCTTAGAGGGGTCGACGGCTATTCCATCCTTAGACAGCTTGTGTCCCCGAAATGTGACTTGTTCTAACTAAAAGTCGCATTTCCTGAACTTAGCAGACAACTGATTGTCCTTCAAAATAGTTTTTAGTGCTCACCATACTCCTCCTTTGCGTAGCGTAGACCAAAATATCGTCAATGGAAACCATAATGAACTTATCTAGTGCTGCTTAAACGCATGATTCATCAGATTTACAGAGATGGCGGGGACATTACTTAACCTGAATGGCATCACTAAGAACTCATGTTGAAGGTAAAAAGTCCTGGACGCAGTCTTTGGCACATCGACTGCACTAACTTTTAGGGATGGTATGCAACCCAGATATATCTCGAAGAAAATCTTGCTCCTTCAAGTTGGTCAAACAAATCATCAATGTGCGGAAATGGATACTCATTAGTTGTGGTGTTCTTATTTAATTCACGATAGTCAAAACAAAGTCTCAAAGTGCAATCTTTCTTCTTGACGAATAAGATAGGAGGCACTCAAAGTTGACACGCTCAGGTGAGTAAACCCCCCTATCAAGTAGCTTCTAAAGTTGTTACTTCAACGCCTTCATCTGTGCAGGCGTTATCCGATACGAAGCCTTAGAAATAGGTGCCCCCTGCGGAACTAAATCAGTGGTGAGCTCAACCTCACGATCAATGGGTTCTCCTAGCAATTTGTTGGGAAACACCTCCCGCAAGTTGCACTGTACTGGTATGTCTGACATCTTGAGACCTCCTTAACTAGATTCAGAAACATGTGCAATGTAATCCTCATAGCTTTCACGAAGCAAACAACAAAACGGAACAACTAAGAAGACTAAAACTGATAACCCACTTGGTTTTGAACCCCAAGACTAAACAAATCAGATAGACCAAAACAGACTCGCTTCTCAAAGCAATCCACCAAAGCATGGTAGGATGATAACACTCTCATGTACTGTGACATGGTTCATCAGAATATAAATACATATACATATATACAATAAAACTAATAAATAGCAAGAGAATGAAGTTGACAAATAGTCCTCATTCACATGATACTAAACAAAATGGTTTTATTCAAGCGCGGTTGCAACAAAGAATGTACAGATTCTAAGAAAACCCAAAACATGAAACTTGAAAAGGACTTGTTATAGTTTTCTTGATGTGTAAGATCGTAAGAGACTGATAATAAACGAAAAGATAGAGCATGTTGAAGTGGGTTGATTTGCAGTGAAAAAACAACAAATTCTGCGTTGACTAATAACATTCAGTCAATTTCGACAGGTAACAGAAGGATTCTGCCAAAACATAAAGCTAGAAAGTTAAATAGGATTTCTTAAGGATTTCAGGATGTCTGAAATTATCAAAAGTCAACGAGGTAATTAAAGTCGGCTGATTTGCAAGGTCAAAAACAACATATTCTGCACTGACCAATAACTTTCAAAGTCAATTTCGACCAGGAAATAGAAGGACTCTAATAGAACCTAAAACTAGAAAGTTAAAGGTGAGAAAAGTTATAGCAAGTCAAAGTTGGTTGTCTTGAATTGCCAGAAAGATAAGCATAGAAATGTTCAGTGCTATATTTGAATACTAGTCAATGGGATTTTGGGAAAACTTAAAAGTTGTAGTAGACTGTCTGGGGGTTTCAAAAAGTATGAAAGCATTGAAATTGGACAAAGAACGAAGAAAATACAGATTCTTGAAGTTACTACAAAAATTAGCAACACAAGGACTACGAATTAGGTCGATAATAAAAAACACAAATAACTCTATATTCAATCTATCATAATGATCAAGAATGTTATTAGGGTTATAGAGCGTCAATGAATCCCTTACAAACACTAAATCAATTAAGATAAAGGCAATTCAAATGTGACAATCCAACCTTTACAATTCAAAAATAATGAGTCCAATCGATGATTTAGAATTGAAGGATTAAACCTGTGCAAACATATGGTTGATCGGTCCAACTCTGATTCAGATTTCAAAAATAGTTTAGCCTTATCTCTAATTGCGCATTTAAATCCAAAGCCTTGATCTCCTCAACCAAATTTATATCAAAAGCCCTAATATAAAATACCTAAAAGTTCTAATTAGGGTTATAACAACCATAAGAATTTATAAGGTTCTTACAACGAGCCCTAATTCAAAGATAAAGAATATAGTCTTAAGGGAATGACCAAAATCCCAAGTGGTCTCCACCTGGGGGTTATTTGGTGGCTACTCTGAAGTATATTTTGTTCCTAGGGCATTCCAAAATATTTTACATGAAGTGTCAAAACCCTAAATATATATTTATATTCCTGAAAACATCAAAAGTATGAAATACCCATTGCGTCCATTCCCTAATGTTTTCCCTAAATGGGTCAAACAAGAGTTCAAATTTAAATTTGATCATCTGATTCGGAAAGTATGGGCCATTTTCAGAAGAATATAAGTTGCTTCTTAGTCCAAACTCCAAGAAAAATTGCAAAACTACCCCTAATAACAAAAGTTGCAATTTTTTTTTTAAAATTGAATTTAACACATATTCGCGGTCTAACACATGGGTTCGTCCCCTCTGGAGGCTTTCTAGTATATTTTTATTTACCAAAAGAGTAGAGGTCCCTCTTCCTTATATTTGGAGCGGCGGGGGGTCTCTTGATGATCTAGAAGCAGATTATGTTTTCCTGGTTGTATTCTGCCTGTTCAAGGACATTTTGTTCTTGTTTTCCTGGTAATATAATTGTGAACTACGACATTGTTTATGGCCCTTCTTGGCGAAGGTTGCTGAAAGCTTACTTATCAGAGATGGTACCAATATGATCTGAATAAACATGCTATAAAGCTGCTAGTGTGTGGACAGATTAGGCGGAGCGCAAGCAAATAGAAAACTGGGAATATAATGAAAAGGAGAAAAAGGTGGAAAAGGAGGGTATCCGCAATTTGTTAAAGCCTGCTGACCGCTGTGCTAGTATATGTCTCTGAAAAAAGTACATGCCTTCAGCAGTAACATAAAAAGGATGTAGACGAGGATTTACTACAGGAAATGCGGTAGGAAGCTTGTGGCAGCTTTGCCTCTACAAGTGATTAGTCAATCTACTCTTCCTTATGGTAGTATGGATCTCAGTGTCTGTTGTTGATTGGAAGGTGCATTGGAGGCGAATAAGTTAGGTCAATGTATGAAATTTCAAGTAGATAATGATCAACCTAGACATCTTAATCTTCTTAACTCTAGAGTGTGTCTTCTCCAAACACTGAACTCAATGGTCATGCTATAAACATTTCAGCCAATGTAAGGTTGGGAGATGCTAAATAGACCCCTTTTATGCTTTGCATCCGTTATAAATGCTTTTGTTTATATTCACCTAAAAGCACCCCTGAAAGGCATACCCTTTTTCCTGTAGGTGAGGATCCACAAACTTTTCATCTGCTGCTTCATATCCAATGTTTATAAACAAAGTTCTCATCCCCCAAAACCCCTCCCTCTCCCCCCCCCTCCCCCTCCCTCCCTCCCCCTCCCCCTCCCTCCCTCCCTCTCTCTCTCTCTCTCTCTCTCTCTCTCTCTCTCTCTCCCCCTCAATTAACAATAAAATGTATTCCTTCTTTCAGCATTATCGAAACTTGATTTAGCTTCTTCATGGACTTCTTAGATATCCAAAGCATCATTCGAAGTGTGTACACTTAACACAATATACTCATAGACATGGTGAAAAAATGTCGGTCACTGATCCTGAGACTTTGTTTTGCGTGGGTTCCCAAATTAGCAATAATGATTCTCTACACTAAGGGACGTTAAGGTTCTTTTACCACACTTTAAAATATGAGTAAACTATCAGGGTCTTGATTATCAAAACTTCACTTGTCACGTGGGCTTCATCTAGATCCCCCAATCCCACCAATTTACTTCCCAAGGACAAGGTTTGAGAAAAGAACTGTTTTTCTCTTTCAAGATGATTGAGGGATAAGCCTAATGAGGGGTGGTTTTATTATCGTCCGGAGTTAATAACCAGCAAATCAATTTAGATAATCTGCTTTAGTCTATTAGTGTTGATCTGCACTACATGTTCTCTTGTTTTGTGGGTATCTAAATTGTTGTAGCAGTTCTTAGCTTGTTACTATGCTGCTATAACAAACTCTGAAGGATCTTTTTCCTTGTGAAATAACTAACACTCGTGAAGTTTATTTTGTTTCAGCATTGGGCGTGTTAATCCTGTATTACATGCGTTAGCTACTGGCATATGGAAACAGAAAAGCTACAATGTGGGTGATCCTCAAAGCCCATCAAATCTGGAGGCGTGGATGCAGAATTATGTTGATGTACTTTGCATCAACTCTTGGCAGGTATTCACAACGGCTTTTTTTCTTTGTAGACATGTAGTGAAGCAATAATGTTGTTAAGGCTTCTTAACGTTGTATTTGAGGTGGACAATGCTGAATACAGATTTTTTGTTAACTTTTTAAGTTCTTTCGAATTCCTTTTGCTTCGACAATTTGTTTAATAACAAATGTAGCTGTACCCGAAGTGCCCAAAGCGGGAATCGGAATTTACTAGCTGATGCCTTTTACAGAATTTAATACCAATCAACCCAATATCTATGGAAAATCAGGATTACCGTTCAGGTTTGGTTACTTTTGAACATCAAACCCTTAACTCAGTGACCACTTTATTAACCTCTTTACTTTCTTATTCTTGGCTGGCTTGGTGCACTTACTGTATACACGGATTCCACCGTATGCAATTCTCCTTATCAGGGGAAAATATTTTTCCTCAAATGACCCAAAACGGTTCTGAATGATTATTGGCACCGCCAGGAACTTTCTGAGAAATAAAAAGTTCTAGCTACATGATGACTTCCCCTCACCCGGGCATCTGAGGCCTACACTAAATGTTATTGAACCATCTCAAGAGATTGTCACTGATTTTTCCCTCGACTGGTACCACTCTCTTCTTCTTGAAAAGAACATCATTGACCGGCCGTCATTCTCTAGGCCACTCATCCATGTAACCGACCAATACCGATCTTAGTTCCAAAGTCCCAAACCATAAAGCATTGGTAGGTTCCATCTTTTCTTTGTCTTTGTGTAGCATCCTTATCAATTTCCCTCCCTTATGAAAAATGAACCATGACGTACGAAAACCTCCTTTGTAGGTGCCAATGTTTTGTTCCATATTATGGCTGTTTTTACTTCATATTTACCAGAACAATGTGCCTTGTTTTCAGTTGATTTTGGTCTTCATTGCGAGCCATTTCATACTTGGCTCATAAATGGGTAGTGGTGCTGATTAGATTCTATTGAAGTGGTTGTGGCATGTCAACAGATTCTGTTATGACCATTCAACTTAATTTTAGATCTCCACGTATCTATGTTTTATTTCTCCTTTTTGCTGGTACTAGAGTACTCGATGTTTCTGCCATGATATTGTTTCCTTTTCTTGGGTTCATTTTCCAAGAAAAAAAAGAAAGATTGCGAAATATTATTCTTATGGGAGTCAACTTGTATTTGCCGAACTGGTTTGGAGCTATTTTCCTATATTTGTTCATCATGTATTCAGAGGTCTTCATCTCAATTAGGTTTTTAAATTAAAAATATTTCCATCACATTTGACTTGTTTATGCTGTGTTTTCCTTATATAGGTGAAGAAATACATTGATGTCTATTCAGCTTCATCAGTTATCGGATTTTCAAATGAGGATTTATTGCATGTAGCCAAATTATATGCTCAAGCAGAAGAGAATTGGTTACACACTTTAAACGACTTAGCGCAATGTAAAAGTGGAAGTTCTTATGCATCACTAGGTTCGCTGAAGAGACAAATTGTTTTATACTCCGATTTCTTGGCAAGTGTTGCTGAGCTTGCCCGCACAAAATGGACGGAGTTCAATTTAAAGAGGATGGGCATCGGCTTTGGCATTATGTTGGCTTCAATGTTCTTCCATTTGCTTGCCATCCTGCGGGTTGACAAGCTATGTATGGTTTCTTTTACTTCGCTTAGCAGCTCTAGGATTTCATTTGGGTTGATTTTTTCTTGTATTATTGTGGCGATACGTGCAGTCAGCTTCCTTTCAAATAGCTTCATTTGTAAGTTCTCACTCATTCTATGACCTTCTGCTCCCTCTTGGATGAGCATTCTATTTCATTACTGATTTTTTTTCTTTTCCTTATTTCCTTTAAAATCAGTGGAAGAAGGAAAAGTGACAAACTTTCTTTTGGCCACTACTGGGATGCTCTACCTGCGCCATTCTATATTAAGAAATAAGATGGTATTGGAGGTATGCATCTTGTTAGCAGCGTTGTTTCTTTTCTCTTGTGCAAATTACCATACCGGTGATACTTGTGTATAGCCTTCATATCTTTTGTGCCAAGTGGTATTTCAAGGCATTGGTGATTTATTGGCAGATTTTATGTTTGATTTTTGAGATGGGCTGATGTACCAAGGTCAGGTGGATGATCAATGGTGCTTTCTAGTGCGAAGAGGGGACAAGCATGCTCCAAATATACTTTTTATCGGAAATCATTTCCTCTCAATACCTAGCCTTTTTCTCGGAAGTAAGGCCATGCTCACAATGTCTACCGAAGCGTGGCCCAGAGTGATATTAAACTTGTGCTAGGGTCTATTTAACAGTTGATGAGACGGTTCTCACTGCATACAGAAAAGAACTAGAGGATCAATGATGGGTCAAGTTGATGCTTTGTTTGTGTGTGGGAGGGGGAAGAAGGGCGCAGATAGGAGGACTCATATGCTTTGAGAGCGAATTTTCTTATTCACCCCTTTTTTAGACCCCCTGAACAGGACATTTTTGCTTGGCATTATTTTGGGTCTTCACCTCAATCAGTTGTTGAACGACGCTGCTAAGCACGCTCAGCCTAATGCTAACTTTTAGACTACAATGGACTTAGGGGCTCAACACAATTACCCTGAGGTGGGTGGGGAACTTGTTGCATGACAAACTCTGTTGAATGTGATGCCCTTGCCCTGTATGGAGCAGCTGGGCATGCTTTATGTCTTGTTGTCGGGAGGAGAACTACACGACATAAGGGAAGTTCAGCCAGGTTTGGGCTGTCATGAAAAGATGAATTACAATGAAGCTCTTAGTAGAGATTGGGAGAGGAATTAATATAAGGAGGCGGAGGTTAACAAAAGTGCGGCCCTTCTCCCAACCCCGAAAACGAGTCGTGTGTTGGAGAAACAGTCTTCTTCTATAATATTATGAAGGCAAGTAGAATGTTAAGTGGGGATTGATCGGCACATAGGAAGGAGTCTTCAGCTGTACCCAAAATAATATCTTTATGGATCAAAATTTCTTAACTGAGGGTCTTTTGCTATCTTTGCTTGTCTGGCCTGCGGTCATGGTCCTGCTCCTTCGGTTTTGGGGGCGTGGCGTGGGGTGCGGGCTTGTAATGGGGGTTCTTGTTCTCTGATTTTCGATGCAGCCTCGATTTGGGTCCTCTTCTTTCAAAAGTAAATGTTTGCAGTGTCTTTTTTTGTTATCTGGGAAACATACTCTTAAGAATAATTGGCTAAATTTTTATGTAATGCAGGCACTAGCATTTCTTCTGTTGATCTCCATCCTCAAGCTTGTCATTGAACTTGGGGTATCAAAGCAGGGTGTTGATTCCGCATTCTTGAAGATGTCTCTTTCATGGATGCCTTGCATTGACAAAAACTCTCCCTTTTGGATGTATGTGGCAGATTCTATTTCAATGCTGGCTCTGTTTGCATTAAACTACATGCTATACCAGAGTATAGCTCGCAGCCTGTATCAGGGAATTTCGAAGTATATTGTCTCAGGAACCATATTCAGTCATATGCTCATTACTGTGCACTGGGCTTTGGAAAGTAACCTGCTAACTCTGCCGTTGGTACTTAAAGGCATTAGAGGAGATTATATTCCTCGGATAATATATGCAATTGGTGTTGCACAACTGTTGTCACTGGCACTTCTCCAACTTTTTGAGGAAGACGTGGCTTCAGATTGGGAAGAAAGAATAGTTAATAAAACAGTGGGAATGTTATCTGCATGGAGTCCTACAGTGGTTATCCTGTCTGGAAAGCAAGGTCCCTTGGTTGCTTTAGCATCAATAGTTGGAGGTACTTCCACCTTCTTGGTTGCCTTAGTCTTGCCAACTCATTATGAAACTATTCTAGTAAGGAGTGAGGGAATGGAGTCCTAGCTCTGCCCCTTAAGCCCAAGCATGAGGGGCAGAGCATAGTCGGGAGTGAGCGAATGACTCAATGTCCTTATCCGAGTTTAGAGCTAAGAGCTAAGAACTAAGAGCAAAGAGCTCCAAGCTACGAGCTAAGCGCTCCAAGGCCTCTATTCCGTAATCGGAATAGAATAAGGCCTTTACTTTCTAATTATACTTGAGCTGCACTCACCTGTTGTCAAATTCTCACTCATCATCACTAAGCTTCCCCCCCATTCCCTCCCTCCCCCCGCCCCCACCCACCCCCACCCCCCACTTTTTTTGCAGAGGATAAATTTTTGGTGGTTTAGAAATGTAGAATATTCCGATGTTGATTGTCTATCTAATTTGTTTTCTAGGCTGGTTCATAATGAGGTTTAAGAGCTTGAAACAGGATTCGGGGATTGGCACTGCTGGAATATTAACACTAAATACCTCATCTGTAACACAATGGAGCCTTTTCGCCACATGTCTGTTTTTCTGCACTGGCCACTGGTAATACACTTGCACTCTATGTTCTTTACTGCATCATATCAATAAAGAAAGTTACTAGTCTACTTTGTTAACTGAAGAGTAAGCAATGACTTTTTAGGTAGTTCTATTCCAGGATCTCCCTTTTTTGCTACAACTATGGTCACCAAAGTGGATTTATTATCTTTAGGCTAAAGTTACCGAAGTCTTTAATCATCTCATAAAATGTTGTTCGACAACCTACTTCTATGCAGGTGTGCTTTTGATGGCCTGCGATATGGTGCTGCGTTTATTGGGTCAGTAAACCGTGCCGTGCTTGTTTTCTTCTTCACTTTTTGCTGGGATAAACACTTTCTTTCGTTTCGGTGATTGGTTGTAGCATAGACTATTCCTGGGAATATCTGTCAAACTAACTGCCAATGCATAATTCTTTTCTGTGTTGGTTTCAGGTTTGATGAATTTAACCTAATTCGCCAAGCCATCCTCCTTACCATTGATACATTTGGCTTTTCTCACATCCTTCCGGTTTTTGGACTACCATTTCTTGTTGTATACCGATATCCGTTTGGTCAAGCTGAGAAGAAAAAGCAACTCTTTTTTCTGCAGTTATGCCAAGTAAGTATGGCATTTGGACATGTATGTTCGTGGTCTTCAGTTCCACCATCTGCCAACAGCTATTTTTTAACAGTGGTTCACTGTTCTTTATGGTTCAGGTTTATTTGATATATGGACTAGTTATGGCTACAACAGTCACATTCACGATTATATGCGTTGCTCTGCAAAGGCGGCATTTGATGGTATCCTCAAGAAACAAACTTCTTAACACTTTTGAAGAATGTTTGGTTTATCAATTAAAAATGTTAAACCAACTCAATGGCTTACATCCCGGCATTAGTTAATGATGTGATCAAGTAGACTCTCTCTGTTTTTCGATTATCCATACAACAATGAAAAACATGATACTAGAAGCTTTGCATTTCCTAGCATTAATTGATTAAACAAAGTAAACTTCTTTAGTCAAATAACTAATTCAGAATTTCTCTTGAACTAATGACTAAAGTTTGCCGGAACTGAACAAAGAGTTCACAAATTCTTGAGTGTTGGCGGCCATCATCCACAATGCTTCTTCTTCAACGGCTTGGTATGGTTATGCAGCCAAGCACTTCGTGGCCGCCATAAACCGAAGTCACCATCTCGGCTTGCCGAAGTATTTTAATTGAGCATCGGCAAATATTAACTTCTTCAGTCGAATAACAGATACAACAGTTTTTGTGAGTTTACTGCCGGATTTGGAAAGAGTTTACAAAGCTTGTATCATATGTGGCCATCATCCAAAAATGTTATCATAGGAGATGGCAACAGTGCAGATCTATGGGCAAAGATGAAGGTCTTTTGACTTTTGGAACCTTTACTTTTCTTTCTGCTGTTGAAGATGAAGGGTTCCATTAGTTTTAGCTTCTTTTCCATTGAAAATCCGAAAATGAAAGTCAACCTGTTAAATTAAGTAGATTATGTGGCTTGTAGACGTCAGCTTCCATGTCAGGGTGTAAGTAATGTGATTTTGGTATAGTGATTTGGTTTAGCATTTCGCTTTTGGGGATCGGGGCCTGGGAAATTTCTCAGGTAATTTTACATGCGAAAGAGGTAAAGTTTTACAGTCTTGCCCCTTAAAGTTATTCTTTCAATGCTTTACTCTAGGATTGAGAGGTAAATTGACTAGCAACAAGCGAAGGGAAATAACATCAGTAATTTTCCCGCTGTATTAGCCGAGACAAGTTTCCATTTGAAGTGCATTTCCATTTCGTGTACAAACATCTATTGGCCGATAACATAAAATACTGTGGTAGGAATTTAGCCCGTGGTGGTGTTGAGTTTGGAGAACGCAAAGGATATTGAGAGATAAATAGTGACGGCAGTGATGCAGGTGGCTGGGTGGGTTGGGATGTGTATGCTAAACAGAGGATTGAGAATAGAGGAAAGGAACTTTAAGGGCCTGTTTACCATGTGAACAACTACATCCCAATATTCGTAATCGTAATTATAGATTTAGAGAGGAGGAAAGAGAACGAAAGTCGCTTAACGACACTGCTCTGAGAGTTGAAATGGTAAGTTGTCTGAGAAATTTTCCGGGCCCTATTTTCCCCTTCCCTTTATACTGTTATAACGATTTCTCTGTTGTTTGATTTCTTGCAGGTATGGGGATTATTTGCACCTAAATTTGTTTTTGATGTGGTGGGCCTCACATTGACCGATTTCATGATCTGTGTGGCTTCGCTCTTCTATTTCGGTCCCTTGTAAGCTAGTAATTATAGTGCAAGAGTGGATACAGTATTTCTGTCAGTGTAGGAGAAACGGGCTGGTGTAGGCCGGGTTAGTGTTTATACATTTTCTTATTCTTCAATCACGAGGTGTATACGGGGATATGATTTGATTGATGCGGGAGGGAGTGGATTGCCGATTGCGGAGAATGGAGATGAGCTTGTACCAGTTCTTAAGCACAACTTTGGATCCTCAACATGATGTAACTGTAGTTGCTCCAGAAGCCCCCCCCCTTTTATTGAAAAAAACAAAGGAAGAGAGGAAAAACAGAAGACCAGAAACTTTTAGTGAAATGCTCACACTGACCGCTGTATCTAAGGTTTTACTTGGGCCTTTCACTCAGTAAAGACTCTCGTTACATTTTTTTTGGGTAATTTGGGAAGCATAAATTTTGGCTGCAATCACTTAGGGGGCTCTAGTCCTCTTGCTGTAACTGATCTGTTGTATTTTCACAAGAGCCTCCGGCTTCAGATCTTGTTTAGTGAATTCACTAGTCATCATCATATTTTAATGAGCATTAATTAATTGTCTTTATCTGGAGTTGCAGCTCAAAGTTTTCCAAACGGGGAAGACCCGTTACCGAATGGACTTCCGAGCTTGGTTAGTACAAGTTCTAGTGACTATTTTTGGACTTGACGCACTAAGTTTTATACTCCTTCCCTCCATAAATAATTGATTAATTTTCCTTTTTCGGCTCTTCAGAAAAATTGATCAATTTTCAAAGTAATGTAGGTGTTTTTCATATTTACACTTTCTACGCTTTTTTTTAATTCTATTTCTCTCTACACATTATTTTCTACCACAATTCTCTCTCCTAATTCACTTCTCTCCCCCCCCCCCCCCCTCTTCTCTTTAGGCCTAAAATGGGAAAAACACCATATGTTCTTAATATGTACTCGAATCGAAATTGAGTAATTATTTTAGGAAGAAGAGAGTATTATAAAAAGAAAGCCTTATCATATATTAATATAAATAAGTATATCGCCATTGTATGAGTTGTGTAGTACCCAGACTAAAAAGTATTAGTGTTTCTTTTCCCTTTTAAGTCATTGGTTTTTTAGAGATCCAATAATCGATGAAAGAACAATTCATCATTAAAAGGTCACATTCTTCGCACATACTTTTTTCGCTTAGGTATGTTTGACAACGCAATTAGACATGAATATCAAATTTATGTTCATTCAATGACACTCAATTTTATATTAATTCTTAATTCCTCCAAATATAAACTAAAGTTATAAGTCTGAGGAGAATTATTTATCTATTAACTTTAAATAATAACGAAAATGTGATTAAAACGAAACTTGTGGAAAATAAATAATTTACCATCACTTTCACCAATATGTTGTTGTCGCCACCACCACCACCACCACCACCACCACCACTTCCACCACATAGCAACATCCTCCACCACAATTTGCACCACCATGTCCACCACACCACCACCACACCATGGTCTATCGGCAACGCCACCTCCACCACATTACACCACCACAACCACCGTGTCCCCTTTACCATGACAACACCACTCCATCGCCGCTACCACCACTTCCATGTTGTTGCCAACACCACCTCCATCTCAGCCATCACCACTACGAAAACCATGATGACCCTTACAACCACGACCGCCATCGTCACCACCGCATTGTGGCGGCATTACCACAATTGCGACCATCACCACCACCACCATAACACTAGATCATTGGCAATAAAAAAAATCGTAGTAAGACCAAAAAAAAGTAAAACAGCATGACTTATATGTCCTTTTTAAGGAATTGTAATAAAAGTCAATGCCTAGACCTCGTCTTACTGCTAGACTTCTGTCTTTTGGTTTTCCAAATTTTCCTTTGCAAACCCCTGACTTGAGGAACAACTGGCCTACTTCAAAACACCTCCATCTTTATGGAGAAGATGAAAGTGGGTGTTTTTTTTTTTTCCCACTAATAGTTGAGTTGAAAATCAACATTGTGGAATCTTCAGATATGATGGTGAGGGTGCTAGACTTTGTGTAAAACAAAGGAATAGGTGGGCCTTTAGTAAGAGGCGAAGTTATGAATCCTCCAGACCTCGAAGGGAGGGCCCTAATTGGTAGAGAAAAAAAATCCCTTGGGGTTATCCTGCACTTGGAAGAAGCAGTAGAAAAAGGAATAAATATAGTGATAATTTGATTCTTCGTCGCCGTAGTAAATAGGATAGAAAATGGAATTTCTCTCTTCGTCTTTACAAAAGAAAAAAAGAAATAGGAGTAAGCTGTGGCACGTTCATTAAAAAAAAATCCTTTTGTAGCCAATCATTTATTTTGGGCGAACGACGGGAATTGAACCCGCGCATGGTGGATTCACAATCCACTGCCTTGATCCACTTGGCTACATCCGTCCAATTTGACTTTTGTATATCATCTATCAATTCAGTTTTATACCTTGTCAGACCTTGAACTATTACTTGTCTTTGATATGGTTGTAAATTTTTTTAACTTATTTTGGTTTGTTCGAAAAGTGGCCTCGCTACTCGTGTAACTAAGGAAACAGACTCCTTGTTTTACATATATAACATTCTCGTGCTTTATTTAAAGAAAAAAAAGGGAACATGTTGGCCAAGTGAAGTAAATCCGTGGACTTTGGGGCAAGTTTGAAATAATATCCAACCACACAAACGAAGTCTTTTTATTGTAAGAAAATGGTATCCAACCAACAAATTTTTTGTTTCAAAAATTACAAAAATGCAAATTTTTCTACACGTTATAAAAGCAAGAAAATGAAAACAACGATAATGGTACCAAACGGAAAATGAAACCGACGAAAACGGTACCAAACGGAAAGCTAGCCAAAACTGAGGCCCCATTTGACACTCATTTTTGTTTTTCAATTTTGAAAATTGGGAAAAAAAAGCACGTTTGGTAACTATTTTTTTTTCCTTCTTCAGTTTAAAAAATTAGTTTTTAAACTGAAGAAGAAGAAGAAAAAAAAACTCCAAAAATGAGTTTTTTATTTTTTGAGACCACCACCCTCCCACCGCCGGCAGCCATCTCAGGCGACCACCGCCGGTGGCCGATGGCGGCTTGTCGGCAGTCGCCGGAGGTTGCCGCCTGTAGCACCGTCGGCTACCGCCACCGCAAGCCACTACAAAAAAAAACTCAAAATAAAAACTGGGTTATCAAACGCCAAAACTCTCTCTTAGTACCATCTCCCTCTCTCTCAGTACACTCCCACTCTCTCTCTCTCTCTCTCTCTCTCAAATAGGAAGACTAAAATCTCTAACCATCAATTTCGGGTTTTCATCACCCAATTTCTTCCTGTTTCTAAGCCCCATTCCCTTAAATCTTGTTGATTCCCTTAATTTTCTCACATAGACATGATAATTCTGAAATCCTCCATTATTATCACATTACAAATTCAAAATTGTGGCCTCATCCTAATCTCCTTTGGTAGAAAGAGATTCTTCTATTTACGTATCTTCTCCACAATCACACCAACAAGAAGGAGAAAACGAATC
This sequence comes from Escallonia rubra, assembly GCA_033065855.1. Lineage (NCBI taxonomy): Eukaryota > Viridiplantae > Streptophyta > Magnoliopsida > Escalloniales > Escalloniaceae > Escallonia > Escallonia rubra. The sequence goes on along the minus strand of JAVXUO010001997.1, from coordinate 246,437 downwards.
AGAGTTGCTGTTTACGTAGGTGTGTAAATTAATACTTTTTCTTTCTCTTTTTAAATTTTGAGTGATTTACTGTATGGTGTGTATTTCAGATGAATTCACGAGGGACGTGTTGATCGGCTTCTTTTACTTTTTATTTCTACAGAGCAATAAAATCAGCTATGTGTTATTAGTCGTTACACGTTCTTTCTTTGCATTATCGGCTTTTTTTTTTCTTTCGTGGGTGGCGTTTAATTAGCGAATGTTTCTATTCTTTGGTACATTTTTACTATTTTGGGTTTTGGTTGCTGTTTTGGGTTTTGGGCTTTCTGTAAACATGTTTCGGTGTTTTTTTCTTTCGTTCTATTTGTTTGGTATAGTGAAATAATCCTTTTATTTGTAGTGTCTTATGGATGATGTTCAATGTTTTCTATTTGTTTTGATTTTGTTTCCACAAAGCATTGATGTTTCTACGCTCCCTTGGCCCCTTCATCTGTAATCACTTCTTTTTTCTTCCTCTTTTTAAAATTTCATTTCCAGTTTTCAATATCTCTCTATGGTACCCAATTTTGTGATTATTGGTTGAATTAATGTCACATCTTTGTTACTAATTCATTCTGTGTGCTTTAGGATTTTTTTTTTATAAGAAATTTAAGCGTCTTCTAGCAACGGTAACTACAACGTTGAAGTGAATGGAGCTCCTTGAGTTTTAAAATTTCAATTTATGTCAGTAAGTGTCCCTCATTGCAGTTTGCCTTGGTGAGATTTTTTTCTTGAATTAGTGTCACGATTTATTTTACTAATTAATTCTCATTACTTTGGGATTTTTTCCTTTTTCAGAAATTTATGCGTTCTCTAAGAATGATTTAAAGGTTGGCAGCAACATTGAAGTGAGTGGACCGTTGCCGAATATAGGTACTATTGCTGCTCCTGCTCCTCCATCGTATTGTGATGCTCATATGGATGTTCAATACAAAGTTATTAGCAAGCATTAGCAATATGGTTAAAGGAGAAAATAATAAACCATTTGAGTTATATGTCGGTAATTCTTTATTCCTAATGAATGGTTTCACATAAGTTAATCCTTCTTGGAGGCGCGGTGGCAGTGGTTATCTATGAAAAGATGAATAAATTTTTTTCTGTGTGGTTGATACAATTAATACTAAGATGTCAACTTTATATTCCTCGAAAAAGCTATACTTTTCATTTGTTTAATCGGCATTGTGAAGAACAAGAGATGTGGCAGGGTCTTTTTTTGATTGAAAGTGAGGTTTATATTAAGTGAAGAAGTTAGTGAAGATATTCAATTAACTTTTCCTTTGGTATTTCATGGGATTTTCGTCAGCTTTTATAGGATTATGCCCTTATCCAGTTTGCTTTACTTCTTATGAAAGAAGGAGACTTTGTTTTGATGATATTTAGTCTTGCTCTAGGTGCCCTCTCGCATTATTTTTAGTTTTATAAATTTATCATTAACATTTTTAATGTGGTAGTGTTTTTTGTATTACATTATCTACCATATGGCAGTCGTTGACAAAGTTTTCCATCAGCAAAATGGATATATATCATTTTTAAAATCTCATTTTGAGTGTAGTTTATTGTTTTGGTAGTGCTGAAAGTTCACACTTCCAAGTTAATTGAGGATAGAAGCACTTGTGGGAAAAAACAACAAAAACAAAAACATTCTCTCTTGCTTTCTTCTCTCTCCCAGCCTTCTCTCTAAACACCCAAACCCACAGAAGTCACCATGGCCGCCCCACCGTGCCTCTGCGCGTGTGGGGCGGCAGCCACTCCGGCGCCTCAGCTTTAGCTTCGTCTTTACGCCTACTGTGGTGGTATGCTTTAGGAAGTGATCGATTGGTGGCCGGCGGTACAAGCGGCGGGAAGACAGTGGCGGGGCGTCTCACCGGAATTTGAACGGAGACGGCAACATCATGGTTTGTCTCCGATCTTGGTCGATCTACGTAGATCTACTCGATCGACGCTTTTTCCAATGTTCGCCGGATGTGGCCGAAATCTTACCGGCGGCGACCGGAAACTCACCGGCGGCGATCGGAATCTCACCGGCAGCGACCGAATCTTCGCCAGGGCTTTTTTACTGTCATTCCAAATGCTCCTTCAGGCTTTCAATTCCATTTTTTATCCGTTTCTTGTGCTTCAGTGGTGGAGGTTCGGGTTGTGGTTGTTTGGTTGGTTGGTCCTTGTAGTAGTAGGAGGGCTCGGGTTCGAGGGGCTTAGCTGTGGTTCTGGGGTTGTTTCTTGGAGTCCCGGGAGTCTTGGGAGGGGGGATGGGGGGGATAGGGTCTCGCGGGGGGGGGGGGGGGGGGGTGCAGGGGGTGCATGGGGAGTTTCTGTTGAGCTTGTAATGGGGGGAGGGGTTGCGGGACCCGGGGAGGGGGGATGGGGGGGTAGAGATTTGCCTTTGGGTTTTGGGTAATCAGCTCTGGGCAGGAGTTTTTGTTTTGGGGGGGGGGGGGGGGGAGGGGCCCTTTTATAGGTTCGAGCATCCTACGTGTCTACTTTGGGTAGTTTGGTTAGATGTGGATGAGTTGTGGTCCCTCCGCCCTATATTGTGGCATTTTGGTTCGGATTTATTACGGGTTAGTCGAAGGATGGACATTGCGGTGGTGTAGATCCTGGGAGGTGTGATGGACTCTTAAACAGTGTGCTCACCTTTGTATCGTGCAGTTACCGATTGTCTGCGTTATTGTTACCACTTATAATGTGTTTTTATTTATGTTCAGTTTTCACCTGTAAATTTGCATGTTACTTTAAGTTGAGTTAAAGTGTAGGATATGCTCTGCTTTAATTCAATTGTAATGTGTATAAATTTATTAGGTTATTGTTAGTGTCGGCCTTCATGGTCATGTATACTGAGTCACGGAAATGTCGTGACCGATAATGTCTGTAAGCTCTACAACAGAGCGACTGTGTATCTTTAAATTATCAATGCAATTCTCTTATTATCAAAAAAAAAAAAACACTTGTGTGTGCAACAAAATGGCTTTTTCTAATTATATTTTAGTTTATTCATTGGTCCTTTCCACCTAATCTACGGTAACTATTGCCTTTCGAATTCTGTTCATTGTGTTATAATTAAGAATCGACAATCATAATGAATAAAAAGTAAATTAGCATTTTGGATAGAGTTTAAATCCATATTAACTGTCTTTATTTTTAGGTAGGGGTACACTAAAAAGGCAAAGTACTTTGGATTCTTGGCAATTACAATGAGGTTCGAATCCTATGTTTGTGATTGCATTAGTTGTGTCTTTTTCCGGTTGTATTAATTTTCTTACTAAATTTTCATCACGCAGTTTTAAGTTATTGAAGTATCTATTATGCAATACATTAATAGCCCCGATACATGCTTAGAATGTGACCAATACCTTAAAAACGTTGCGACAATGTTTTAGTCCTAACAATGATACCCTTTGTAGTAAGAAGGAGGTATCGAATGTGCTAGAAATTTTAGAAAATCATGTTTTTGGGCCAGGTATGTTATACTATTTTGTTTGGTGCACTGTTGTTTTAACTAAGTACTCTAACGTAACTATGTGATATATTTGCAGCGTTGGAGGCATCAAAGTGAATGTTGTTGATAGAAAACTTTGTCAACTATTTTGCATTTTAAATTTTCTTCTTAAGATTGTTCACTCGATGATTATTAAACTGGTTGAAACACAAGTGGTACAACTTTAACTTGATAGTTTAGTTAGATTGCAATTGTTGCAACCTGCACACGACATCGCTTTAACTATTTTTATTATTGTTACTAATAGTCATATATGACATTCCTTAATGAACACTTTACCAATTATTATTAAAAATATTCTCGTGTGCAATGCACGGGTTCAAAACTAGTTAATAATGAAACTCAACATTTATTTAATTAATAATGACGACATAAATGGGGTGTCTAACAGAGCGACTGTGTAACTTTTAAATTATCAATGTTATTCTCCTATTCTACCAATAAAAAAAATGGGGTGTCTACAACCATGAAAATGCAATTGACCTGTAATGAAATATATGAACAAACTTTTAGTTTTTCTAAACATGTTTGGTGAAATTTGTTGGGGCGAGCACCTTTTCACATTTATTAACTCTTTCTTGACGGCCGCGCATGTGTAGAGGAGTTCACCACTTGGCATTTATGGGATCTTGTCACAATTTGATTCTCCAATTCCGTTTCTGACTTCTTGTGGAGAGTTGAACATACTAACAACAACGACTCCAAACTGTTCTCCGCACAAAACATTTTGGTAATCTCAAAGGGCAGCCAACTATGTATCTATTTTTACTTCCTATAAAAGGACACTTAAATTAGCTGCAACTGGAATAAAGACGCAGCAGCATCTGGGCAGGTAATGCCATGTCTCTCCTACACTGCAACACCCATTTCGACGCTCACCGTGAGCAACATTTCCGGTGCAACAAATCTGTGTCAGGTTGGTGCTTTATATCCCCCAACTTGTTTTGTTTGTGAAGAAGCGTTCGTTTATCAAGTGTGTTTCGTGATCACTGTTCACCCCCAGTGCGAAAGCGCAATAGAAACTTGGCCCAAGTGCAGACATCTTCTGGATGCAGATTAATTATTCAAGACCGTTGAGTTTTACCCAAACTAAACTACACTCCGCTCCTACGTTAATGATTTTACCCTACATTTATCCCATGCTTGCATGCAAAAAGAATTAGTTTTTCTTCTTGGGTTAACCGTTGAGTTTTACCCAAACTACACTCCGTTCCTACTAACTATCTTTATTACTCCCCGCGCCTTATGGTTTGTGGGCACCTTAAATTTATTACGATATACTGAAAAAGCCCTTAGGTCTTCCTCTTCTTTCTTACCGGCCAAAGCCAAACCACCGTTGTCGACGCCCAGCAACCGCCGCCGAGGCCCATCCACCACTATCTAAGGCTTCCTTGTGCCCATCACAGCCTATCATGAAGACCTTCACTGCCCATCACCGGCGATGACCAACAACCGAACCCCCAATACTTAACCACCGCCGTCGCAACCAACCACCGCCACATTGTTACCCACCTCTACCACACTGCCACCAATCCTAGATCTACAAACTCGTATCAAAATCTCATAAATATCATCCAAATTTCAAACTCATATCAAAATCAATCTCACAGAAACAAATTTTCATCCCAATTACAAAATCACCAAAATCCATTTTTCAAGTACTCAAAAATTTAGGACATGTAAATGAGATACCCAGACATACAGCTCACAGACCCAAACACACATCTACGATTCAGGACCGTAGTGATGGTGACACCTTAACAGACACACACACACACATATACAAAACGGCGATAGTGCTTGGTTCTGATTTGGATCCAGAATTTAGCGTTCCGACATGGGAATCGTGTTCCAGTCAGTAGGAGGTAAGGTTTCAGAGGTGTTTTGTTTGGCGCGGCGGCGATGGCAGTTGTTCAGAGGAGTGAGCTAGGGTTTCCGAACGCTGGGCAAGGGGATAAGGTGCAATCTCGGGATGGCTTGGCATCGGGTGGGCTTAGTTTGGAAATGCAATATACGGGCATTGGGTGCACTCCCATGAACCGGTGTGGTGGCAGTGAACTGGTGGTATCTGCGGTGGGATGGGTAAATTAGATTTTTGATGAAAGGTATTACTGTTTTTTCATTGATTTTGTTAACTCTGTGAATTGAAAAATAAAAAATTGTAGCTTGATGTAATAAAAATAGTTAGTAGGCGCCGTGATTGTTTGAGTAAACCTCAGTAGTGCCGTGTGTAATTAACTCTTTCCTACTTATTTCAATTAGTAGAAATGTGATTTTGAAGACTGAGATGCTTTAACACGATATCAAGTTCATTCGGCCCATTAAGCAGGAATTTTGAAATAATTATTCACACCACGCACAGAAAGTTAATGCACGCGTTTAGTTCATTCAACGGAAAGTCTCACCACAAAAATTAGAATCGGGCATAAAAAAATGTAATGGTCTATGCCTCCATCCATTACAAATTAGTTTTGGAGCTGGACGATTTAATAGCTTATGTTAGCAGCTGCTACTTACCCATCCAAAAACTGTACCTCGTTTATTCATATCAGTTAGTCGATGCTCTCAAACCCAACAAGCTACAATGAACATATTTAAACATCAGCGTTTCCTTTAAATTTAGAAAAATCATCATACAGTATTGGATAGAAAAACCTCGACCTTGGTAGGAAAGAATGAAACCTGCACCCCGCACCCCGTAGTAATAGCAACACGCTGTACGGATAGATATTGATTTTTGGTCGATCTGTTGAATAACCGATTGCTCCAAAAAGCTAAATCAAGGTTCATCGTCACTAAGCGAATCAGTCCCAAATTAATGAATAATGTAAATGTATTTTAAATACAAGTGATAACATTGTATCTAGATATGCGCGCCGGGTTAATTAATTTTGATAGTATCTTAAGTGAACTAATTAAATTACCAAAGGATTCAGCACGTCTATACCACCTTTTTGACATTATATCTAATCCCTTTTTTTTATTCCCTCTGTACGGTAAGGTGAGTAAAATTACTCAAAACTCAGTTAAATTGGTTTTTTACCGCAGTCGAATAAGCGGGTGGGCACAACCAGTCTAAAGCACGAATTGCATGGGCAAAAGACCCACGTCCTTTGGCAATATAACTAAACATAATTAATTTGATTTTCTTACCATACACTCCAAGATAAAGAATAGACTAATGTTGCATCCTCCTTTCCTCTCTACTGACATATATGTTCACTAGTTTTTTTCTTTTTGATCAGCTTGTTTGGACACTGCTGGAAAAAAAGAGTCAAAAAGTAATGCTGCAAACCTGGTGAGATTTTCATAGCTTTCAATCTTAACTAGTCTTAACCCCGTGCGTTGCACACGGAAACAGTATATTACGATTATCAAAGTATTGAACTATATAGGAAGAATTTGTTTTCGCCTCATGTTTTTCGTTGAAAAACTTAAAATTGCAGTACTTGAAAAGAGTAATATAATGTTATTCTTAAACCAATTATATAAAGAAGCACCACTAAACATTTATTCTTTAATGAAATATGAGATTTTTCTTCTTTGAAATTGAAGTAACATCAAAAGTAATTATCTAATTTTTAAATGGGTAGATTTTCGTGCCAAAGATAAGGAAAAAAGAGCAAGAGATAGAACACGCATTTGAGTATGGAAGGAGAAAAAGATAATTCCTAATTTGAATATCAAATTTAAGAATAAAATTGATTATAATTTAGAGTTAATTTAGTGATTGGTTTATAAAAACTAATTGTAAACTGATATTGTTAAAAAATTATAAGTATTTTATATCATAAATAAAAACATAGAAAGTAAAAATGTTGGAGATAGTAGCAATTAGTTTACAAATTGGAATGTGAGGTTTTTTACTTTGAATTAAAACCATCAAATTAGCTTGGGTTATGTGCAAATGACATTAGTGAAAGTATATTGTCGTTAAAATTTTATAATGAAGTGGAGATAAAAAGAAGTATGCACGTCGGCAAAATTAGATTAAAAAAGAGATATATGAAGTATTGACATAATTTGTGTGTGTAAGAGAGAATGAGGTGAGAGAGAATGAGGTGAGAGAGAAAGCAAGAGAAAAAAATGGAATTCAAATCAAATTGAATAGGTGAGAGGGAGAAAAGAAAGGAATCCAAACCATAATTAAAAAGTTGAGTAAATTCAAAATAATTTGAAAAGTTAAAAATGTAAAGTCCACATGGCAAGTTAAGAGAATGTCCAAGTAAGCGGTGACTGGACAACATTCTCTCAGCTCCAGCTTTCATATATATATAATTAGATTAGAACTTCCTTTTACAAAATTCAAACATTTGATGAGTAGTTTAATGTTCCAAAGTGATACGAAGTTTATTTCGTGTTAAAGATTCTTATACTATCTAATGAAACTTAATTAAGGTTTCTTACATACATAGGATCCGTTTTAACTATTCTTGCCGATCACATGCATGAGAACCTAACAATAAAGCATTCTGATATCATCTATCCTACCTTAAAAAAATTGTTGGTTTTATGAAATATTTGATGAGCTTGATCACAATTCAGTTTATGAAAATAAAACCGCAAAGCACAAGTTTCATCGATGAGTACCACGGAAGTCAGTTAATGCATGTCAAGTAGTCAAGCCCAAAAAATGCTCATCTGAGTATACATACTACCATGAGAAGTCATGACCTATGCCATGCCATGTTAAGGGCCAAGAATGCTAAAATGGAAAAAAAACAGAGAAGAAATCATTACAACCAAAATGCAGTTTTGACGGCACTTGGCGAAAGTGTCTCGAAAAGGCTCTGGCTGCACTTTTGCGGCACTTTGTAGGTTTGGGGAAAAGGAAAACGGCTCAGCACTGCAAGTGTTAGTGGGCTTTTTAGCTTCTTGCTCTCTGCAGGTTTTTGGATTCAACAAGGGTGTATGGCTTTACATGTAATATATCCAGCTACATAGCACAGTTTCATAATACACGTACGGCTTTATACATCTACGTGAAATAAATATTAGCTAGTTCTTTGATATGTCAATTCATGAAAACAGCATGATGTTATTACATTGCGTTTCAAGTTTTCTTCCAGGTTATATCTGACATTGAGTGGTTACTGTTGTCTAGACTTATACAGAGAGCTTTCATAACACCAAGGAAAGAATTAGAAAACTGTTTGATAAGGGGGAACTTTCTGCCTCATCATATGACACTGCTTGGGTAGCGATGGTCCCTTCTCCACATTACTCTCAGACCCCGTGTTTCCCTGGGTGTTTAGACTGGTTACTGGAGAATCAACTGCATGATGGGTCATGGGGTCGTCCTCATCACAACCCTCTACTACTTAAAGATACTCTCTCATCTACCTTAGCATCCATTCTTGCCCTAAAGCGGTGGATGGTCGGGGAAGAACAAATCAATAAGGGTGTGTCTCTTGTTTTATGTTCTATTGATTCCGTACCCTTACTGCCCTTTTATGTTTTTTTTACCACAGAGAAGTATCTTCTTGGTGCAGGTCTTCGTTTTATCGAGTTGAATTTTTCTTCGGCTGCTGATAATAGTCTCCGTTCTCCAATTGGATTTGATATTATATTTCCTGGTATGCTCGAGTACGCTCAAGATTTGGATTTGAAGATAAATGTAGAACCAACAGCTGTGAATGCCATGACTGATAAGAGAAAGTTGGAGCTCATAAGGTATAACTTGCTAAGTAAATATTACAAAGAAGAGCATTGGCTTTGGACTTTCTTGGATGATTCAAGATATATATGATGTGAATTTGGATTGCACAATTATCTTACTAGAATTGGCGTTTTTTCCTCTATCTCTCTCTCTATATATATATACAACTCTCAAGGACTTGGTATTTTTTTAGTTTCACCTCCATCTCTTTCTCTCAACCGGATCCTTAGGTGTAAGGAAAGAAACCCGCAAGAGAGGGACCCCTACCTGGCATATATTTCAGAAGGAATAGGGAAGTCACAAGATTGGGAAATGGTCATGAAATATCAAAGGAAGAATGGATCCCTGTTCAACTCACCATCCACTACAGCTGCTACTTTTAGTCATCTCCAAAATGCTGGTTGTCTTAATTACCTCCGTTCAGTTGTACAAAAGTTTGGAACTGCAGGTATAATTTTTCACAGATCCTAGTAGCATGAGTATGAATGTTCTTTTTTGACATCACTAATAATTTTGCAGCCAATTTTTCGTCATACTTTTTGCCACTGAAAATAGTTCCAAGTGTTAGGTAGCATTCAACCCGCCTCTTTTTGTGTTTCTGCATTAAGCCCATGTTACCACCTCTACAAAAATTGCTAACAAATTATCTGGTTGTGTTGGTTTGATGATCAGTTCCGACAATTTACCCCTTTGATATCTATATGCGTCTCTCCTTAATTGACAATCTTGAAAGCCTGGGAATTGATCGGCACTTTAGGACGGAAATCAATAGCGTGCTGGATGAAACCTACAGGTGGTCTTCTAATTCTGGATATAGGCAAATTTTTGTCACCTTTCCCGTGAACTACCCATTTATTGTCCTTTATTAGTCAAGAATGCTTAGCATATTTTCAAAAATTAATTACAGTTGCTGGCTGAATGGAGAGCAAGAGATTTTCATGGATGCAACAACGTGTGCGCTAGCATTTCGAATACTACGAGTGCATGGATATGATGTTTCTTCAGGTATATATGGATTAGCTTAGAATGCAGCCTATGTTCCTAAACTGAGAATCTGCTAAATAAGGGTCTGAAAGCAAAATGTAAAGTGGGTCATGTATTAATTAATAGGAATATGAATTGTCACTGCATGGAATAGAAGTTCGACATATGATGATAGACTAGAGGCAAATGTTCCTCTGCCCTCATCTCTACGACCATCATCATTACCTGATCATGCCACCATTTCCACATAATTGTATTTCAGTTATTGGGCCGAGTCGTAAGTGTTTTCTTGCAAATAATGATAATTTATATGTGGTGCAGATCCATTAACTGAAATTACCAAACAACACTGCTATTTGGATTCACTTCATGGGGATTTGAATGCCACTAGTGATGTGCTTGAATTGTATAAAGCCTCGCAGATAATTATATATCCAGATGAATTTGCTCTCGAGAAACTACACTCGTGGTCCGAGAGTTTCTTAAAACAAAAGTTAGGTGAATATTCAATTCTTTCAAATGGACTCGGCAGAAATACTTTCCAGGAGGTAATAATCCCTTTGATTTTGTAGTGTGTAGCGAAGCATTGTATGATCGTTGTTAACTATTGTCTCGTTTAGTTTGATATTACTTTTTTCTATTACATTATCGGTTAGTTTGATCCAATCTAAAGTTAATTAATGTATCTCACCTCAAGATGAGTCTAATTCATTTTCAGGTAGATGATGCTTTTGATTTTCGCTTCCATGCTAGCCTTGAGCGCATGGCAAACAAGAGATATATAGAGCATTATGATGTGGATGGTTCAAGATTCCTAAAGACTTCTTATTGGTAAACTTTTGGGTTTTCAGAACCAAAGTTCATAGCATGTTACATATGGAATCAAGACTAAGTCCTCCTCTTTTTTATTGACTTTTTTCTTTTTCCTTTTTTTTTCTTCCGATCTGCGTACATCTGTGCAGTTCATCTAGTCTTAGCAACAAAAATTTCTTAAAGCTGGCGCTGGAAGATTTCAACATGTGCCAATCAATACAACAGAATGAAGAAGCATATTTTAACTGGTGCGTGTTACAAACTCAGTACTTACTTGTATGCCTGGAGTGCATGTGTGAAACGAGGGTACTATAGATCTATGCACTTTCCATGCGAAGGCTCTCTAGTCTCCTAATTTTCTGCATTGCAGCTTTACCTTTGTCTCTCTGAAGGAAAGTATAGTGACGCTACTCCAACCGCCCCTCGATCCAAATTATCTGAAAACTTCGATAAGTGCTCTTTCAAACTTGTGGATAACATAACATCCCCCCTTCTTTACAGGTGGATCTTGGAGAACAAAATTGACAAGCTAAAATTCGCAAGGAAGACGGGGCCATACTGTTATTTCTCTATCGCGGCAACCCTTTTTGCTCCTGAACTATTTGATGCCCGTATGACATGGGCAAAAGCTAGTATGCTCATCACTGTGGTAGATGACTTCTTTGATGATGGAGGCTCAATGGAGGAATTACTGAACTTGATTCAATTGGTTGAAAGGTATGTGTGCTATCCTTCGCTACTGATAGGCATACGAGCAATTCAAAATAGCTTTCAAGAATACGCATTTATGCACCTTAGAATTTATACTTCAGGTCCAGAATTTTATAACTTAGCCAATTAGCCATTTGGTCTATTCACCGCTAAACATCAATTACAGAGCAGTATTGATTTTTGGGAACAAAAATAAAATAACGTTACACGTACACTTTTAGGAACAAAAGTGCTTCTACATATAAAATAATAGGTGTTGGAAAGATCAAACACCGGGTAACCTTTGTTATTACGAGCAAGTAAAGGTAATGATTTCTACCACGGTTTTAAGGCGACACGAGATTGTTGAACTAAAAGCATTGCAGCTGAAAGCCAACTTCCTATTTGGACCTTCGGTATCAAACATATAGCTGAAAGTACACTTTTTAAAAGCGATGAACACGTTGCTATAGGTAATAATTGGTGCTGAAAAATGCACTACAGAGAGAGATTTTTTAATAGCGTTGCTACGTGCTACCCTAAATTTGTATGGTGAAAATGAAGCAGGAAAGTATAAGAAATACAATGTTAATTGCTTAATAGTCAATGTGGTTATTACCAACTACATAAATAAAGGTAAGGATCTGATGCTATTACATGATGAACTACAGATGGGATGTGAATGTAGAAACTGATTGCCTTTCCGAGGAAATTCGGATCATATTTTTGGCCCTCCGACGTTTTATATGTGACACTGAAGACCGAGCATTCTTATGGCAAGCACGCAGCGTGAAGAGCCACGTAATTGGAACTGTGAGATGATTCATTACTCCTATATATCCATTATTATAGATTTTCTAAAGGGTGATGGTGATAAGGAAGGTTTTGCCCTTCGTCACCTCCATCATTTCCTAGATTGAGTTTTGTGCCTTCGGTTTTGCGCCAATGCATGAGTGATAGCGAATCTATTGATATGCCTTAGCTGAGTCGTCTAAACGATTCTTAAACATTTTTTTTCTGTCACTCAAAATCAGTAAATGTCATTTGATTGCAAAACCTAGCCTAGCATTGTCGCCTGCATGGACAACATAAGTATGACCCCATGAAGATTCATCTGCCATGATCTATGATATTTCCCTTGTCCAATTTTCAATAAATCTTCTCATAAAGCCAATAATTGGAAATGTAAGCTATAGTTTTCTGGCAGTGGTTAAATTTGATGAGATCCATGCTGAAAGAAGCTGAATGGGCTAAGGCCGCAACAGTACCAACAATGGAGGAATACATTGCAAATGCTTATGTATCATATGCCTTAGAGCCAATAGTCCCCCCAACTCTATATTTCCTTGGGCCTAAGCTTTCACATGATGTTGTTCAAAGTTCTGAACTGAATACTCTATTTAAGCTCATGAGCACCTACGGACGGCTTCTGAATGATATGGTAACGTTTAAGGTAAGTATGTTCTAGCTATAAGTTTGTATGATAAATTCCTCGTTCACCTTTTGAAGTTAACCATATCCAAACATGTCAATTTACTCATTCTTGACATCACGATGCAGAGAGAATCCGGCCAGGGCAAACTGAATTATGTATTGTTGCATGTGATTCATAGCAATGGTGCTATTAGTGAGGAAAAGGCGATCAAAGAGATTAGTAGTGTCCTTGACAGTCACAGGAGAGAATTGTTGAGATTAGTTCTGCAAGAAAAGCGCAGCGCTGTTCCAAGGGTTTGCAAGGAGTTGTTTTGGATGATGAAGAAAGTGAATCATTTTACTTACAACAAGGAGGACAAATTCACTTTCTATGACACGAGAAAAACTGTAAAGGAAATCATTCATGTTCCCATTTCCCACAAGAAATTCAACTCGAGCAGCTAGCTAAGAAATGAAATTGTATCGGCTAGTTAATTTCTTCCTTAATATTTAAACCTTGGATTTGAACAATAAATCTATCAAATCTAGTTCCTTACAATTCATCATATCATATATCATATTTTATTTATATAATATCATATCATATCATATAATAGACGAAGTATTGTGCGTCGTGGAGGCGACACATAAATTTTTTTTAGTGTTCTTTTCTATAATATCCCGGGATTTTCGGAACGTTAACATTCGCTCGATCATTTACACTAAGGCAATAGAACCCTTCAAACTCAACTAATTTAGTACCAGCAACCAGTCAGAGCAACTAAATCATTGAATAATATAGTACTCTTAGTGCAGTGACATGGTTGAAACATCAAGTCTAGTAAAAAAAAAAAATCTAAACAACAATATTAACCTACGCAGGAGTTCTAATATTGATCAAAACTAAACTTAAATTCTCATTTCCCTCGCTTGGCTCTAATCCATACTGAATGCGATCTATTGTTGGTTATTACATGCGGAAAGAAAGTCAAACGAGGGTGAGCTTTTGAGATATTAGTAAGGTCGCTTAAACGAAGGAATTACAAAATAATTCACAGATACAATTCAATGATGTTTTGATTCACAGATGCAATTCGATGGTGGTTTTCCAAGAGTTTCAAAATGATCATAACTAATTCAATCAATTATCAATATGACTTTCAGATACGATACAAACAATCACAGATGCTATTGAGCATGATCAATTGCAAAGCATGTAGGCAATGCAGGATAACAACTTAGCAAAGCCACGAACTCGATGCTTATTAACACTGATAACTACGTACACATATTTACACCGGCTAGTCCATCAGAGTACTAGCCCATACCAATACACCGGCTAGTCCATCAAGGTACTAGCCCAAACCAATACACACCAATTCCTCCAATCACTACAAGAAAAAAAACTTTTAGCGACGAACATTTTCGTCGCTAAAAGTCTGTTGCCTATAACTCCGTTGCTAAAAGTTGTGACGAAAATTTGAAATTCGTCGCCTAAAAGTCGACTTTCAGCGACGGACATATTAATACAACTCACGACGGAATATCCGTTGCTAAGTATATTTTTCATATTTTAGTTTTTTTTTTTCAAAAATAATTTAATACGTAAAAAATTTAGCGACGGAACAATTCGTCGCCAAAAGTTTTAACAATGGACATTTAGCGACAGAACTTCCTCTGTCATTTAAAACTTTAGCGAAGGAATTTCCATCGCTAAAAGTCATTTATTCACAGAATCAGTAAGACTTTTAGCGATAGAATAAAAATCGTCGCTAAAAGTCAAACTAATTTAAAAAATATATTTTTTATTTTTTTAATACCCAAACCTGTATTTACAAATTCTCAACAATCATTCTCAATTTAGCAAATATTTCTCACTGAACATTAGGGTTAAATAATTGTTGATCCATCAGTAATTATTTAACTCTAAAACAGACACAATACATATATATATATATATATATATATATATATATATATATATATATATAAAATGTATACAAAGTTCAGGAGGGCATGGAAGCGGGGTACAATAAAGTAGGAGAGCGGAGGGGAGTACAAGTCGGGGGGCATGTGAGTGGGATACAAATAGCTAGGAGGGAAAGGACTGATCAGGGGTCGGCGAGTCCCGAATCTGGATCCTGCTGATCGTCCTCGTCCACGGGGGCACTGTGATCCGGATCCGACTCGGCATGTCCAGCAGTCGTGCCCTGCATGTAAAGGCACGGATGCATTAATCTTGATAGCACATAGTATATAGTGTTTACTAAATGCATATAGTGGTTGTACATGATTATGCGTCGTGATCATCTTATACACCTCCACAGAAATGCGACGGATCTCGTCCTCGTGTAATGACGGTCGCTCCATGGTCG
This sequence comes from Escallonia rubra, assembly GCA_033065855.1. Classification (NCBI taxonomy): domain Eukaryota; kingdom Viridiplantae; phylum Streptophyta; class Magnoliopsida; order Escalloniales; family Escalloniaceae; genus Escallonia; species Escallonia rubra. The sequence continues at coordinate 230,992 of JAVXUO010001997.1, read as the reverse complement.
GTGTCTACATTTGTGGAGGTACAGCGGGGGGTGGGGACGTTCTTATCATGGCACGTGCGATCGTACTGAGGAGGCAACGTACGCGGCCTTCCGGCCTATTGACGACCCCCAGTGTATCCAGACATCGCTTCAATCCCCCAGGTGTCGTGCCCGTACTCGTGGACGTTGATGGCTGTCCGAACTGCTGCCCAGACCCCATGATATGTTCATACGAGGCCTGCAAAACCTCAAGTGTTGAGATTCAAAACATTAAGGCGACAAACATCGAATTTAAAGGCACAAATTTAACAAACTAAACAAATTAATTTGTAACTTACATCGATCTGTCGGAAAATATCTGAAACAAATTCCTCCGCCCGGTGTGCATCATCATTATCCTTCTTCCTCACATGTGTCTGACAGTACGTCAGAGCTACGACCTCATTCGCCGCCAGGTTCGGGTGCTCAATCGCATTTTTGTGTCGGAGGACGTCGTGAGCCATCAACCCCCCCCCTCCCTCGTGTGCATGGGATCTTTCTCATGTCTGTTCTCGCTCCCACTCTAACTCTTGGCCTCCCAGGATGGATTAGTCCTCCACTTATCAACCATATGTCCCCATATAGATAGAGATATCCAATGAGGGGAAAATCCCTTCCACTCTATCAGGGCACCCTTGGGCAACATCTTCCTCGCCCGCGCCCGTGCGTCATGCAGCCATCACCGGTAATTTTGCTAATGTAGAAAAAAGCATGTCGCCCCAACGCATGTTGCTCAGGCGACTCAAACTCAAACCCCTCCTACAAGGCTTCCAATTACACAATCAATAAGATTAATTTAAAAATTATGTTCTAATTAAACAAATAATGACTGACAAAAAAGAAAAACCATACCAGCCACTCCTCCCATAAGGACTCCCTCGTTGCGGCATCTTAGCCCTTCTAGTATGGCCGTGGCTCAAAGAATTGGCCCTTCACAAGGACATTGATCTTCGTCTTCGCCGGAGTCTCCAGGATCTTGATAAAGAAACAAAAATCGAATACTTTAAATAAGTAGATCGTAATAAATATCGATATTGAAGATTTTAAGTATTGTATTATGTAACTTTTTAATTTATTGGCCCTCCTGGGTGAGAGTAACTCTCTGTTTACGCTGGGGGTCGATGCGCATCCCGCAAGTTGGTCCACGACCTCGTCAAGATCCTACAAAATACCAACATTAATACAGATCAAATATAATTTAAATATAAGTCGAGCATTATGATCAAACATCGTTATCAAATATACCTGAGGTAGAACCCACAGAAGAAGAAGAACCATAGCGCTTGTGGGAGGAATCGGCCTGTGGCTGCGGCTGCGGCTGAGGCGGGGGCCCCGCCTACTTGATGTGAGCATTATGTGCCTCGTCATCAGCGAGCAATGACGAGGTGGGAGCCACCGAGGTGGATGCAGCTCAGCATCCACCGCGACCACGAATGGCCCGTAATCTATCCATGTTTGACTCCGTGTACAACAAGTCCAAAGAAATTAACACATTAAAAACAATGTATAGTATACAACGTGTTACAAAACTATATAAATGAACAGAGTATATATATGAACCGAGTATAAAAGCACTATATGAACCGAGTACTAAAAGAATGCGTGTTACAATAGTACAAGTCAATCACCTTCATTTTGGGAACCATCGCCATCATCATCATCGGACTTGTCGTCCTTTTCTTCCTGGGACATGTCGTCTGCTTCATCGAGTAATTCTTCCTCTTCGTCAGTAGACTCAGTCTTATCATCTTCAACACTTTCTACGTCTTTTGTGTCATCATCTACGACTTTTTCTCCTACATCAAGTTTTGGTTGAAGAGGAAGATCTTCCTCCTCGTTGTTCACCTCAACAAGTATCAAGATAGGTTCTTGGTCGGCTTGAAAGGTGTCTACCGCACTGTCATATGCCATGGGCAATTTCTTGGACTTGATAACTGCATACCAATGAGATTCGGGATTTTTTGATGTCCTCCGCGTAAAAGAATTGCACAGCTTGACTAGCAAACACAAATGGTTCGTCTGATGCAAGTCTTAACTTAACATTGACATCTATAATCTCTTGCGAGCGAATACAGATTTTCCTACTGCATGTGACATCGAACCATTTACACTTGAACGTGACCAGGCAATTTTGGGAACCCAGATATGTTAGCTCAATAATCTCATCCAGCTCTCCATAAAAGTCCATGCAATTCTTGTCATAATTGTCGCCGTTGACCAAGACTCTAGTGTTTTGGGTTTGTTTTGTCTGGTCATCATCTTTTACATTAAACCTAAACCAATTGATGATATAGCCTCCATGACAGGTTGCTTGTTTACTAGGGCCTTGAGCTAGTAATTTCAATAAGGAGGCTACTTGTTTATCTACTGACTGAACCTATTATAGAAGACGGTGAAAGTTAATAAACCACACAGCTGTATATAACACATAGTATATTTTAATTAAAGACTTACACGTCTTCTGAACCACTCTACAAATTACAACTTCCGATGAGATTCAAGTCCAACGGGATCAGTGATTAAAGATCCCGCATCGAACTCACTGCAAATCGAGATAATTAACCCATCGATCACACATTTTCAATTATGTACAGTAATTATCTGAAGACAGAAACTTACTCAATGAATGCTGAAACTTTATCAAAATTTAGAAGAGCATATATTGTTATAGCACTGTACTCTACATCCTTACCCATCGAGTATAGTTTGTTCGAATGGACTACCTGACTGCTTGAATATTGACAATTTCCCTTCCAAATGTGTGCTGGCCCCGGGCTCATTTCAGCCTAGTTGATTTAACCTTGTATCAACATTGGGCCCAAAATATTAGCTACAAAAGTTTACAAGCTCTTCCATTGTGTAAGCCTCGACAATTGAGCCATCAACATGAGCTTTTTTACAGATTTCTTCTTCAAATGGAACATGAACCTAAAAGTTTAACGATTAGAGTTAGGTGGAATATCAATGACAACATGGTTTGCATTACATGTAAATGAACAACATAGAGTTAGAGCAATACCTCTAGAATGGATACATCCCCTAATATTGCATAGACCCACCCTTCTTAGCTTCATACGCCAAGTGAATGGGCAAATGCTCTTTTGAATCAACGAATGACGTGAGAAGATTTTCTCAAGCTTGCAAATTGCCAACACAATGTTCTTCTCAAGCACCTCCATGTTACTCACCCGGATTGTAGAAGAACAGATATCTCGAAAGAAATGAGATAATTCAGTTAAAGTCTCACATACAACCCTTGACAACAGTCCTCGAAAGGCAATAGGAATGAATCTTTCCATTAATACGTGACAGTCGTGACTCTTCATCCCTTGGAACTTGCATTCCGATACATTGCAGCAACGAGATATGTTGGACACATACATATCTGGAAGCTTCAAATTCTTAACTCACTGACATACCTTTTCCATCTGTTTCTTGTCTAGACAGTAAGGTTCTTTCGGAAGTATCATCCTCCTGTTGACTGTCCGAGGATGCAGTTCATAGCGTACACCCAACTGTTGTAGATCATTTCTCTCTTTAAGGTGATCTTTTAATTTTCCCTTGACATTCATCACTGTGTTGAACACATTATCGAAAACATTCTTCTCAATCTGCATCACATCCATGTTGTTTTGGATAATGAGTGTCCTCCAGTAGGCTAACTCCAAGAAAATACACTGCTTCTTCCAGTTGTGCTCTTTCATGTATCCTGCAATCTTCTAATCTGGCAAACCCTTGTCGTATGGTATGTCTGTATCAAGTGTCTTCATGTGCGAGACCATTTCTTCACCAGATGGATAGTTCAGTGTGACAACCTCATGCTCGATTGTCCAGTCAAATTTATCCTTCTGCCTACAGAACTAATGGTCTGGTGGCGAAAGCTTTTGGTTACATCCAAACCACGAGGGCTTCCCACTGTGCTTTAACGTATGACCGGGATTCATGCCCATACAAGCAGGGCATGCTAACTTTCCATGTGTGCTCCACCCACACGTCATCCCCAACGCGGAGAAATTATGTATAGTCTACACTCCATGATCCCATAGTTGTTTGAGCTCATCAATCAACGACCTTAAATACATATCTATGTCCTTATTGGGACTTTTCGGCCCCAGAATAAGTAACGAAAAAAACATTTATGGCTTCTTCAAGCACATGCCTGGTGGAAGGTTGTACGGGACAATAATAACATGGCATATGGAGTAAAGCGTGCTAGACTATGCAAAAGTATTAAACCCATATGTTGCCAAACCAAGTCTACCCTTTCGAACTTCCTAAGCAAAGCTTGGATGTTTGCAGTCAAACTCCTTTCTTGCCTCTCCAACAGCGTGGTGTGTCAGCACATCGGCATCATTGCTACGAGTCTCACAGTGAGCCCTCATATGTTCAGCCGTATTGGAGGAGTAGTACATCCTCTGAAGCCTTGCGGTAACAGGAAAATATCGCAATACCTTCCATGCAATGTTTTTCTTCTTCCATTTGTCTGGTTTTTACCTCGAATGATCACATACTGGACACCGTGTCAAGTTCTTATTCTCTTCCAAGAGTAATACACAGTCATTATTGCACGCATCTTTTCGCTCATAGCTTAATCCAAGTTTCCTCATCATCTTCATCGCATCATAGTACGACGGGGGAAGCTTTTCACTCTCCGACAAAATTTCTTTGATAAAAGTAACAAACTAGTTAAATCCTTTCTCACTTAGCCCGTGGTCCGATTTCAACTGTAATTACCTATTAACCGCAGATAGCCGTGTGTATTTTCAGATTCTATCCCACAACGGCTCATCCGCGTCTCTCAACAAATCAAAAAATTGATTAGCCCCATTGTTCGGCTGCTGGGAGTGTCATCGCCGCAGTAGTCACCCTATTCAACATTAGCATGCCCAACATCCACAATCATATCTCGATAATCATAATGTGCTTCTACCCTAACTTCAGCTTGACTAGCCGAGCTGGATAACAATACTATCGTTTTTCCATGTTACGTCCACAACATGTATCCACCCATAAAACCATACCGGAGAAGATGCCATTTTACCACCATTCTCCTTCTCCAATGTAACAACCCACATTTACTGTACGGAAACCTTATCTTATCAAAATTAACATATGTAAGATGCGTGTAAGCGAACTTGAGAAATTCATCGACGAGATCCTCAAATTCATCATCATTTTTTCTTTTCATTCAACTTTGATTGACCGACATGACAACTGAGATTACTATATACCACCTTAAATTAAAACCAATAATTAGGTATGGTCGATGTGAAAATGAATGCATGCATGTGGCAACATGTCTATACCCCCTCCATTCTATAATAGGTAGTGGTCCTATCCCATTCAGAAAAGCACATGTTTATAAAACAGTTACCAACTCATGCTTAGTCCTATGTCTGCGTAAAATTCGGCAGCACCTCCCCGTATTTCTCCAAGTACACGACATCGATCAGATGTTCTAAGAGCCGTCTAATCTTGCTCTTGCAAGAATTAACATATGTTAGAACACTAAATTTGTATGTACCGGAAGAAACACTGGAGAACGTGTACCAAATATCCGCGACATAGAACACATAGCATAAGTCGATACACTGTTTTATAAACACTTAGTTTTTCCAAATTGTCCAAACTGGACATCCAAAGGCTCATTACAAAGCATTGCTTTGTAATGAGTACCTTTGAACGGGAACTAAGAGTTTTTATGCATGCATGCATTTAAAATTTGGTAACATATGCAACCATCTTTCCGAAATATCAAAATTTCGAAAATATAGAATCATTAGGTTAATTTGCAAAAAACATGTCATAACCAAAATGATTCACTTTAGAATTCGTTGACAACGAGTAGTAACCAACTCCTTGTCAATGGACTTCACAAAATAAAAATGAATTTTTCTAATGCGAGAAGCCGAGTCATGTTTCTTAGGGGAATATATAGTTCATTCACGGAGTTGATATTGACCCACTTGTGATTGAGTTCAGAGTTTACGTATATAGTTAGGGTTAGGTTGTATTTAGGGTTTAAGTTTTAGGAGATACGACTTAAGTAGGAGTAGGTTTGTATTAGAGTTATGGTTTAGGGTTAATTAAAGTTAAGGTTTTAATTACGGTTTATGGTTAGGGTTATGGATAAAGTTAGGATTTAATTAGGGTCAGTTAGGTTTAATTAAGGCTTATTAGGGATGTGTTAAGGTTTAATCAGGGTTTAATTGAGATTTACTTAAGGCTAATCAGGTTTAATTAGGGCATATGAGAGATAATTAGGGATGTATTAGGGTTTAATTATAATAATTAGGTTTAATTAGGGCCAAATAAGGTTAATTAAGGATGTATTAGGGGTAATTAGGGTTAATTAGGTTTAATTAGGGTAATTACTGGTTAATTAGGGTTTAATTGGGTTAATTAGGTTTAATTAGGGCTGATTAGGTTTAATTAGGACTTATTAGGGTTAAGTAGGGATGTATTAGGGTTTAATTAAGTTAATTAGGGCTTATTAGGATTTAACTAGAGATGTATTAGGGTTTAATTAGGTTAATTAGGGTAAGTACTGGTTAGTTAGGGTTTAATTGGGTTAATTAGGTTAATTAAGGTCAATTGTTTCTAACTATCAATACAACTCTACATTATAACAATTATAACAACTATAACAACCATAACATATTATTTTAACATGTAATTATTCATACAATACAATTATAACATATAGTAAAAAAATAATTCTAACATGTGATTAATATAATGGTTAACAACTATAACAACTATAACATATAATTCTAAAATGTAGTTATTCATACAATATATTTGTAACATGTAACAAAAATAATTTCGAACATCAAAAATAAAATTCTAACATTTAATTAAAATAAATGGTTAATAGTCAAAATTAAATACGTTCAAGTGGGGGGCAGTGGGGCGCCAGGGGATGCGGTGGGCCGTTGGCAGGCGGTGCAGTGGCTGGTTGCCGGGGTTGCGAGCGATGGGCGTTGGGGCAGTGAGTCAGTAGGGCGTGATGGAGGTGGGGGTGGAGGAGGATCGTGAGAATGGAAGGGGAAAGATCGGTGGCGATAGAGGTGGTCGGCGGCGTGTTGGCAGCAACGACGTAGGGGAGAGAGAGAGAGAGAGAGAGAGAGAGGACGACATGGGAAAAAAAAGAAGAAGGAATAGGTTTTGAGGAAGAAATATTTTTAGCGACGAATTTTACCGTCGCTAAAAGTCTGTAGCTAAAAGTGTTTTTTCAAATTTTTTGGACTTTTAGTGATGGCTTAAGCGATCGCTAAAAGAATTATTTTTACAACTTTTAGCGACGGAATACAATTCGTCGCTTAAACCATAAAAACTATTGAAAAAAAAACATTTAGCGACGAATATAAACATGTCGCTAATAGTCCGTCGCTAATTTTATTTCCAAAATTCGTCTGAAATTAAAAAATTTGAAAAAAAATATTTATCGACGGAATTTTCATCGGTATTGACCTATCGCTAAATGTTTTCAGGGAATAGCATTTCCGTCGATGAAAGCATTTAGATACAGACTTCTAGCAAAGGGGAATTCCGTCGCTAAAAGTGGTTTTTAGCGACGAAAAGGTATTCGTCGCTAAGGACAGTTTTTCTTGTAGTGAATACACACCAATTCCCGCCAAAATACACCAATGCAGCATCTCATGTCAATAAACAAGATGACAACAATTCGATAATACAACATGTTATTCAATGCTCGATGAGCAATAAAAATGAGCATCGGTAATAGTTTTAACGAAATTTTTAAGGCTCAATGAAAGGTTTTTAACGCAATAATTCAAAACATAATAGATTCCAATGGCATTCGAAAAAAACAATAGAACAAAGCATACAAAATTAAAGTGATGAATTAGGGTTCAGATAGAAAATCCTTACCTTAGTCCGAAGCTACCTAATCACTCGATCAACTAAAATCAGAGGTCCTTTGAGGAAACTAAGTTGGAGTAGCACAAATATCAAAATGCCATCTCAACTACGATATAGTAAGACCAATACTAATTATTTACACGATGCTCATTCCTATCCTAAGACCAATATTAATTGCTTACACGGTATTCATTCCTATTCTATTCCTATCCTAAGAATAACCTAATCTACAACGGTTCGCATAGACTGCCCAAACTTGTTAAAAATCCAATAACGCAACCCCAAGACTTAATCACACCCCTAACTCACAATAAAAATCTCATGAAATGCTTTTATAGTTTAAAGCAGTATATAGGATCAAAATATTAATTATCTGAATTTCTGAATATTTTGTGTTTAAAAATAATTTCCTTAATTAGAAGAAAACCCAAAAATAGCCATTAATATTTCCAGGTCAAACAAAAATCCCACACGTGTATATACACATATGCACGCTGAATGGAATGGGTTTAGGAGTGATTACCTGTAACACCCCGACACTTTTTCAGAGTTATTTAAAAATTTTAGCAGCGACTATATTTTTCTTAGTGTCGATATTTTCTTTTTTACAATTTTTAGCGGCAAATTAAATGTTTAGCGATTAGCCTAATCGAACTTTATCGACTAACTTTAGCGACAAATTTTTTGAAAAAACCGTAAGTTATAATTAAATGTGGCAAATATAAATGACATTGATTACGGTATTAGTGGCAATTAGCGAAACAATATTTTTATGAGCTCTTGGCAACGAAATTCCTTTTAGTTAGCGTTGATATTTTTATAGTGACACTAGTATAGCGGGTTATCTAACCAAACCATTAAAATTGTTCCAGCATCTAAACTATAGTAAATAATTTATTTGGACCCATTTGCAATAATAGAAAGTTGTGGGTAAAATTATAATCCTTAACGAAAGTTTTGGTAGATTATTGGTAAATTGTCAACTTAGGGTTTTATATATAAACAAACTATTGGGTCAGCCGTCCTTGGCTTTGCTGGAGACTCATTGCGGCCGAGAGAGTAAGTGGAAGAAACTCAGATTTTTTCGGCGATCGGATCTATTTTCCGGTAAGTTCTTTTAGTCTTTCTTTGTGCTAAACTGTTTACAGATTAATGGGGTAGGGGGGCATGAGAGAAACCATGAGGTTTTGGTTGAGTTTAGGGCTGCCGTAACCCTAATTTAAGAGTGTAAATAATATGTGTGGTACTGCGTAAGAATTGGGTGAAAAACATGAGCTCGTGAGTGCATGGGTTGGACAACAAAAGGAGCTATTGCCGTAAGATTGGGTTGTGAGATTTTGGGTTCATAGTTGCTGTGTATGTTGTGCGAGGGAGCAGCTATAGGAACGGTTTAAGCAAGTCCCGGCCATGGTGGCTGTGACTTTGTACTTATGTGGAGGTTTTTTTGGTGGGTTAAGGGTTGTGAGGTGATGGTTGCCATGGTTGTCATTGGTATATGTTCCGACGCAGCCATGGGTTACTGAAGGGAGCACGAGAGCAGCCATGGAGAGGTGAAGAAGGGCTGCCATGGTGTGCGTAGGTGTTATGTGTAGTGAAGTGGAAAAAGGGGCTGAAGGAGAAGCTGCCATAGGTAGCGTGCATGGTGTAGGGTGCACAGGGGCGGAACTACATATGTACGAGGGGGGGCTATATCACCCCCTCAGATTTTGAAAAAAAAATAAAAAATTATATGTAGTGTTTTTTGTTCACTCGTGACTTTCTCTCTCAGCTCTCACTCAGTCACTTTCTCAGTTCCCGTCGTCGCCGTCGACGGTTGAACTCTCACCGGAGTCACCGCTTACCGGTCAGTGGTCACGGAATGACGCCTCTCACTCGCTCAGTCACCACAGCACCGCCCATGGCCACCGGTCATCGGCTCATCGCCTCATCGGTAACGTCGGTCGCCGTCAAGGTCTGCCCTGCTCTAACGGAGTCACGGACGACCTCACGGTGGAGGAAGTGGTCGTCTCACGTCTGTCGAAGCCCCGATTCCGAAGCGCGAAGGCCCTTCCCAGTCCCCACCCCAACTCCGGCCAGATCTAGCTTAGATCTACGAGCCGGCGGACGAACCGAGGAAGTGACGAACCTCACCGGTCGGCGGTCATGGTGCCTGAAATAGTGAAATTCAAGCAGATCTGACTTCTGAGCCTTAGTCACCGGTGGTCACGGCGAAGAACTCACCGCCAGCGACATTGCGACAACGACGCCGTTCTGATTTCTGAGGACTGAGGTCAATGTGCATTTTGAACAATTTCTTTTGTTATTGAGAATTGAGGATTGTTATTTGATTAATACTTTTAGGTTGTTAGTTGTGTATTTGATAATTTATATTATTAATTGATGCTTTATGGCTGTTAATCGTGCATTGAGCACTTGAGATTTGATATTGTTGATGGAGGATGGGTCCCAATTGAATTTTTATCCCATTTGAGCATTGATTATTTGATTGATAATTTTAGGTTGTGTTAATTGTGCATTTGAAAATTGAGATTATTAATTGCTGATTATAGGTTGTTAATTGTGCATTGAGCATTTGAGAATTGAGATGGTTGATGGAGGATGAGACCCAATTGAATTGAGATGTCGGATATGTAATTTAGTTAAATGGTGGGTTGAAATTAGGTTAATTAGGTTAACGAGATAATAAAACATGACTGAAAAAGTAAAAGAATAAAATATTTATAATTAACTAGGTTATTTGATTGATAATATTTGTAATTAACTAGGTTATTTGATTGATAATTGATGAATTGTTACTTAAAATAAAATATATTTTTTTCAGAATGGAAAGGTTCTTTCAAAAGAAAGCAAAGGTGGAAAAGTTATTGCAGTCTAATAAGAATGAGTGTAGAAATCAAGATACTATTCAACAGTCTCCGATTCCAACAGTAAGGGACAAGGCTCCCATTGTGTATCGTGATATTCATTCTGGACATTCAAGCAGAGTTAGTGATGAGTTCAACTCTGACGAGATTATTGCGGATCCTAGGTTGCGTCCGAATATTTTGGATTATGGTCATAATGTTCGAGATAAAGTTCGACGAGCGTATTGGTCGATAGGTCCTTGCCAACCTCGTCACCACAATTTTTCATTTACACAATTCGGAACTTAGGCTCGTCGATTTGTTTCTTCTTGGTTTGACATTTATTCGAGTTGGTTGGAGTATAGTGCAGCAAAAGATGAAGTATATTGTTTGTGTTGCTACTTGTTCGGAAGTGCTCATGGGGAGCAAGGGGGTGGTGGTTCTTTTGTTAGGTATGGTTTTAAAGATTGGAGAAAGAAGGAGAAATTCTAAAAACATGTTGGAGAAGTTGGTAGTGTACACAACCTTGCTTTAACTAAGTGTCAAGTCTTCGATAACCCTCAGTAGAGTATTGAAGTAGTTTTGTCCAAGCAAACAGATGAAAGTAGGGTTCAATACCGTACTCGCTTGACTGCATCAATTGATGTTATTCGGTTTCTCTTACGTCAAGGCTTGTCTTTCTGTGGGTACGAATAATCTGATGAATCTGAAAATTAGGAAAATTTTCTAGAACAGTTAGAGTTTCTTGCTGATCACAATGAAAATGTGAAAAAAGTCGCGTTGTCAAATGCTCCTCAGAATCTCAAATTGACATCACCAAAAGTTCAAAAAGAAATTGTTAGTGTCATTGCCAGATAAATAAGAAATGCAATTGTTTGGGACATGAAAACTGAATTATTTTCCATTTTAGTTGACGAGTGTCGTGATATTTCAGTCAAAGAACAAATGGGAGTTGTCTTGAGATATGTGGACAAAAGAGGACGTGTGATTGAACGTTTTCTTGGTATTGTCCATGTTGCTCATACCGTTGCCTTATCATTAAAAGACGCGATTGACAGTTTATTTTTAATGTATGATTTGAGTATTTCAAGAATTCATGGACAAGGCTATGATGGAGCAAGTAATATGCAAGGTGAATTCAATGGTCTTAAAACCTTAATTCAGAGGGAGAATGAAAGTGCTTATTATATTCATTGCTTTGCTCATCAACTTCAGCTAACTCTTGTAGCCGTTGCAAAAAAACATTCTCAAATTGCATTGCTCTTTAATTTGGTTGCTAAGGTAGTAAACACTGTGGGAATTTCATGCAAGCGAAGAGATGCTATTCGAGAAAGTGAAGCCATTAGACTTGCTCATGACCTTAAGAGTGGTGATATCGTCAGTGGTCGAGGTTTAAATCAAGAAACTAGCATCAAAAGAGCAGGAGAGACCCGTTGGGGATCACATTACGGTGCATTATTGAATTTGAGTCATATGTTTGCTTCAGTGATATGTGTGCTTAATAAGGTTGTTGAGGATGCTACAGATTATGAACAGAGAGGTGAAGCATTGGGTCTTTTGAACTCGGTGCCAACTTATGATTTTGTCTTCAACATGCATTTGATGACAAATATTTTGGGGATGAAGAATGAACTTTCACAAGCATTACAAAAGAAAGATAAAAACATTGTGAATGTAATAAAGTTGGTAAGAATAACAAAGCAACGATTGTAGGACTTTAGAGATCATGGGTTGGAAGACTTGCTGGAAGAGGTCTCACAATTTTGTGTAAAACACGATATTGACGTATTGGACATGAGTGCGAGGTTTGTAGCCCCGGGGAGGCAAAGACGTAATGCTGAAGAAGGTACAATTTTTTACCATTATCGTGTTGATATTTTTTTAACGGTTGTTGATTTGCAAATCAGTGAGTTGAATAATCGTTTCAGTGAGGTAACCACAGAGTTGCTTATTTGTATGGCATGTCTCGATCGTAGTGGTGATTTGTCTGGTTTTAAGAAGCAGAAGTTGAGCCGTCTTGCACAGTTTTATCCATATGACTTTTCGCCATAGAGCTTAAGATACTTCAAAGTCAGCTCGAGACTTATATTATGGATGTGCGCTCATGTGAAGAACTTTATGAAGTCAGGGGAATTGGTGAACTTGTTATAAAGTTAGTTGAGTTGAAAAAGGATGTGATATATCCTTTGGTGTTCTTGCTTTTGAGATTGGTCTTACTTTTACCTGTTGCAACTGCTACTGTAGAAAGAGCTTTCTCTGCAATGAAGATAATAAAGACTCGACTTCGGAATCGCATGGGAGACGAATGGATGAATGATAGCTTGGTTTGTTACATCGAGAAAAATGTCTTCAAAACTATTACAAATGAGGCTATTATCAAACGCTACCAATTTTCGGCGCCTCATCGAGTAGTTATTTAGTGCTTTCGTTTGTAAACACTGAAATATGTATTTTGTATTCTCTTCTTTTGTGTTGTAAAGAGTCTTTAGTGGCTCTCATGAAACTTAATAAGACATTTTAGATGCTTTTTAGTATGTTTTGTGTATTATCGAAAAGTGCACTTTGTTTTTGTGTGCTATTTTACTTATAAAAATATTTATCTCCTTCGATATATTTTTAGCCCCCCCGGGATGAAATCCTGGTTCCGCCACTGAGGGTGCATAGGGATTATGGCCGAGTGTGGGCTGTGCAAGTGAAGGTGTGTGTGTGTGTGCTTGATAGTGCGTATACTTGATAGTATATATGTGTGTTGGGTTTTGTAGTTTGTGAGGGAGTGTAGGGGAATGGGGAAACTGAGTGTTTCTGGGTGCTTGTGTGTGTATTTAGCTGTGAATAAGGTAAGCATAAATGGGTAAAACAGTGGGTGCATTAGTGTGTTTGTGGTGTGTCTGCGAGTGTAGGTGTCTTGTGCGTGTGGCTGTGTGTGTGTGTCTAGTGTGTGAGTGTAGTCTGATTGTGGTACAAGTGTTTGCATGTGCTGTGTGTGCAGGGTGAGGTGAGGTGATGAGGTGTGTTGTGGATAGAATCCGGAACTCGTTCGTGAATAGGCCTGCACAGCAAAAATAACACCGGTGACTCGTCGGAAAGATTTCCGGTGGGAAATCTCCGATACTTAAGTCAGAATAAACTCAAGACATATTAGTGTGAACTCTGATTCAAGTCATTTACCTCCATCACCTTTCTCTCCTCCTTTATATAGTCATCTATCTAGTGGGTAGTTATTTCCCTTTGATTTGGGAGTTACCAGGTTCATGGAAGGTTACTTCCACTAATGGGCAGTTAATACTACTAAGTAGGGAGTTATTACCATAATGGTGGGCGGTTAAGACTTCCCACTCCCGCATTAGTGGTTTGACAGTTTTGGTATCACAAGATGGTTACACGTGGCATCATCTCGTGGTTGATATTTTTCTCCTACATCACTTGCCCCCCATTCCATGTTCTCTGGAGGAGAATATGGAATCATTGGGTTTTTAAGAGATATTCCACTCAACATTGTTAATAGCTAGAATCCTTTCGTTTTACTCGGTCTGGCCAAAGAAGGACATCATAGGTTGTTGAGTAGACACTACTAAGAGCTCATCTATTCGGCTTGGCTGAATAGGAGTATTGAGAGATGTTCGTCTAATCGGCCTGGCCAAGTAGGGGAATGTAAGGTGCTCGTCTACTCGGCTTGGCTGAGTAGAGGCACAATGAGGTGCTCGTCTACTCGGCCTGACCGAGTAGAGGAATGTGATGTGCTCGTCTACTCGGCCTGGCCGAGTAGAGGCGTGTGAGGTGCTCGTCTACTCGGCCTGACCGAGTAGAGGAATGTGATGTGCTCGTCTACTCGGCCTGGCCGAGTAGAGGAATGTGATGTTCTCGTCTACTTGGCCTGGCCGAGTAGAGGCGCAATGAGGTGTTCGTCTACTCGGCCTGGCCGAGTAGAGGCGTGTGAGGTGCTCGTCTACTCGGCCTGGCCGAGTAGAGGCACTATGCAGTGCTCGTCTACTCGGCCCGGCCGAGGAGAGGCACTATGCGGTGCTCATCTACTCGGCCTGGCCGAGTAAAGGCACTGTGAGGTGCTCGTCTACTCGGCCTGGCCGAGTAGAGGCGTGTGGTCCAATGCGCTCGTCTGCTCGGCAAAGGCTAGAACCAAAATTGCTCGTCTACTCGGCTAGGGTAGAGGCGTGTGTCTGGCGCTCGTCTGCTCGGCAGAGGCAAGAACCTACGTAGCTCGTCTACTCGGATGGAGTAGAGGCGTGTGGTCCAATGCGCTCGTCTGCTCGGCAGAGGTTAGAACCAAATTAGCTCTTCTGTTCAGCTACGTTGTAGTCATCGTCGTGGGGTAAACAAGCAATTTTTTCCCTTAGTCATTTTACTGGTTCTTGCCACGTGTTCAGGGTAATCTAACGGTCATGAGATCTCATCCGTTGGATGAGTCCGTTATTTCTATATAAGGGGTAAAACCTTTCACCCTCACCATAACTTCTCATTTCTTAAGTGGTGCTGAGAGAGAGAGAGAGAGGCTATTCGGAAGCTTCATTCAAAGGAGAATTTTAAAGAGTTTGAAGATTCTTCTTCTTTTTCAAGTAAGCTTCAAACTTTTCCTTCTAGTTTTTTTCTAAGATCTTTCCTTTTGATATGAAAATATGTCAAACAAAGATGGAGAACATGTTTCTAGGTTTGATGCTGATGCCCAAGATATTAGGGTAGAACCAACTTTTGATCCCTTATTTTTAGAATTAATTCCTTTCTAAGAGTCGAGGGGAGTTCCCCCAAAGGAGGTACTGACAGAGAGAGCTCGGTCTCCTCCACCTTTTGATGCACACACACTCAGAAGTAAGCTTAGTAGCTACGACCTAAAGCTTTTATAGGAACGGTGTGAGATCCCACCAAGTGTAAAACTCAGGTTACCGGACGAGAGCGAGTCAACAAATATGATGACTATTGATGAAATAGGAGTCTATTGGGATATGTTCATTAATGGTTTTAGAGTTCCCATCCATCCTTTCTTTATTAGGGTTTTGAACGCCTACAGCCTTGCACCCGGTCAGTTGTCGCCTCATGCCTGGCGCTTCTTAATTTTCTTTATCTATCAATGCCATAAACTTGGTTTAAGGCCTAGAGTCAGGGTGTTCAGATGGTTTTTTACTATATGTACAATTACGAGGCAGGTGGGTTGGTATTTCTTAAGTCGTCGCCCAAAGGTCGAGGCTAACTTATTTCCACACCCACCATCGTCAAATCACCATTGGAAGGAAAAATTTATGTTTGTTAAATTGCCCAAGTCCCAACGGAGTGAAGTCTACAATGTATGGCTACCAGAGTGTGTGACTAAAGATTGTGATGCGTTAAAAGAAAAAGACTTGTCAGAAACTGACCTCGAACATATTGAGAAGCTTAAGGGAGCTGTGCCTTTAGAATCCAGATACCCTTTGAGCAATGCTCAGCTCCGCGAATGCGGTATTATCTTCCCCCAAGATTTCGTCGAGGAAGAGGAAGGCAAAAATGACCCCGGTAAATGCTTTTATCAAAACTTAAATGTTTGTTTTTCTTTTAATGGTAGTCTTACTGTCATCGTGTGTGCAGAGACCATGTCATCGCGAGCACAAGGAGATCCTCCATTGTTTGACGCTCAGGGAGTCCTTGGGGATATCATTCCTAATGAACTTGCATCTATCCATGGCGCTAAAGATGAAGAGGTGCAAGACTTGGATTTTGGCGCGCTGGTCTCTGGGTCTCAGCCAAAAGCGACTCAGACGCATACATAGGAGTTTGTCCTAGGTTTGTCTCCAGTCGACAAATCTAAAGAAGTTCCTAGGAAAAGGAAGGCTTCAAGTAGAGCTGGAAGCAGAGCTACATCGTCCTGCTTGGGGGGTATCCATTGATGAATCTATTTTCAAATCTCCTCGTACAGCATGGGACTGGTCTAGTAATGCGATCATTCCTATGGATCGCAAAACTCTATCCGGCTACGGCGCCACTGATACAGCCAACGGGATGGTTCATCTGATGTCGCAGGTTGATTTCTATATTTGACTCCATTTGAAGGCTAAGACTGTTTTAATCCTAACTTTTGTTATGTAGGCGATGGCACAGGTGCAGATTGGCGCCGAGAAGTTGATCACTACGGATAAGGTGCTGGATGAAGAGAAGAAAAAAACACTGATCGAGAATAACTTTCATTGGGAAGCCGAGAAGAAAGTTGAGGATTTGAGCAAAAAGGTTGGAAGGCTAGAGTTGTCCAACTCCGAAGTAGCTGCTCGGAACAATGAACTGGTAGCTTGAGTTGGTCATTTGGAAGCCGAGAAGTCGACAATCGCTCTTCAAGCTGTGCAACTTTTCAAGAAATCTAAGACTTTCACTGAACTGCGCTATCATGATTCAAAGAGGGCATTGATCCATGGCTATAACGAGTGTAAGAATGAAATTCTGAAGGATCATCCCGACTTTGATTTAAGCATTTATGAGCAAAAGTTTGCTCGCAAGGTTGCTGCTCTTAAGGAAGAGGTCGAGCGGAAGAGAGCTGCTAGTTCGTGATCCTTGGCCAGTCCTTCAGTTAGTCATAGTCTGGGAGCCTCTGGGATAATTTCAAGGCCCCAAGCATCTACGGTTGAGGGGCACTCTGCAATGGAGCTACCAGAGAATGCTGCTAAACGACAGGATTAGACTAGGCGTTCGGACAAGATTAGACTAGGCGTTCGTTTGCTTTGCTAGTCATTTAGAGTAACTTTTGTTTTGTATGGCCTTGAAGCCTAACTTGTACCAACTTTTGGTTTTATAATGCAATCAAGGCTTTCTTTTGCATTCTTGAGTTGTGTGAGTCATGAATCAGTTTCCATTCATAATAAAGATGAAGTACATTCGATAAGGCGGGAACTGGACATGGGCTGTCAAAGCCTGGGAATCTAAAATAAGTTCAAACATATTCAGGAACAACATAAACAAGCATGAGCAAGCAAGGGTGGATGGAGTATATGCCACCCCAAGGCTTGCTTATGCGTAGTATCGTCATAGATTGGTGGCATTCCACATCCAAGGGACTGATTGCCCATCCATGTGTTCTAGGTGGTATGCTCCGGGGCCGCCCCTCTTGACTATTCTATATGGACCTTCCCAATTTGGGGCTAGTTTTCTAATGGCTTCACGCGGGGCTGAAGCTTCTATGCGGCGTAAGACTAGGTCTCCAATTTGAAATGTACGAGGTCAAACTCTTTGGTCATAGAACTTGGAAACCCGATGTTGGTAGGCCACTAGTCACACAGTTGCTTGCTCTCGACGCTCTTCAAGGAGATCGAGGTTTGCTCGAAGAGCTTCTTCATTTTGTATCGGGTCATAGGCTGTGAGCCGAAGAGAATGTAACCCTACTTCCACTGGGATTAGTGCTTCCGTCCCAAATGATAGACTGGATGGAGTTTCACCTGTAGGAGTTCTTTTCGTCGTATTGTATGCCCAAAGGATTTTGGGCAATTCCTCGACCCATAAGCCTTTTGCACCGTCTAGCTTCTTCTTTATCTCTTGGAGAAGCATGCTATTTGTAACTTCGGTTTGTCCATTGGTCTGCGGGTGTGCTACGGAAGTGAAGCGTTGTTCAATCGATAAATTAGTTCAAAAAGTCCGAAAGGTTGGGTTGTCGAACTGTTTTCCATTATCTGTGATGAGCACCCGTGAAATTCCAAAGCGACAAACAATGGCACGCCAGAAGAAGTCTTCACACTTCTTTTCAGTAATTGTGGCCAGGGCTTCGGCTTCCGCCCACTTAGTATATAATCAATTGCCATAATTACAAATTGATGTTAAGCTGTGGCTGGGGGGAAACGACCCATGATGTC
Organism: Escallonia rubra; assembly: GCA_033065855.1. Classification (NCBI taxonomy): domain Eukaryota; kingdom Viridiplantae; phylum Streptophyta; class Magnoliopsida; order Escalloniales; family Escalloniaceae; genus Escallonia; species Escallonia rubra. The sequence continues at coordinate 212,433 of JAVXUO010001997.1, read as the reverse complement.
CATTCCCCACATACCGAAAGGTATGGAACTACTCAGCGATGATAAAGGGCTTGGTGATTGCCTGGGGATTGAGGAGAAGCGTTGGCAAGCATCGTATTTTTTAGTATAGTCCAAAGCGTCACGATGCATTGTTGGCCAATAATATCCGTGTCGAAGAACCTTGTGCGCTAATGCTCGTCCTCCCAAGTGTTGTCCGCAAATGCCTTCATGGACTTCCCACAGAGCATAGTTGGCCTCTGATGGGGTGAGGCAACGGAGGTAGGGAAGTGTAAAGGAACGCTTGTATAACACATCTTCCACAATAGCATACCGAGCTGAGCGGAGAATGATACTCCTGGCTTGCTTTCGGTCGGCAGGCAATGTGTCGTCATGAAGGTAGGCCTTGATGGGATCAATCCATGATGGCTCATGCTCGGTCTGCATAACTTCCTTTGTCGCAATGCTCAGCTCATGCAAAAGTTTGAGGTGGATGGTGCGGCCAAAACCTGATGGATCAAAAGAGGCCAACCTTGAGAGTGCATCTGCAAAAGTATTGTCTTCTCTGCGGATCTGCATGATCTTGAAAGAAGTGAATGTGTTGGCTACCTCTCTTGCCTTATGCATGTAATTGGCCATCTTCGGATCTTTTGCTTCGTACTTTCCCGACATCTACTTTACAACAAGTGCTGAGTCCCTGAAAGCATGAAGGGATGCTGCGCGCATGGCCCGAGCAAGACGCAGACCTGCTATCAATGCTTTGTATTCGGCATCATTGTTTGAAGCTTGGAAGTCAAAGCGAAGAGCGTATTCTATGGTCAGTCCATCTGGTCCATTGAGGATCAACCCCGCACTGCTCCCATTTGTGTTCGACGACCCATCCACAAAGAGTGTCTAAGTGAACAATTCAGGTTGGGCGGAGAGGAGTGGCTCCTCGTCTTCAATGGGGAAGGTGCATTTAACAATGAAATCTACCAGGGCCTGCCCTTTGATTAAAGGTCGTGGTCGATAATGGATGTCAAACTCACCCAGCTCTATCGACCAAGGAACGAGGTGACCCGAAAGGTTGGGCTTATGCAATATTCGTCTAAGGGGCTTCTCAGTGAGCATGATTATCATGTGAGACTGGAAATACGGCCGGAGCTTCCTTGCGGCGATTAGCAAAGCGAATGCCAATTTTTCCGCATTCGGATATCTCTGTTCGGCTCCCTAAAGAACCTTGCTCACATAATAGATAAGGATCTGTCGCCCATCCTGCTCTCGAATTAGAACTGCACTGACGGTAGATTCTGAAACGGCCAAGTAAAGAAAAAGATCTTCTCCCGGGATGGGCTTAAAGAGAAAAGGTGGCGACGTAAGAAATTCTTTTAGCTCGTCGAAGGAAGTCTAACACTCAAACATCCGTTCAAAATTTTTGATGTTCTTCAATGCTTTAAAGAATGGTAAGCAGCACTCAGCTGACTTAGAGAGGAATCTACTGAGGGCAGCGATTTGCCCTGTCAGGATTTGTATCTCCTTGATGTGTCTAAGAGCAACCATTTCTTGAATGGCTTTGATCTTCTCGGGGTTAGCTTCGATTCCCCTTTCCGAGATCATAAACCCAAGGAATTTACCAGACGATACCCCAAAAGTGCACTTGGTAGGGTTGAGGCGCATACGAAATTCGCGGAGGAGGCTGAAACATTGTCGGTGATCAGTAATATGATCTTCTGCTCAGAGGCTTTTGGGGAGCATATCGTCGACATAGACTTCCATGCTCTTCTCTATGAGGGGTTTGAATATCTTGTCGACTAACCTTTGGTAGATGGCGCCGGCATTCTTTAGCCCAAAGGGCATGACCTTGTAGCAAAATAAGCCTTGGTCCGTGATAAAGGCTGTCTTAGCTACGTCTTCTTCATACATCCAGATCTGGTTATAGCCGGAGAATGCATCCATAAAGCTAAGTAGTTGATGACCTGACGTAGCATCGATTAACGTATCGATGCGTGGCAACGGATAGCTATCTTTGGGGCATGCTCTTTTCAGATATGTGTAATCGATGTAGATCATCCACTTGTTTGTTCCGACTTTCGGTACCATAACGACATTGGCCACCCACTCTGGGTAGTCGATTTCCTTGATGAAATCAGCGTCCAGGAGTTCATCTTCTTCCTTCTTGACTACCATTTGTCGCTATGGTGCGAAAAGGCGTTTCTTCTGCTTGACGGGTTTGAACAAGTGATCAACTGAAAGCTAGTGTGTGATCACTGACGGATTGATGCCTGGCATGTCCGCTGCACTCCACGCGAAGATATCCATGTTGGATCGAAGGAAGGAGACTAATTGGTCTCTAACGGTCGGCTCTAGCATTGAGCCAATCCTTACTTGTCGCTCCTCATCCCCTTCTATGATTGGTATAGAATCGAGAGCTTCTACAAGCTCCGCACGCCTTAATGCTTTCTCGTCTTGCTGGTCATCAATGGAGAGTGTCTCCTCGGCTTTGCATGATGCCACATAACACCTTCGGGCCAGGATCTGATCTCTTTTTACAAAGCCAACCCCTGTTGGCGTAGGGAATTTCATGATGAGATGATAGGTCGAAGCTACTGCTTGTAGCTTGTTCAGGCCCGTTCGTCCCAAAATCCCGTTATATGACGATTTGACTTTGACAATAAGGAAATCGAGTGTGTGTAACGCTTGACAAGGTCCTTCCCCCGCGACGACTGTGAGGGGGGTGATTCCTTTCACCGGTGCAGAGGCACCTGTGAAGCCATACAGATGAGAAGATATTGGTTTTACCCTATCGTCAGATATCCCTATCTGATTGACTATCTTCAAAAATGATCTCAGCCAAGCTTCCTGTATCGACCAAGATACGTTTGACTTGGAAAGTATCTATACGCAAAGTGATGACAATGGCATCATCATGCGGAAGGCTTACCCCGTCAAGATCTGCATCGTCGAACTCTAGAGAGATGGATGCTTTTTTCGTTTAGCCGGTCCTTGGGCAAGATTAACTTGCCTAGCGTAGGCCTTTCGTGAATAGCTAGACAGTCCGCCGGCGCTAGGCCCTCCAGAGATGGTGTTTATCACTGGGGCGTCCTTCATAAGCGTTTCTTTCATTTTTTGTTGATTTCCTCTTCTTCCACTCTGTTGTCGGTCATTGGTCTTGATGAATTGCTTGAGGTGCCCTTTAGCTATGAGGTTCTCAATTTCGGGCTGGAGCACTTTGCACTCATCCGTTGTATGACCGTGATCCTTATGGAAATGACAATATAATTGAGAATCTCTCTTCTCGGCTGGACCTCGCATGGGTTTTGGCCACCTGAGGATGCTTTGTCCCTTGATCTGATTTAGGATGTGCTCACGAGATGCATTGAGAGGGGTAATTGACCTAGGGAGTGTTGCACGCGAACGTTTGGGGTCATCCGGAGCTTTCCCTTCGGAGCGATCTCGCCTCTTTTGCCCTGTATTTGTTTCCTCGTGCTGTGAAATCGTCGAATCTTCTTCAGTGCGCAAGTACTTTTCCACCCTGTCCAAGAGGCCCGACATATTCTCTGGGGGGGCGCTTGTTTAAAGAGAATCGCAAGGGCGTTCCTGGTCTAACTCATCTGGCCATGGCTGCAAATGTTACTCCTGGATCTAAGTGGTCGATGAGGAGTTTTTCGGAGTTGAAGCGAGCATAATACGATTTTAGGGACTCCTTTGGCCCCTGAATTATGCGAAAAAGGGCCGAGGAGTTTTTCCTCTGCACTCGGCTCGTGAGGAAATTGCTTCGAAAAGACTCCGCCAATTGAGCCCAACAGGAGATGGAACGGGGTGCGAGGTGTTGAAACCACACATGTGCAGCTCCTTTCAACGTCACAGGAAAGGCCCGTCACATGATCTGGTCGGGGACCAAGTATAGGTTCATGCCAGAAGTATAACGAGCCAAGTGTTCCATTGGATCTCATGTACCGTCATTCGACTCAAAAGGAGGCATCTTGAAATTTGAAGGAGCTAGGAAGAGATCAACGTCTTCTGTGAATGGACGTCCAATTATGACTGGAGCATTGGAATAGCGCTCTGCTCAATTACCACCACTGTTGGCGTATGTATTTTTGGTGGAATGAGCTTCGTAATAACTCTCTCCATGCCTTCTAAACCTCGGATTTCGTCGTTCATCGTCATTTTGTTCATCCTCCACTTGTAGCACGTGCTGATCGAGATTTGTCCCTTCCAGCGTCTTTGAGGTACCCGGTCTTTCATGAAAATTCAATCGTTGCTTCACGGACTGCCTTTGCTTTTCGGATACATAGCACTCTTTTGGGGGTCTGAAAGGCTCCGACTGCTGAGGTGGATTTTCTATAGCAGCTTGCAACTTTTCAATGGATTGTTGCATTGCTCGAATGACAGCCATCAGGTCGGTTTGGTTATCCATGGTTGGTGGAGTAGTGTTGATCACACCCGTTGTGACGACACCGGTAGTGGGAGGTTCAGATACGTCAACAGTTTGAAGTGGACGAAAAATAGTATTTATGGAGGGAGGAGTGAGTGTCACAGCTGGTGGCGCCACTACCACGGATGCCGGTGTCGTTGCTACGGCCGTCGGTATCACTGCAAGAATTACGGGTTCCGCAACTAAGGTGGTTCGCCCAACAGTAATGATTGTTGGCGCACTTACGATCTTTTTGCCGCGGTTGGGTGGTTGAGATACGTCTACCCCACGAGCTGGGTCACGTATTAGTTCTGAGGATGACCCCGGTGGAGGGGCCCCACCTTGCTGAGCTTGTGAATTAGGATTCTGAGACATGGTCTATTCATGAATTTCGGTCCCACGGATGGCACCAAAATGTTGTGGATTGAATCCGGAACTCGTTCGTGAATAGGCCTGCACAGCAAAAATAACACCGGTGAATTGCCAGAAAGATTTTTGACGGAAAATCTCCGATACTTAAGTCAGAATAAACTCAAGACATATTAGTGTGAACTCTGATTCAAGTCATTTACCTCCATCACCTTTCTCTCCTCCTTTATATAGTCATCTATCTAGTGGGTAGTTATTTCCCTTTGATTTGGGAGTTACCAGGTTCATGGAAGGTTACTTCCACTAATGGGCAGTTAATACTACTAAGTAGGGAGTTATTACCATAATGGTGGGCGGTTAAGACTTCCCACTCCCGCATTAGTGGTTTGACAGTTTTGGTATCACAAGATGGTTACACGTGGCATCATCTCGTGGTTGATATTTTTCTCCTACATCAAGGTGTTTTAGTGGTTAAATGAATGAAATGCAAGAGAAGAAGAGGGAGACCCACTGCCTCACGGCAGTGGGCATGCAAATGGGCAATGTCTTCTCTTTTTTGAACCTGTGTAATTGATGGTGAAATGGATGGAATATAAGTGCTGGGTGTGTTAATGTGAGTATAAGAGTGTTGGTTATTGTATGTGTGTGAGTGGGTGTAATGGAGAAAGAAGTGATGTGAGGTTTTGGTAAACTGTGAGGGTGCTGCGTGAAGAGAGTGTGCCGTTGAGTGTGGTGTATGTTGATGTTCTGTGAGGCAGAGAAAGTAAAGAGAAGAAAGGAAATACGGAGCGGATAATTTGGGTTAGCGTTAACTTCAATACATGCATAAACTAGTGCACGGTTATAGTTAGCATGTAAAACTTTTAAGTATAATACGTTAGACTATATTAGGATTTGTGGCAAAATTTATAATTTTCTGAGATTGTATGAATTTTTAGTATTTTCTATAATTTCAGATTATTAAAATTCTTTTGGAGCCTTTAAACCCTGAAAATGTTTTGAAAAAAATTAGAGTAATGTCTTTATGGTATAAATAAGACGCAGTTTGAATTTGATGATTTTTGGAGTTGATTTTCTATGGTTTCCGTATCGCATTGGTTTTAGCAAAACGCATAATTTAAAAATAGTTTTAATGCCTTTTAATTTCTGATTTAAATTTCTATAATTTCTATACATATTTTAAAGCTGTTACGAAAATTTTGAGACTTTATTTTCAGCTAGAAGAAATTTTGGCAATTTATGGGTTTTTATTGCATTTAAAGAAATTATTTTTAATTCGAAAATATTCAAATTTTCAGAAATTTTATATTTTGACTTTATATAATGTTTTAAGCAATCAAAGTGTTTATTTGTAATTTATTATGAATCTAGGTACATCATTACGAGTTAAGGAGCGTACGGAATTTTCGGGTAGGTTGTCTGCGTGCAAGGCGCTCTTAGAGTTGAGCGATTTTGGAGTTAGAAGTGAGCACGTAGTAGGTAGCTGATACTAGGTTATTAGTATAGTAGCATAGATTGTGTTCTAACAAATAAATTGTTAATCTAGGTTTATTTAGAGAATCTTGATCGAGATTGCGTAGCATCCTATAGCTTGGATCGAGGTAAGGAATTCTATCCGAACCCCATTTCATCATTGATATCAAATATAATTTTTTGATGTTGTTATCGAATTTTAATGAACACTGCTATTTTATTTTTCATGAAAATGTTTCTAAATTGCCCATGAAACCCTAATTTGAGTCGTTTAGCGATCGTTTGAAATTCTTATTCATACTTATCTGTTCATTGACTCAATTATTGTAAAATATTTTCAATTCTATTTATTGCTCCTCAATGTTGACATGAGTTAGTAATTTGGGAGTTGGATGGTGCATTTTGGCGTTATAAGGATGCTTTATTGGTTGGGTTAAACTAGTACCTAAATGGACTAGTCAGTGTAAATATGCATATGTAAAGCGTATCGAGCACTGTCAGGGTGACTTTGCTATAGTGTACAACTCATGTTCAATATTTCCTGTTTCTGTTTTATTGCACCTGACGTGTTTTGAAATGATTATTGACTTAAGGGATTGACATCCCTATGCTTATATTGAAATATTGTTGTGGTTTTCTTTGAAAACCTTTTTAAAATTATCATTTGATTGTATATAGAAAATCGTTTGAATCGTTCTGTTTCTCCATTTTAAAAGTTGTTATTTGGTTTAAATGTAAAATCGTCCGAATCGTTTTTGTTGTTTCAAATATCTGATCGACCTTACTGGGCTCTCGAAAGTTCACTCCCCTTTGACTTCCTTTCCGCATGTGATAAGCAGCGTTAAGTTGCCCGAATAAGGATTAGAGTCGAGCGAGCATAACCTGGCAAATGGGTAACCAGCCGGGTACGGGTAAAACCCGGTCGGGTGGGGTAAAAATGGATCGGGTAAATTTTATCCGATTTTTTTCGGGTAGTGTTTTCCAGAACCCGTACCCTACTCAAGCGGTTCGGATATTACCCGCGGGTAAATAAATAAAAGTCTATTTTTTTTATTAACGGATATTCACTGAACTGGATTATATTTTTCTCCCTTTCTCACAACCATCATTTTCTAATTAAAATTCTTGCAATTACCACTTCACTAATTTCAATTTCATCACAATTATCTCCACTCTCATCTCAACTCTCAGATCCATCACAACAAACACACATCTTCAAAATCCCAAAAAATTACCTAAAAATTAATTCCCGAGTCTAAACCCTAAAATAGTAAAATTCATACAAAAGCAACGAATTAATCTTCCTAGCTTCACTGCTCCGGTTTGAGTTACCACTCTCAAAGCACAAAGTCGATCGGAAACCAAAGCCTCAACCATCAACAGTAGGTTGAGACTTCCCACGGAAGACTAGCGGAGGGCTATGGAAGATCTGCGGTCGGCTTTGGTAGATTTGCGGCTGGCTGTGGCAGATCAGCGGTCGGCTTTGGCAGATCTACAGCTGGCTATGGCGGATCTGCGGAGCTGTGGCCAATCTGCGAGTGAGCGTTAGAGAGACGGTGGGCTGCCGTTGATGTGGAGTAGTGTTGTCGCCGGTGAAGGCTGTCGTTAGAGAGACGGTGGGTTGCCGTCGATGTGGAGTAGTGTTGTCGTCAGTGACGGCTGTGGTGAGTGAGAGAGAGAGTGAGAGAGAGAGAGAGAGAGGGAGCAAGGTTGAGAGAGAGAGAGAGACTTCAGAGAGGGAGGAATGGGGAGAGCGACAGATGAGAGAACTGAGAAGAGATGAGAATGACTTCCCAAAAAAACCCTAGTGCCTTATATAGTAAAACATTCGGGTATCACGGGTAACCCGTACATGTCACGCCCCGACCCGGAGGCGGACCAAATCTGTCACCCCCCGACCCGGAGGCGGACCTACACATACTATTTCAAAATATTCCTGCTTACCAGAAATATAATACCCAAAGAATTTTACCAATAACATAACCTCAAAATGATAATCAGAGCTCTAAATGTATCCCAAATCAAAAGCATTTGTATTTATTCTCAAAGTCTAATAAATGCAGCGGAAATCTAATAACAATAGTCACTTCCCAAACATTGGGGTACCAAAAGTCACTAAATCAAAAACTATTACATGGTTCTTATTTCAAAGCTACTAAGAAAATTATCAATTAAAGTTCACTCCAAGCTTAAGCATAATGCTACTAACTCTTCTAAGCCGTCTCAGCTTAACTACCTGAAATGGGGAGAGAAAGGGGGGTGAGCACAAAGCCCAGCAAAGATCACACGCACACACCCACGGAGTACAACGCAGGTATCCAATAATATATAGCTGAGTCCAACAAAACATATGACAACAAAGTGCAAAGACGATTGAGAATCTCAGCACGACCAATAATCTCACTTCGGGACATTCCAATCCATCAAATATCAAATCAAAGTCAAAGTTAAAGGAACACATTCGAATAATTGAACTAATAATCGAATACGATACAATCACGTAATACGTGACTGTAAAGCACGTTAACCTAAGTACGTGAAGGTTCTAAGTTCAAAGTTTGCATACCGGTAGCAATTACCATATCATGTCATGGCATCACGTTAACCTAAGCACGTGAAGGTTCTAACATTAGTTCAATTCAAAGAAGACCAATTCACATCAAATCATCTCAAACACGTATTAGCGACAAAGAATCAAAACTTTGAATTTCAGAAACGATATCTTAACGACTTCAAAATATATTCAATATTAGACTTAAATCGAAGGACAAAAATCAGAGTTCAACAGAAATTGACTCGTTTCGATCCGAGTTGATTTGAGGTAGTTATGAGTAAATAAGAGAAGAAAACGTCAAAGAAATAAACTAACCAAGACCCAATCAAGAAGTGGCATGTGGCATGCCACCTAGGCAGCTCCACACGCCTAGGAAAGGCTGGAAGCAGAATGGTTTCTCCAACTTTTGTATGCACAGGAATCAAGAAACATTGAAAATATACAATAGGACAAATAATGACATGTCTGATGCTACATGCACACAAGAATTAATAGCTTGTGAATCCGAGAAAGAAAGAGTAAGCACTGATCACGAAATTAACTCATGCCCAACGAATTTACAGAAGCCAGGAATTCTGAGTGAAAAATAAAAAAGAGAAAGACAACAACACGTCCGACAATTTACTTTGTACGTAATCCAAGGAATTGCGTAGCTAACTACCAATCGCAACTGAAATTTCAACCCAAACAATTACTACAAAATATGACACTTTTATCGATGAAGAGAAGTAGACGTATGTATGAAACCCTTACCTCAAATTTATATAATAGTCTTCACCAAATTGCGATCGCTTCCGAAAACCTCAAAACCTAGATATTATAATTAACCCACTTACGTTAAAATCTTAACAACCACAATTCTAATATCATCTAATTTATCCTTATAATCAAAAGTGGGTTCAAAAATCTTACCAATTGTGCACAGAAGATTGCAATCCTCCAAACCCTAGTTTTCTCTTTCTTTTCCTCTCTCTAAAAGATCAGACTTAATTTAACGATAAAACACAAACTAACTAGTCTTTTTAATTCTCTAAACTTGGTAAATTACTCCATAGGCCCCTAAAAATATGTTACTTATTCAAAAGGAATTCTAAAATATTATTAAAACTTCAAAAGTAGCCCAAGAATTAAAATAATTAATTATATATTATTTGGGGTCTTACATTCTCCCCTCCTTATAAAAATTTCGTCCTCGAAATTTATGCACCTCAGTCACCGAATATGGATACACAATCACATCTACAGACTCTCAGAGTTTCCACTACCTAAAGGTTCTAACTGAGTACCAAAGCTTACGAGCAAATATATAGAGACTATGAAAATAAGGAACAAGCATCACTTAAAGCATAAGCTCTAGCTGAACTACGTAAAATTTACCTGTCACTACATCATGGAGATATAGTGGCATCCTTCTCTGTCAAGGCATAAGCTCGAGCCCGAGTTGTTCCAGCTTGATTATTTACCGGCAACCGATTCTGCATCCACTTAACCTGACTAAATTGTGGCCTAAGAAACTGAGGGCAATCTCGAATCCTATGTCCTTGCTGCTGGCAGTTAAAACATGCGTCGCTCTGCCAATAACACACACCTCTATGGTTCTTCCCACAAGTTTTGCAAGCTTCGACAGGCTCCTGGGTATTTTTAAATGGTTCCTTAGTAGCTAAGTTGTTGTTCTTACTCTTGGGCTGAACCACATCATTGCCCCTTGAGCTATTATCTTCTCTTCCTCTCTTCTGTCTCTGCTCCTTGTAGTACTTACGTCCCGCTTCGACATCTTTCTCCACTCTCTGAGCCTTGTCCAAGACTTGACCATATGTTTCTAAAGTTACAGCGGTTAAGAACTTCCTGATGTCGTACCTTAGTCCATTCTTAAAACGTGTTGCACGTCTCTCCTCAGTATCTATCACATGTGTCGCAAACCTCGACAATCTAGCAAATCTAGCCTCGTAGTCTTTCACAGTTTCATCATCTCCTTGCTCTAGCTTTAAGAACTCTTCCACCATATCATCCTTCACATTTCTAGGGAAGTATTTGGTAAGAAATATTTCCTGGAAACGTGCCCAAGTCAAAGCATGTTCCTCCTCAACACTCAAAGTTCTCTCGACCATTTTCCACCATTGGTCAGCCTCATTTTCTAACTGGTATATGGCTAGGTCCACTTTCTGACGATCGGTGATGTTTAAGAGCTTAAATCTCTTCTCTAACTTGCTCAGCCAGGCCTCCGCATCCTCTGGCTTATCCGCCTTAACAAACGTAGGACAATTCAAACGGTTGAATGCCTTGATGGTATCTGCAGTCAAAGGAGTAGGAAGGGCTTCTGCTTCCACGTTGACCCCAGTGACATCATTACCCCTACGACCACCTCTAGTACCCCCTCTAGCTGCACGCGGCGGCATAGCTCCTGAGATAGCGACAAACTTATAAGATCACAACTTATTGTGTAAACGCTTCAAATAGAAGTACTACTAAAACTAGACTACTCAGAACTATAACTCAAACATCATAAAGATCATCCCAAATCATTGAAACCTTAAGTCTAAGAGTCTACAGAATCTTAAACCTATTCTCTGATACCAAATCTTTCACAGCCGACCCGGAGGCGGACCAAATCTGTCACGCCCCGACCCGGAGGCGTACCAAATCTGTCACGCCCCGACCCGGAGGCGGACCTACACATACTATTTCAAAATATTCCTGCTTACCAGAAATATAATACCCAAAGAATTTTACCAATAACATAACCTCAAAATGATAATCAGAGCTCTAAATGTATCCCAAATCAAAAGCATTTGTATTTATTCTCAAAGTCTAATAAATGCAGCGGAAATCTAATAACAATTGTCACTTCCCAAAAATCGGGGGACCAAAAGTCAGTAAAACAAAAACTATTACATGGTTCTTATTTCAAAGCTACTAAGAAAATTATCAATTAAAGTTCACTCCAAGCTTAAGCATAATGCTACTAACTCTTCTAAGCCGTCTCAGCTTAACTACCTGAAATGGGGAGAGAAAGGGGGGTGAGCACAAAGCCCAGCAAAGATCACACGCACACACCCACGGAGTACAACGCAGGTATCCAATAATATATAGCTGAGTCCAACAAAACATATGACAACAAAGTGCAAAGACGATTGAGAATCTCAGCACGACCAATAATCTCACTTCGGGACATTCCAATCCATCAAGTATCAAATCAAAGTCAAAGTTAAAGGAACACATTCGAATAATTGAACTAATAATCGAATACGATACAATCACGTAATACGTGACTGTAAAGCACGTTAACCTAAGTGCGTAAAGGTTCTAAGTTCAAAGTTTGCATACCGGTAGCAATTACCATATCATGTCATGGCATCACGTTAACCTAAGCACGTGAAGGTTCTAACATTAGTTCAATTCAAAGAGGTCCAATGGACATCAAAGTATCTCAAACACGTATTAGCGACAAAGAATCAAAACTTTGATTTCAGAAACGATATCTTAACGACTTCAAAATATATTCAATATTAGACTTAAATCGAAGAGGACAAAAATCAGAGTTCAACAGAAATTGAATCGTTTCAACCCGAGTTGATTTGAGGTAGTTATGAGTAAATAAGAGAAGAAAACGTCAAAGAAATAAACTAACCAAGACCCAATCAAGAAGTGGCATGTGGCATGCCACCTAGGCAGCTCCACACGCCTAGGAAAGGCTGGAAGCAGAATGGTTTCTCCAGCTTTTGTATGCACGGGAATGAAGAAACATTGAAAATATACAAGAGGACAAATAATGACATGTCTGATGCTACATGCACACAAGAATTAATAGCTTGTGAATCCGAGAAAGAAAGAGTAAGCACTGATCACGAAATTAACTCATGCCCAACGAATTTACAGAAGCCAAGAATTCTGAGTGAAAAATAAAAAAGAGAAGGACAATAACACGTCCGACAATTTACTTTGTACGTAATCCAAGGAATTGCGTAGCTAACTACCAATCGCAACTGAAATTTCAACCCAAACAATTACTACAAAATATGACACTTTTATCGATGAAGAGAAGTAGACGTATGTATGAAACCCTTACCTCAAATTTATATAATAGTCTTCACCAAATTGCGATCGCTTCCGAAAACCTCAAAACCTAGATATTATAATTAACCCACTTACGTTAAAATCTTAACAACCACAATTCTAATATCATCTAATTTATCCTTATAATCAAAAGTGGGTTCAAAAATCTTACCAATTGTGCACAGAAGATTGCAATCCTCCAAACCCTAGTTTTCTCTTTCTTTTCCTCTCTCTAAAAGATCAGACTTAATTTAACGATAAAACACAAACTAACTAGTCTTTTTAATTCTCTAAACTTGGTAAATTACTCCATAGGCCCCTAAAAATATGTTACTTATTCAAAAGGAATTCTAAAATATTATTAAAACTTCAAAAGTAGCCCAAGAATTAAAATAATTAATTATATATTATTTGGGGTCTTACATTCTCCCCTCCGTATAAAAATTTCGTCCTCGAAATTTATGCACCTCCGACACCGAATATGGATACACAATCACATCTACAGACTCTCAGAGTTTCCACTACCTAAAGGTTCTAACTGAGTACCAAAGCTTACGACCAAATATATAGAGACTATGAAAATAAGGAACAAGCATCACTTAAAGCATAAGCTCTAGCTGAACTACGTAAAATTTACCTGTCACTACATCATGGAGATATAGTGGCATCCTTCTCTGTCAAGGCATAAGCTCGAGCCCGAGTTGTTCCAGCTTGATTATTTCCCCGCAGCTGATTCTGCATCCCCTTACCCTGACTAAATTGTGGCCTAAGCGGCTGAGGGCAATCTCGAATCCTATGTCCTTGCTGCTGGCAGTTAAAACATGCGTCGCTCTGCCAATAACACACACCTCTATGGTTCTTCCCACAAGTTTTGCAAGCTTCGACAGGCTCCTGGGTATTTTTAAATGGTTCCTTAGTAGCTAAGTTGTTGTTCTTACTCTTGGGCTGAACCACATCATTGCCCCTTGAGCTATTATCTTCTCTTCCTCTCTTCTGTCTCTGCTCCTTGTAGTACTTACGTCCCGCTTCGACATCTTTCTCCACTCTCTGAGCCTTGTCCAAGACTTGACCATATGTTTCTAAAGTTACAGCGGTTAAGAACTTCCTGATGCCTTACCTTAGTCCATTCTTAAAACGTGTTGCACGTCTCTCCTCAGTATCTATCACATGTGTCGCAAACCTCGACAATCTAGCAAATCTAGCCTCGTAGTCTTTCACAGTTTCATCATCTCCTTGCTCTAGCTTTAAGAACTCTTCCACCATATCATCCTTCACATTTCTAGGGAAGTATTTGGTAAGAAATATTTCCTGGAAACGTGCCCAAGTCAAAGCATGTTCCTCCTCAACACTCAAAGTTCTCTCGACCATTTTCCACCATTGGTCAGCCTCATTTTCTAACTGGTATATGGCTAGGTCCACTTTCTGACGATCGGTGATGTTTAAGAGCTTAAATCTCTTCTCTAACTTGCTCAGCCAGGCCTCCGCATCCTCTGGCTTATCCGCCTTAACAAACGTAGGACAATTCAAACGGTTGAATGCCTTGATGGTATCTGCAGTCAAAGGAGTAGGAAGGGCTTCTGCTTCCACGTTGACCCCAGTGACATCATTACCCCTACGACCACCTCTAGTACCCCCTCTAGCTGCACGCGGCGGCATAGCTCCTGAGATAGCGACAAACTTATAGGATCACAACTTATTGTGTAAACGCTTCAAATAGAAGTACTACTAAAACTAGACTACTCAGAACTATAACTCAAACATCATAAAGATCATCCCAAATCATTGAAACCTTAAGTCTAAGAGTCTACAGAATCTTAAACCTATGCTCTGATACCAAATCTTTCACAGCCGACCCGGAGGCGGACCAAATCTGTCACCCCCCGACCCGGAGGCGGACCAAATCTGTCACCCCCCGACCCGGAGGCGGACCTACACATACTATTTCAAAATATTCCTGCTTACCAAAAATATAATACCCAAACAATTTTACCAATAACATAACCTCAAAATGATAATCAGAGCTCTAAATGTATCCCAAATCAAAAGCATTTGTATTTATTCTCAAAGTCTAATAAATGCAGCGGAAATCTAATAACAATAGTCACTTCCCAAACATTGGGGTACCAAAAGTCACTAAATCAAAAACTATTACATTGTTCTTATTTCAAAGCTACTAAGAAAATTATCAATTAAAGTTCACTCCAAGCTTAAGCATAATGCTACTAACTCTTCTAAGCCGTCTCAGCTTAACTACCTGAAATGGGGAGAGAAAGGGGGGTGAGCACAAAGCCCAGCAAAGATCACACGCACACACCCACGGAGTACAACGCAGGTATCCAATAATATATAGCTGAGTCCAACAAAACATATGACAACAAAGTGCAAAGACGATTGAGAATCTCAGCACGACCAATAATCTCACTTCGGGACATTCCAATCCATCAAATATCAAATCAAAGTCAAAGTTAAAGGAACACATTCGAATAATTGAACTAATAATCGAATACGATACAATCACGTAATACGTGACTGTAAAGCACGTTAACCTAAGTACGTGAAGGTTCTAAGTTCAAAGTTTGCATACCGGTAGCAATTACCATATCATGTCATGGCATCACGTTAACCTAAGCACGTGAAGGTTCTAACATTAGTTCAATTCAAAGAGGTCCAATGGACATCAAAGTATCTCAAACACGTATTAGCGACAAAGAATCAAAACTTTGAATTTCAGAAACGATATCTTAACGACTTCAAAATATATTCAATATTAGACTTAAATCGAAGGACAAAAATCAGAGTTCAACAGAAATTGAATCGTTTCAATCCGAGTTGATTTGAGGTAGTTATGAGTAAATAAGAGAAGAAAACGTCAAAGAAATAAACTAACCAAGACCCAATCAAGAAGTGGCATGTGGCATGCCACCTAGGCAGCTCCACACGCCTAGGAAAGGCTGGAAGCAGAATGGTTTCTCCAGCTTTTGTATGCACGGGAATGAAGAAACATTGAAAATATACAAGAGGACAAATAATGACATGTCTGATGCTACATGCACACAAGAATTAATAGCTTGTGAATCCGAGAAAGAAAGAGTAAGCACTGATCACGAAATTAACTCATGCCCAACGAATTTACAGAAGCCAAGAATTCTGAGTGAAAAATAAAAAAGAGAAGGACAATAACACGTCCGACAATTTACTTTGTACGTAATCCAAGGAATTGCGTAGCTAACCACCAATCGCAACTGAAATTTCAACCCAAACAATTACTACAAAATATGACACTTTTATCGATGAAGAGAAGTAGACGTATGTATGAAACCCTTACCTCAAATTTATATAATAGTCTTCACCAAATTGCGATCGCTTCCGAAAACCTCAAAACCTAGATATTATAATTAACCCACTTACGTTAAAATCTTAACAACCACAATTCTAATATCATCTAATTTATCCTTATAATCAAAAGTGGGTTCAAAAATCTTACCAATTGTGCACAGAAGATTGCAATCCTCCAAACCCTAGTTTTCTCTTTCTTTTCCTCTCTCTAAAAGATCAGACTTAATTTAACGATAAAACACAAACTAACTAGTCTTTTTAATTCTCTAAACTTGGTAAATTACTCCATAGGCCCCTAAAAATATGTTACTTATTCAAAAGGAATTCTAAAATATTATTAAAACTTCAAAAGTAGCCCAAGAATTAAAATAATTAATTATATATTATTTGGGGTCTTACACGTACCCAACCCGAATTTACCCGGACTTTACGGGTCGGTTCGGGTACGGGCTATTTTCGATGGGTCTCCTATATATGTACCCGTACCCAGGTTTTTCGACCGGGTACGGGTAGACCCGCGGGTCCAGGTTGTATTTTGCCAGGTCTAAGCGTAAGGAAGGGAATTTAATTTTTAGTATTGATCATTAAGACCCTTGCGAGGGTAAACTTCTCTAACTTGTTGGTTAGATTTAAATTGATTTGAGGAATGGAAATGATTAGAAGCTCTGACATAGGTGTTCATAGTTAGTTATTTGAAATCGAGGTTTTTATGTCATTAAGTAGTGATTTTTAACGCTCCGGGAGTTCGGGGTGATAATGCTCCGGAAAAGTCCTGATGTTAAAGCTTTGAATTTTCGAGGTGTTACAATACCTTGTGAAATCCTCCTCTCAAACACAATCTTCAATCCCCCAAATCTACCTTCGATCCAGTTTCTCTGATCTCTCCATGTCTTCCACTTTCTCTCTCGACTCTTTCTCTCCACACTCTACTGTTTCCCTATCTTTGTATCTGTCTCTCTCAACCATACTTCAGAAGGGAAGAAAAAATAAGGGGACGGCTGCATTCATGATCTTGTATATATATAAAAACCCTAGCTTGGAAAATTACCAAAACTCCCTAGACTTTTGGTAATTTTTTAAAGTTTATCCAAAACTTTCTAATATTACGAAAATGCCAAAACACTATTTATGATAAAGTAATGTACTAGGAAAAAAATTTACGGGTTGTTAGATAATCCCGTTTCACTAATCATCGCTAATAGTCGTTAACAAATACATCGATGCTAAGTAAAAAAATTCGTCGCTAAAATTTTTAATTAACCCATTAAAATATATCAAGTTACTACATTTTCTCTTTTGACCCCTTTTAATTTTTAGACAAGTCATCTACTTTTACTTATGCGACACGTCATCATGTTTGTTTCGGTATCACATCTTTTTTCACCTCTGCTTCTTAAAGTCACGCATGCATCATCACTCTTTACTATAATTTATTATTAAAAAATTCGCAGGTATTATTGGCATAATTTTACTAAACTTTATAAAAGTAAAAAAAAATTATTATGCACCCTCTAAACTCTACCTATTTAATATACTAACAAAGTAGGTCTTAATTTTAAGTACTGACACCTCAAAAGTACTTTAAAAAACAAAATAAAATCTCACAAATGTAAAATACGAAATCATGTATGAAATCAAAGATAAATAACTCACAAATTAAGATCTTCTGAAAATAATTTACAAAGTGATATGACTTAACTTTTAAAATTAATTTAAAATTTTTAGTGTTTATTTTGTTATCTTAAACTGTTTTTGAGGTGTTAATGGTTAAAACTAAGTGTTGATACATTGAATAGGTAAAGTTTTAGAAGGTGTAGAATTTATTTTCTACTCATATAAGGTAAACTAAAACTATGGCAACAATAACTACGAATTTTTTTAATAATAAATCAAAGTAAAGAATCATGATGCATGTATAATTTTAATAAGTATGGATAAAAATGAAAAGGACTCAAAACTAAACATGATGATGTGCCGCAAAATTGACCTCAAATTATAAATTGGGAATCATATACACCAAATCATGTATAAAATCAAAGATAAATAACTCACAAATTAATATCTTTATAAAATAAATTACAAAGTGATATGACTTAATTTTTAAATTTTTTTATTTTTATTTTTTAGTGTTTATTTTGTTATCTTAAAGTATTTCAAGGTCTTAATAATTAAAATTAAGTCATAATATGTTAATATATTGATTAGGTAGAGTTTTATAATGTGTAGAATTGGTTTTCTACTTATATAAAATAAATTAAAATTATGGCAACAATGGCTATGAATTTTTTAATAATAAATTAAAGTAAATAATCATTATGCATGTGTAATTTTAATAAGTCTGAATAAAAAAAGGAAAAGGGTTCGAAAACAAACATGATGATGTGTCATAAAATTGACCTCAAAGTCTAAATTGAAAGTCGTATACACAACAAGTCATCTATCCTTTTACTTATGTGGCATGTTATCATGTTTGTTTTGTTATCACATTCTTTTTTCATCTCTGCTTCTTAAAGTTACACATGCATCATGACTCTTTACTATAATTTATTACAAAAAAATTCGCAGGTATTATTGACATAATTTTACTAAACATTATAGGCGTAGAAAATTAATTATGCACATTCTAAAACTCTACCTATTCAACATACTAATATATTAGGTCCTAGTTTTAACTACTCACAACTCAAAATTACTTTAAAAACAGAATAAAATCTCACGAATGTAAAATAAAAAAATCTTGTATGAAATCAAAGATAGATAACTCACATATTAAGATCTTTCAAAAATAATTTACAAAGTGATATGACTTAACTTTCAAAAATATTTTACGGTTTTTTTAATTTTTAAGTGTTTATTTTGTTATATTTTTTTATGTGTTAATAGTTAAAATTAAGCCTTAATATGTTGATACATTTATTAGGTAAAGTTTTAGAAGATGCGGAATTCGTTTTCTACTCATGTAAAGTAAACTAAATTTATGGCAACAATAACTACTACTTTTTTAGTAATAAATTCAAAGTAACAAATCATGATGCATGTGTAATTTTAATAAATATGGATAAAAATGGAAAAGGACCGAAAACTAAACATGATAAAGTGTCACAAAATTGACCTCAAATTCTAAATTGGGAATCATATACACCAAATCATGTATGAAATCAAAGATAAATAACTCACAAGTTAAGATCTTTCAAAAATAATTTACAAAGTGATATGAGTTAACTTTTAAAAATATTTTATTTTTAAAATTTTTTGAGTGTTTATTTGGTTGTCTTAAAGTATTATGAGGTGCTAATAATTAAAATTAAGTCATAATATATTGATACATTGATTAGGTAGAGTTTTAGAGAGTATAGAATTGGTTTTCTTTTATAAAGGTAAACTAAAATTTTAGCAACAGTGGTTACAAAGTTTTTAATAATAAATCAAAGAAAAAAATTATGATGCATGTGTAATGTTATCAAATTTGAATAAAAAAGGAAAAGGGCTCGAAAACAAACATGATGATGTGTCACAAAATTGACCCCAAATTCTAAATTGAGAATCATATACATCAATACATGGAAACAAAAGGGAATCAAAGCGACAAATAAAGATCTTTCTTTTCTATTTACGGAAATAATGTACAAAGTGAATATGACTTAATTTTTTAAATATTTTAAAATACAGACATGGCAATTTACTTAAGAAATTAATTTTAATTGTGTGACCTCAACTTCTAAATTGGGAATCATATACATCAATGAATGCAAACTAAAAAAAAATCAAACTAATATTACTTAACTCTTAAAAGTAGTTAAAATACAGAAATAACAGTTTAATTTCACAAATATTTTTTAAGATTAATGAATTAAAAATAAATAAACATTAGTTCATGGAGTTCATGGCACTACTGTAAGACCCTGGAATTTTCGGTGTAACACCCCAAAAATCTAAGGCTGGATTTATGAAAAAAAAATCCCAACTAAGAATCTATTGGACCTTTAGTGAAAAATTAAATTGGTGAGCATTATAATTTTGTGATCTGTAGCGACAATTTTTAGAAACCATAAGTTATCATTTGATGATAGTAGAAATAAGTGATATTGATCGAAGCATTTAGTGATGATTAGCGTGACCGATCGACTACCTTAAGCGCTAATTCTTTAAAGCGGGGTGCAATAGATAATTAATAAAAGTAAAAAGAGATTACGTAAAATAAGATTTAAGTTGGGACTATTGGATAAATAAAAGATTTGAGAATCTGAATTTATTTTTTTAAAAAAAATACATTGTCAACTATTTATTTTTGGAAAACTAAATTAAAGAGGGAGCAGGGGAGAGGAATCGCAGCTTAAGTAAAATGCATTTGGGATATTAATCCCATTTCGGTTACAACAATCGAAAAGAGGGAGTCATATAGAAAAACAACTCTTTCAGTTACAACAGGCAGAAAAGAAGAGAGAGAGAAGAAGAGAAGTCTGTGTGGACTCATGAGAAAGGAAAAAAGAGGGATCTGCCAACGGCGACGGAAAAACTGGCGACGAGGTGCGATGTTCCGGTAAGACTTCGATTTTCCTCCTCAACTTAATTCATTGTTTTAGGTGTTCAAGGGCTGAGAATTCGAGCAGTACGCTAAGCTCATCCATGTCGATGATGTTGAAGTCGGCCTTCCCTGTCCATCCGCCAATCCTCAAATTGACGTTCTTGTCGACTACCTTCGTCGATCGCTCATCGGCATTCATGACCTTGAGCCAACTCCCATCCTTAGTTGGTTTTAGCCCAAGCCACTCGGAAACCCTCGGACTCATGAAGTTGTGGGTGGCCCCGATATCCACAAGCGCTTCTTGAGTCTTCCCGGCAACATCCACCGTTGCGTAGAACAAGCCTCGTTTCTTCTTGCTCTTCTTCTTCTTGGCAGTTTCTCCCTTCGACTTCTGCATGTACGCATTGACCATCAGCAATGCCCCCATGCGTGCCTCCTCGTCGCTGTTGGAAGAATCCCACTGTCTTTCCAGAACATATATTGCATCTCCTTTTTGTTTGATGTTCATTCGTTTCTTCAGGAAGATTAATGCATCCCAAAAGAAAGAAGCTTTTATATTCTCTGATCGAGAGTGAGGAGGATATTCAGTGGTGTCTTTGTGAAGGCAAGTGAAAGGAAAACGGAGATTCTGCACAGGGTGGAGCCATACGTCTCATACATGTATGCAAATTAATCTTTACTTCATTTATAAGCTGCCAGTATCCAACCGCAAAAGGAAAATAGAAAAGTTGAGACTAGAGCTAAAAAAAAAAAAAAAAAATACTTGCTTCCCTAAGTGGTGTAAAGTTTTCATTGGTGTGCATTTCACCTTATCACTAGGGGGAATATTCATATAGTTCATCTTGATAGGCTTTATCTATTA
This sequence comes from Escallonia rubra, assembly GCA_033065855.1. NCBI lineage: Eukaryota > Viridiplantae > Streptophyta > Magnoliopsida > Escalloniales > Escalloniaceae > Escallonia > Escallonia rubra. The sequence continues at coordinate 190,889 of JAVXUO010001997.1, read as the reverse complement.
TATGTATATTCTGTTGAAGGTGAGATCTTGCATTAATTAGTATTCTCCACATGAGTATACACACGCATACTGCAACTGTATGCGTTTCTTACAGTATAGAGCATGCATTTGCATGATCTCGACCAAAACTTGATACTAACTACGCAGATCTTCAAATGTAACATAAGAAGCAGCATACCAGGCTAGATTAAAGCGTGAAATCTTTAGCTGGATATTCTCTAAAACAAGAAGCTAATCCAAAAACTTGGGACAAAGACTTAATTTAGTTCACAACATTTAAGGTACATCTGTTCTGCTTCAGTTCTTATTTCAAGAAAGAAGAAGTTATAGCTAGGCAGCTAGCCAACCTACAGCTCAACAGAACCTCACCAACATCCAATTGGTGAATTTTACTTCATTTTAATTCTCAAAGACAATTTGAAATACTAATTAGCAAGCAGCCTAGTAGAACACATCAACATATTACATGCGACAATATGTATTCAATACTCAACAGGGTAGAAGTTCTTGATCTAAAAACCTAATGTCAAACCTGCTCGCTGTGTCCTTGTGGGAAACAATACACAAAGCTTCCCACCTGAGGCAACGTCACTAGTGGCCCGGTGCAAGAAATCTGAGGGGCTTGAACTCAGGAAAAATGCACCCAAATAACCTCCTCAGCTCAGATCTCCAATAAAAACCCAATGTAAATCTACTAAATCAAATGGTAGGCGATGGTGGCGGTGGGATCTGACGGCAGAAGACTTCACAGCTGGCCGCTGCTGCTTAAAGGACGACACGGCGTCGATGCCGACCGCCATCACCACCTCGCAAGCATCGTCGCCGCCGCTGCTTGCTTAATACCTGTATCCGGAGATATCAACCGCATTGCCACCGGATTGCAGTAGCCAAAATACGCTGCAAACAACCTCAAATCTGACTTGTGCAAACAATTGGCAGCAATTTCCTTCATCCTCTTCCAAAATAGCAGCAAGCACCATTGCAATGCGTGCCTTGAGCAATTTCCTTCATCCTCTTCCAAAATAGCAGCAAGCACCATTGCAATGCGTGCCTTGAGTAATTTCCTTCATCCTTTTCCAAAATAGCAGCAAGCACCGTTCGCTAGCACCGCCGTCACCACCTCGTGAGCATCGTCGTCACCACTCCAGAGACACCAAGAGATCTATATGCATTTCCTTTTTTTCTTTTATTAGATCTGTCAATGGTAGAGATTGGTTGTATATGATTGTGTGGGTATGGTGGCATTTGGCCATGGGTGCGGTGATGGTTGGCCGGAGCAATAGTGGCTGGTTGCGGGGATGATTATGGAGGGTGGCTAAACCGGGCCAATACAGGGCCGGTTCTAAAAAACGGGCCAGGCCCTAAAAAAACGGGCCGATTTCGAGCCAGCCCGTTTTTTAGGGCCTGACCCGGGCTTTTTAGGGCCGGGCCGGGCCTGGATAAAATCTTAGAATTGTGCGGCCTGGTCCAGAGCCCTAATGTGTTGGGCCATCACTGTTCATGTGGAGGGTCGGGCCAGCCCGGGCCAAAAAAGAGCGGCCCGCGCGACATCTCTAGAATATACATATAACAGATAAAGGCTATCAAGATGAACTACATGAATATTCCCCTCAGTGACAAAGTGAAATGCACACTAATGACAACTTTACACAACTTAGGGAAGCAAGTATTTTTGTTCAGTTCCTTGAGCTCTAGTCTCAACTTTTCCATTTACCTTTTGAGGTATAATACTTGCAGCAAATAAATGAAGTAAAGATTAATTTGCATACATGTATGAGACGTATGGCTCCACCCTGTGCAGAATCTCCGTTTTCCTTTCACTTGCCTTCACAAAGACACCACTGAATATCCTCCTCACTCTCGATCAGAGAATATAAAAGCTTCTTTCTTTTGGGATGCATTAATCTTCCTGAAGAAACGAATGAACATCAAACAAAAAGGAGATGCAATATATGTGTGTAATGGGTTTGATGTGTGGGAATATATGAGTAACAAAAAAAATAAGGTCTTATGAGCGTGGGTTGTGGGTATATGTGTGAAAGTTTGTGTGTGTGTAATAAAGGTGTGATGTGTGTGAGTGCAAGCTACCGTGAGGTTGAGTGTATATGCTCTAGTGTGTGTGTGTGTGTGCGCGCGGTGTGTTTTGGAGTGTACGGTTGTATAATAGTTATATATATATATGTAGGTGTGTGGACTGCCGTGGCAGTTAATGTGTGTGTGTGTTATAATACATGGGTGTGTATTGTGTGCGTTATTGTGTGTATATATTTGGGTGTGGGAAAGGAAAGTAGAAAGTGGGTGTGTTGTGTGCTTGAAAAAGTGTAAGTGGGTGTGTGTGAGTGAAAACACTGTGTAAGTGAGTGGTCTGTAAGTGAGATGGAGATCGATTGAGAACAGAGAATAAAGGAGATAATGAAGTAGGTTAGGGTCAGTGCTTGCACAGGGGTACCCTGTGCTTGCACAGGGGTACCACGAGTTCGCGATATGCTTGGCACGTGAGTCAAGTAGCACACAGTGATCGTTAATGTGTCAATTTTTACTGTAGGATACTTTAGGCTAAGTTAGAATTTCTGACAAAAAGTTGTAATTTTCTGAAATCGTATGTATTTTTAACATTTTCTGTAAACTTAGACATGTAAAATTCTTTTTGAGCCTTTAAAACGTATGAAAAAGTTCTGGAAAAATTAGGGTAATGTTTTTATAGTATAATGAAGTCCCAATTTAAGTCCATTTTACACATACACGCTGCCTCACTCTCATGGCAGCCCCTTCCCTTCTCCCCCTTCAAGCATACAACACAACACCCATAAACACTCTCACACAGTCCACTCATGGCGGCACCACTTGCTTTATTTTCTTTCCTTAATCACACTCATTTCACATATCCATTTACTTCCATTTCTCCCTTCTTCAAGACCCATTTCACCCACAACCTCACAGAAACCACATGCATGGCGCGCAGGTTGCCTTGCAGTCCCCTTTTTCAAGACCCACAAAACCCTTCTATAAAAACTCAAATAAGCCCATCTCTCACCATAAATCTTCTTAGGTTCATTTCTTACATGAATGTGTGGCTCATTAGACTCTGGTCTCCATTTTTTTTTTTTTAAGCAAACTAAGTTCGTGAGTGCTTTCCAATAGTTCCATAGCCACTGCTTTCATCTCTATCTCACCCCTTTTATGCAAGCAAATGTTAAACTCATACAGGCACTTTGCATCTTCCAATGATGCAATTCTCTCAGCAAATCACACAAAACCGAGTTGTTATACATTCTTTCCACAAACCAACATGTTTCATATTCCATTTATTGAGTCATTGCTTGCTTTGAACCCAAGAAGAAAGGGTTTTCCTTTCCAATTCTAATTATTGCTAACCATAGACTCCAAAACACAACACTTCTTCCAATATCCATAGCAACTACTAGGTACAAGAGAAGCAAAACCCATTTACATAAACACATACTTCGACAGATAATATATGTTAGGGGATGTGACAAAGGGAATTGAATCATGGCTAATTAAACACTATAATATAATAGGAAGCTTACATACATGCAAATCATCAAATTCACAATACAGGGAAATTACCTTCAAGATTTCTGCAAATTCTTCACCCTCCTCTGCTGAAACCTCTCTTTTTCCTTATCTACCGAACTCCTTTCTTGTCTATGTTTCCCTCTCTCCCTTTTTCTCATGAATCCACACACAGCACCCAGACCTCTCTCTCTCTCTCTCTCTCTCTCTCTCTCTCTCTCTCTGGTGTAACCATCCCCCTCCCTCTCTCTCTCTCTCTCTCTGTTGTAACCGTCCCCCCCCAATCTCTCTCTCTCTCTCTCTCTCTCTCTCTCTATTGTAGGCTATAAATAAAATCAAATATGTGATTTTTCTCATTATTTCTGATTTGCTTCTAAAAATAGAGGATTGACTAAATAAAATCAAATTTGTGATTTTTCACTTATTCAATATCTCCGATTTAAGTTTAAATTTTTAACTAACCCCGCTTCACCAATTGTCGCTAAAGGTTTCAAAAAAATATACCTATTACGCTAATCGGTACCAAAGGCCTAATCAATATCCCTATAACTGCTGTCATTAAGTTTTAACTTATGATTCCTGAAATTTGTCGCAAAGCCGATAAAATTCGGTCATGCTAATCAATGCTAAATGTTGTACATGAAAATCACCGCTTAAAATAAATTAACAAGCTAGACAACATCACAGTTCGGGGTGTTACAACCACTTATGCGACATGTCACCTCTTTTAATTATGTGACACATCATCCTATTTGTTTTCATGTCTTTTTTCTTTTTCACCCCGGTTACTAACACTTTAATATAATTTATTAATAAAAAAAACCGTAGGTCTAATCTACCAAATTTTTGTATACCTTATAAAATTAGAAAACTAATTCTGCACTTTCTAAAAACTCTATCTACTCAATATACTCATATATTAGGCCTTAATTTTAACTTGTAACACTTCAAAAGTACTAACAAAAGAAAATATTCAAAGATGAAATACTAAAATATCCCCTACTTATTAACTCTTTACTACGATTAATTATTAAAAAATCCATTCGTATAATTGTCCTGATATTTGTAAATCTTATAAAGCTAGAAAATCAATTGTAAAACTTTTAAAACTCTATACTATAGAAATATATTTACGTATTAGGCTTTAATTTTGACCATTAAAACTTCAAAAGCACTTTTAAAAAATTAAATAAAATCACGACATTCATGTATGGAACTAAAGAGAATAATAAAAATTAAATGTTTTTTTTTTCAATTTACGAAAACAATATACAAACCAAAAGTGACTTAATTTTTTAAAATACGTCAAAATATCAAAATAGATTTTTATTTAAAAAATTAGTTTTAGCTAAATAGCTTTAAATATAAAAAAAATAGTAATCGTTAAAATAAATTTGTTGCTGCTCGTAATTCTAGATGTAACGTTGCTTTATACTCTTAATCAATGGATGAAATTATTAGAACTTAGTCATTATTATAATTATTATAATCACCGAAATATATTATAGAATTAGAACTCAATCAACAATCTATAAAACAAAAGGATAAAGTAATTGATTGTAGCCCATTCTATCACCTTCTACACGATTATCTAGACGTGAAAAAAGTTTTTATCCATTTGTCATATCTTTTATTCAAGCGCATAGTAGTATAATAACTACTAAAAAAAGACCATATGATTGTTCTTTTAATATTATCTTTGTTTTTGTGTTTCAATCGTCTTCTACTTCTATTTATTAAAGTCTCACATGTATCATGACTCTTTATTATAATTTATTATTAAAAAATCAGAGGTATTATGACTATAAATTTAGTTGACCTTATAAGAGTAAAAAAAATCAACTCTAGACATTTTAAAACTCTACATAATCAATGTATCAACATATTAGGAGTTAATTTTGACTATTAACACCTTAAAAAATACTTTAAATAATAAAATAAATACTCAAACATAAAGAAAACATAAATTACACGTCATCATGTTATAAATTACATGTCATCATATTTGTTTTGTTGTTATATTCCTCTTTTACCTCTACTTATTAAAATCACACATGCATAATGACTCTTTATTATAACTTATTATTAAAAATTTAGAGGTATTATTCGTAATACCCTGAATCTTGATATTGCCTAGCTGGATAATTAATTTTTAAGTGACGACTTTTATACGCAAGATTTAGTTTCAATTTCCATGAGTCAAATTTTGTAATCAACCTTTAGCAACATTAGAAACTATAAGTTATAATTTAACGATAGTAATTATAAGTAATATGGATTGTGGTACTTAGTCACAATTAGCGTAAACGATATTTTTGAAAAAATTTAGTAACGAAAATTTTTAATTAGCATTGATACATTTATTAGCAACTTTAAGTAACAATTAGTATAGCGGGGTGACATAATACCCATTAAATTTTCTAATGCATTATTTTATCATAAATAGCTACTTTGGGCCTTTTCATAATATTAAAAAGTTATGTGTAAACTTTGAAATATATATATATATATATATATATATATATATATATATATATATATATATATATAGCTGATCCGTTGCTAGCGCTAGCAGCGTTAGCACCGTCCGCTACATAATGTAGCGGAGGGTAAATTATCGTCCGCTACATTATGTAGCGGACGGCAAAACAGCGCTAGCAACGTGCTAGCGCTAACAATGAATCACGACCCTATATATATATATAAACACACACACACACATATGGCCCAAAAATAGCTTGCGGCAACCTCAATGGTGCGAGAATTTTAGCCACGGTAAGGCCAAGCCACGCCCATGCTAAGGCCGTGGCTGCCTTGGCCGAGAAAATGGGGCGGGGAAATCTCAATGCTGCGAGAGATACACACACACATTTGGAAGGGGGTTTTGATAAATTTCCATTTAGGGTTTTATATATAAAGATACTTTAGATCAGCCGTTTCACATTATTTAACTCCCCATGTTACACGATAGACTGAGGCAGAGAGAGAGAGAGAGAGAGAGAGGGGAAAAAGAAGCAAATCGATCGGATATAGTTTTTTTGATAAGTTTTCTAGCCTTTTCTCTCTAATTTATTTGAGGTTTTATGATAACTGGAAGGGATGCCATGAAGTGGGTTTGGGTTGTGGAATAAGGCTTTCGCAAGAGAGGATTATATGGCTATTGGGAGGCTACCAAAGGGTGTGAGTGAGGGGAGTGTTGGTGCATGAGTTAGTGCATGAAACTGTGTGTTTTGTGTGAGTGAGGGGCTGCACCGACAACCATGGAAGATAGTACTGCCGTGAGGCAGTATACCCATGTGTTTTGGTGAGTACAAGAGCCAAGAAAGAGAGAGTAAACTGTCGTGGGTATCTTGTGGGATTTATAAACGTGGGAAGGACTCTGCAGTGAATGGATGTTTGTGTGTGTGTAATGTGGGTTTTTGTGTATGCCATGAGCTTGTTTTTGTGTGTGCCATGAGCTTGGTTTTGTGTATATTTGTGTGGGTGTAATGCGAGTATGATGTTTGTGTGTGAGTAATGATTAAGAAAAAATGGAGAAGGGCTGTGATTGTGAGGAGCAGTGGTGAGTGAAGTGTGATTTTGGTGTGATGTGTGTGTGTGTGCATGTGTTGTGCGTGTTTGTGTGTACTATGTGCGTGAGTGTCAATATATGTAAAGTGTGCAGTTCTGTAGGGGGATGTGAAATGGGTTTATGGGAAGGAAAGGGTAGAAGATGGAGAGTGCATGTGTGTTTTTGTGTGTAACCGTGAGTGCTTAAGTGTGTGTATGCATGGATGTGACTGTGTGAGAAGATGGAAGTGGTGCTTGTGTGATGTATATCTATGGGTGTGTGTGTGTATATATACACACATACGTATGTGCGGGTGAACTGAAATGGTGTGTGCGAGTGTGTTGAAAAAAATAGAGAAAGAAGAAAGAGAATACCGACTACCGTGAGGCAATGGGTGTGGGAAGATTTGAGGGCATGTTTGTGCTTGTGTGAATGTGTATGTGAGTGCTATGTGGGGGGTGAGGGTGTATCAGTGTGTGTGTGTGTGTGGTGATGCTGTCGAGGGCAATTGTGTGCATGTGTGTGTGTCCGTTTGTGTGGATACGTGTGTGCATGAAGCTGCCTAGGGCAACTGTGTTTGCATGAGTGTGTTTTTGGGTGGGTGTTATGGTGTGACTAGTGTGTGTTTTTGTGTATAGGTGTAGGTGTGGCAACTGTGGGTATGTAAGGTTCGTGAGTCTGTGAGTGCACTAGAGCCTGTGAGTGCAGAGAACAAGGGGAAGAAGAAGAAGTGGGTCATTGCTATGTACTAGTACCCTGTGCTTGCACAAGAGTACCACGGGTTTGCATTAAGTTCGGCGCGTACATTATATATCGTATAGTAATCGTTAACAAGTAAAATTTCATAGTAGGATACCCTAGACTACATTAGAATTTATAGTAAAAATTTATAATTTTCTAAAATCGTGTGTATTCTTATTATTTTCTGTAAACTCAGATTTGTAAAATTCTTTTGCGATCTTTAAAACTCGTGAAAAATTCTGGAAAAGTTATAGTAATGTTTTTACGGTATAAGTCAAAGCATAAGCCTAAAAAAAGAAGATTGGCTTAGGGCATCTTTTCAAGTATTCATCTAAACTAAATGTTGCAACCCACTCGGATACCCGGGAAAAGCTCGAGGTTTGAAGGCTGTTGAAGTGACTAATTCTGGGAAATTAGGGGGCGTAAAAGTCCCAGATTAAGTTTGATGATTTGTAGCGTTGATTTGGTATTATTACCGTATCGCATTGAATTTAGCAAAATGAATAATTTAAATACTTTTAATGCCCTTTAAATTCTAATTTCAATTTTTATAATTTTTATACATATTTTAAAGTTCTTAAAAAATTATGGGACTTTATTTTCGGCTAGTAGAAATTATGGCTATGTTTGGGCTTTTCTTGTATTTAAAGAAATTGTTTTAATTCAAATATATTCAAAAATTCAAAAAATTTATATTTTGACTTTTTATAATGTTTTAAGCTATAAAAGTATTTTATTATAAATTTGGGGTATCGTTATGCATGAAGGAGTATACGGGGTTTTCAGTTGGGTTGGCCATGTACGGGACCCGCTTTGGGTTGCGTCGTTTCGGGTTATGGAGAACCATGTAGGTTCTAATGATAAATACTAAAACCTAAATTCTCTCGCTCGGCTTAAATTGATACTCAATGCGATCTATTGTTGGTTGTCACCTGCGAAAAGGAAGTCAAATGAGGATAAACTTTTAAGAGTCCACTAAGGTCGATGAAGACGATTAAAAACAGAGAAACAGAGCAATTCCAACGATTTTACATCTACAACATTTTGATATAAACACAGGGAAGAGTATCAACTCTATCCCTTAAAGTTAATAAATATTTCAAAGCATTTCAGGTACAATAAATAACAAAAACGAATAACACTGAACATGAGCAGTATACTATAGCAAAGTCACCCTGACAGTGCTTTGATACACTTTACATATACATATGTACACTAACTAGTCAATTTATGTACTAGTTCAACCCAACAAACCATCTTTATAACGCCAATAATATACATCATCCCATAACTCCCTAGATATGCTAACCCATGTCAGTATTCAAGGAAATAAACACAATTCAAAATGTTGTATCATGACTGAATCAATAAAACAGATGAACATTTAAAAAGAATTTCAAATGATCGTTTTAAGGCTCAAGATAGGTTCTCATGGGCAATTTCAAAAAATATGTGTATATCGATCATAAAATCAAAGTTCAATGAAGTTCAAAAATATATTATATTAAAACATACGAAGTCAAACCGATGAAATGGGGTTTGTGATAAAACCCCTAACCTCGATCCAAGCAAATGAAGCTAAATAACCTCGATCAAAGTCCTATGAATCAACCTAGATTGACAATTTATTTATTAGAAAGCAATCTAAACTTTTACACTATAAACCTAATATCAACTACCTACAACGTGCTCACTTTTCAACCCGCAATGACGCAATCAAAACGGGTCTCACACACGACCAGCCTAGCCGAGAGATCCGATACACTCCTCGAGGCTCAATAATAGCCCAGAATCAACAATAAATTCTAATAAAAAAACTTTTATTTAAAGCATTATAAAAAGTCAAAATATAAATTTTCTAAATTTTTGAATTAAAAATAATTTCTTTAAATACAATAAAAGCCCATAATTTTTTATAAGAACTTTATAAATATATATATATATATTATAAAATTTGAAATTAAATTTTAAAAGGCGTTAAAACTTTTTAAAAATTATTCATTTGCTAAAATCCAATGCAATACGTTAATGATACCAAAGATACTCTAAAAATTATCAACCTTAAACTGAGACTTATTTATGCCATAAAAATATTACTATAATTTTTGCAGAATTTATCATGATTTTTAAAGACTCCAAAAGGATTTTACAAATATAAGATTACAAAAAAATATTAAAAATACATACAATTTCTGAAAATTATAAAATTTTGCTAGAATTTCTAATGGCCTAAGGTGCCCTACAGTAAAATTTCATGTGCTAACGATCACTGTGCGCTACCCGACTCAGGGCGCTGAGCATAGTACGAACCCGTGGGACACCTGTGTAAGCACAGGGTACCACTAACTGCATAAATCTCTTACACAAGGTACCACTAAATGCATAAATCTACTTCTTCTTATTCCCTAACTTTGCGCACATTCCTCTTCCCAAAAATAAAGCCACAAACAAGACACCCCAGTTACACCAGCTATTCACACACCTACTCACACACTACACACACACACTCTTATGCACATAACACACACCACACACTGCATGATACGCGCACTAACACACTGAATTTTCACATACTAAGGGTGTGTTTGATAAAACTGAAATTTAAGTACTGAAGACTTAAACTGTTGAATTTGTAAAACTGAAAATTTTAAGCTACTGGATTTTAAGCACTGAAAAAAACTTGGTCTTGACTGAAATTTAAGTGCTGAAGTAGTTTATTCTGTTTGATAAAAAAAATAACTGAAATCTAAAAACTGTTTAGTTTGACACTAATACCCTTTTGCTCTGCTTTTTGACACTTTATAAACCTCGTTATATTATTGCACATCCCACGTTTTATCATATCAATAATGGATATTTCAAATCTAATTTGCGGCATAACATTAAAACACAAAAAAAAATCAAATTGGTCACACGATAAGAATTAGCAATAATGTAGATAGTCAAAAGTCACATTATTACATATATGAACTACAACCTCAGATTAAACAATTGAGTTGCAATATGCTCCCGCAAGTTCACCATAAAGTTTTGATCAGCTTATCGTGCTTCCGCTCCCACATCTACGGCATTTTCGTGGTGGTGAGCCGTATTTTCAAGAATATCCCCATTGTCAAATCGCTCAAAAAGATAATATGTGATAATTGTCTTTCGAAGGAAATTATGTACTGTTGCACAAGCAATAACAATATTCCTTTGTACTTGAAAAGGATACGGTGGCATCCTCTTCAATATTGGGAAACGAGCCTTAAGGACTCCAAAAGAACGCTCAATGACATTTCTCAATCTAGCGTGTGCATGGTTAAATCGTTTTTCCTTTGTTCTTGCACGATGACCCTGTGCAAAGTCCGCCAACCAATAACGCATATTGCGATAAGGTGCCATAAATCTACGAGTATGTGTATATGCAGCGTCACATAAATAGTATTTATCTGCAATAAATTTATTTATTTCAACAATTTAGTACTTGTTTTCAAATGAATCTCTCAATACTATATAAGGCACCATATTTCAATACCTGGGGGCAGAAATGAAAAATGGTTAGCAAGTTCCCGCATAGTTTCTGTTAACACCCTTGAGTCATGTGCCACTCCTTCCCAACCAGCCCATATAAAAGTGAAAACCATATTAAAGTCGCATATGACTAGAACATTTTGGTAACATTCACCCCTTCCTCTTCCTCTATATCGTACTTACTGATCAGGGAGTACGACAGCATGAGTAAGCGTACCGTCTAATGCACCCACTGCACCCTACAAAAAAAAAAAAATATACAACCACATAATTTACAAGTGAATACTAAATTACGTCTATAAGCATTTTCGTGTAACAAAATCTAACTTTGTATTTGTACCTGAAACACGTGTCTGAGCTGACGATGGTGCCGAATCTGATTGGCATTAGGATTATACGTGGTAGGAACAATCATTTCCTTTGAAAATTTTAGCATCGCCGATAACACCTCTTGAAAATATCTATGCACGGTATGTGTTGAATGGTTGAATCTTCTTTTGACAAAACGGGTTCTTGTGTTATGGCTCAAAATTACCAAGAACATTGCCATCTTCTCCCGTATGGAAACATAACGACTATCCTTTAGCCACCCTCGAGTGCGAAAGTGGTTACAAATATTCAAAAACGTTTGTTTGGGCATCCGCAAAATCTCTTGAGAATGAGCAGGATTTCCATTTATTATCTCGTCCAAGTATCCAGCTCCACTAAGCGAAGAATTTGTATCTGGCCTTCTCTTCAAACGTCTTTGTTTCAAAATTTTCATTATGAGAATGGTTGCAACAAGTCTTAGGGCATCCTTTTGATTCGTAGTCACCGTTATGTTCTATGTGTTTAAGGACAATATAAGCAGACAATAATGTATAGTGGATAATTAGCACAGTAAAAGACAAACATGACTATAACGCTCACACATCATAAAGCAACATTATCCAACATCGTCAAGAAAATGGCCATTGTAATGACTAAAAGACATAAATCTCAAGAATCACGCTCCGAAAAGGAAACAAAAAAAAGATAGTTTGTAAACTTCCTACTAGTCCAAAAATCATTTTATGAACGCGTTCCTAATCGAAACACTAAACTAACCAAGAAAACTTCACAAAAGTCCGAACTTTTTTCCATTCATTTGTATCCAATTTTTTCTAACTTCTTCTGGTGTTTGACTGAGCATCATCCACTGTTCTATGTATGCTTTACTTTCACAAAAAATGCTGCATGCAACGATGTATAAGTGATCAGTCATTTGTAACGTTTGCATCTCATTTAAAATACGGTTGCACTCCTCCATGCCTGGCCCGTCTGATTTCTCCGAAGTTTTAAGAACCGCAACTAATTGGTCATCAAGCTTATCAGATTTGTCCTTCTTTTGGAGTTTGACTTTTGATTTCGGTACATCCGTTGGCAAATCAAATGTATTTGGCACATCAGAGTCGTCGTCTATAAGTATCTGAGAAGATGACCCACCATCGATAGGCAACCCATCCTTTGATGGACTCCAAGCTTCCTTCCCAGTTGCTCCAATACCATCAAATAATGCTTTCATCTCATTTGCATACTGTAGTCTAGCATATCGAAATTGTTTCGCATCTGGATTTGCATGCCGTACAATGTGTTTAAAATTTAGTTACACATAAATAATTTTTCATATTTCTATAAATATATTTTAGGGTTAACGCAATTGTACCTTTATGTAGTCATCCCTTTCATCTGGGCTTTTACTGTTGATTCACTGTCATGTGCACATTTATCATTGCTTTCGGATAAAAGATTCTGCAAGCAGAAACTAATTTAGTCCCAATTCCAAGTTGTTCCCAGACGAGTTAATATAAAAAAATTTGCAGGTTGAACAAGGAGTTCTTCGCACACCTACAATTTGAACTAGGACAACTCCGATTTGTTGTGTCAAAAACTCAGGTTAAACCTCAATTTTTTTTTGCTCCTTCTTCTCCTTCTACAGAGGCCTATGATAAATTGCAAGCTGACATGGTAACTGCAAAAGCGAACCTCACCAAAATCTTGACATCAAAGGATGTAAAAGCAACTGTATGTGCTACCATTTATCCCCATGATCCCAAGTCTTTAAAGTGCTCAAGTAGGATATATCTAGAATGTTTTCAACTGAAAAGCTTATATCTTGTTATGCAGTTATTGGACATGGTGGAGCAAAATGTGCTTAATAGATCCCTCTTGGCCCTTCTTGATGAAAACATTTCAAATGCTAACAAGGGGAACCAGGTGAGATGTGCTGAGAACATATTGTCCATATAATGATTTTGCATGTTCTCCGACAAAAAATCGGTAGTAGGACACATCAGTAAGAAATTTCTCTCTATTGCATTTCATCAAACACATGGTGGGCACAATAAACCAAGACCCACAAGACAAGAGCCTTTCCAGACTTCCAGCAGAACGAAAGGCCATTACCACTAACAGGTGAATAAAACCAATACATCAAAACAAAAGAAGATGAAAAAAGTAGAGGCAGCGAATCGATCATATTCAAGAGGCAGGAAAATCGATCCAATATCAAAAAATACAGAATTGGGGAAAAAACCCTAGATCAAGCGACACTCATGTAATGAAGCACCATGAAATCACGCACCTGCAATACCGTGAGAAGAGAAGAAGAGTCAGCGAATCAGCCAAGAAGAAGAAGCAGCGGCAACGGCAGCTACAGAGGCAGCGATCAGGTGAAGAAGAGGCAGCGAGTAGCTTGGGCAAATATGTCCTTTGTTGGCAAATGTTTTTAATCCCAAATCATTGACCGTGTTCAATGATAAGTGATAAGTCAATATGGGTGACTTAAAATATTGGTCTTCAATTAACCTATCACTTATAATTTTAAGTGGTAAAAAAAGTGCGTTATCAAACGCACTTAATTTAAAATCACTGAATTTTTTTAGTTTTAAGTGCTGAATAGCGTTATCAAACACACCCTAACACACCCATAGATACACACTATATACATAACACGCGCGCGCGCGCGTGCGCGTTGGCCCTTGGCAGCCTCAAGACACCCACACATATACACATAACACACACTCATGTACACAAGAAACACATCATACACACGCACATACAAGCACACATTCATCACACAACACATCTCATACTTCCCCACACTCATGGCAGTGCGTATTCTCCCCCACCTTCCCTTTTTGTTCAACACACATACAAATACACAACACACAAACACACACTTACCCTCACACACCCACTGTCGTCCTTTTCTCACACAAACACACAGTCACATCCATATATACACATACTCAAGCACTCATGGTTACACACACAGATGGGTTTGAATCACGCACCCTCATACAAAACACGTAATACGCATACAGACAGTGAAGACAACCTCATGCACATACACAACACATACAAACACACACCATAATACACACAGCTGAAACTTCAGCCTATCTCCTTTGCTTACACACACATAAAAAGCATACTTCACACTACGGCATAATACCAACATACACATTATTAAACCCATTACACTCACTCGAACCCATCCCCTTCAACCCCACTCATGGCTGAAATTTAACCCATTTACATCTCCCTTAGTACAACACACGCGTGTGCGTGTCACGGAAGCCCACGGTTGCCGCTACCATCCCCTTCTCTCATAGCAGCCATGTTTGTCCCCCTACCTCTTATACAGTCACACATATAATTTACAGACAACCTTACAAAACACATCACGGCTGAGTTCTCCTTGTCCCCCTTAATCTCGTAATTCATTAAATGAACAAGAGAGAAAAGCTAAAAAAAAAATTATTGGAAATTCTATTCGATCGCCCAAAAAAATCCGAGTTTTCTTCCCTCTTTCTGTCTTTGTATCACACACTCTCTCTCTCAGAGCCATTTTTTTAGAGAAAAAAAAGGATGGGAAAAGAATAGGGACGGCTGCTCCAAAGAGAGTGTGTGCATAAAAATATATATGTGCATGTATATATATGTACCCTAAAGTGGAAAATTACCGAAAATTCCCTAAACCTTTGGTATTTTTTTCCAAGTTCACCCAAAACTTTCTATTGTTACGGAAAGGCCCAAAATAGCTATTATGATAAATTAATGTACTAGAAGAATTTTAAGGGTTGTTACATAACCACGCTTCACTAATCGTTGCTAATAAATACATTGATGCTAAGTAAAAAAAATATCGTGGCTAAAAGTTTTAAATTAATCCATTATCGGGGTTTGGGGTATTAAAATTACATTACGAAGTGGACCACTAATCTGGTCCAAAAAGTAAAAGATAAGTTATATAAGACAAATTATCAAAAAACTATAAGATCACAACATCATCAGCACTTGTATAATGGCCAATCCAATAAGAACTTCAACATTTCAACACTTATGCCAAGATCCCATTTTTCACCATTCTGGTTAATCTGCAAAGCAGGTAGAAACTAAATAAGCATAACATGATCAGTCCTTGAGCCATCCCCACCACATTGAATATGTCTATTCTTCCACCATAATCGAGGCCATTCTGTCATAATTTCCTATTTCTACATCTTTTTACATCTATCTTTTCAAGCACTTCAACAAAGCAACTTTCCCATGTCATAATTTTCAGAAGTGGACTCAGATTTGGTCGTTATTGTTGCCATTGTCATTTTTGCGAATGTGGTTAAACAATTAGAGTCCATTGATACACCCAAAACCTAAAAAATTGGGAAAAAAAATTAAAACTCACCTGCTCACTGTTCATAAGACGAAGACAACGCACTTGGATCCAAGAAATCTCTGCTGGGATTTTAGAATGAGAGTGAAGACTGGGCAATGACCTTAATCTTCCCAAATATTGGCCAAGGCTGATGCAAATAGCAATAGTATGGCCAATCATTGTGGGTATAATGGTAGATGCCCGGGACCAAGTTATTATTATTTCTTTTTCTGCTTTTGTGTTAAGTTTCTTAATTTTTTTTAATAAATGATTGGCTACAAAAGGATTTTTTTTTAATGAACGTGCCACAGCTTACTCCTATTTCTTTTTTTCTTTTGTAAAGACGAAGAGAGAAATTCCATTTTCTATCCTATTTACTACGGCGACGAAGAATCAAATTATCACTATATTTATTCCTTTTTCTACTTCTTCTTCCAAGTGCAGGATAACCCCAAGGGGTTGTGGGTTTTTTTCTACCAATTGGGGCCCTCCCTTCCCCACACATGTATGTATGTGTGTATATATATAGGGGGAGAGCGTTCTAAGAAGAAAAGCATGGGCAATGACCCCTAATCTTCTCAAATATTGCTGATTGGTTTGGTTCATCAGTGGGCTGTGAATCTACGATATATATATGGTTGGGGGGGGGGGGGAGCGGTCTAAGAAGAAAAGCATGGGCAGTGACCCCTAATCTTCCTAAATATTGCTGATTGGTTTGGTTCATCAGTGGGCTGCGAATCTACGATGTATGTGGTTGTGTTGTCTCTGAAGAAAAAAGTGGAAGAGTAGCAAGGATTTGGATTTTGGAAATGATATAAAGGAAAGAAGGGCAGCTGAAGTCTCTGAAGAATGAAAAGGAGAAGGGCTGAATAAATTTAGGGTACGCAGGTTATACTCTACCATGGTTATTCAGCTAACCAAGGTAAGGTATATACATATTTTTCTAATTCCAATATAACCCTAGATTCGGTTCGATTTAGTGCTGGTTTGGAAATCCTAAACTGTGAACCGAACTGAACCGGCCTCGATCTGAAAATCTTAATCCAAACCGTTCAATCGCATCAACGGTTTGAATTTGATCGGTCCGGTTCCATCGGTTTGTACGATTTGGATTGGTTTTATCGGTTCAATGCTCACCCCTAGGTAGGTGCTAAATTTCCCCAAGTGAGTGAAATTACCAAAATACCCTTAGACTTCTGTAAAATTACCAATTTACCCTCGATACCTAACGTCCATTACACACCCAAAAATAATCTAAAATATATTTTTAAACAACTAGGTGGGTTTTTCAGACAAAAATGGCCTTTCTGGGATTCTCCGTTCGGAACCCTAAATTGCTCCTTAAATTGAGCGATAAGGTTCCTATTTCAAAGTATATCCAAACGGCACCAAAATATCACGAAATTTCAGATGTTTAAGCGTCTCAGTATGTTTAGATCATTGTAAAATTTCTGGCTAAAAATAATTTTGTTTATTATATCAAATAGTTCAAAAGCCTATTTTCAAAATAAGATCATTTCAAGAATTTTTCATGCCCAGAAAAATCCCATAAATTTCTACATCGAAGGTTTCACAAAAATAAGGCTAGTTTCAGTTTTGCACTTTGCCCAAATATGCTCGGAAATGGCTTAAAAAGTCTTGGGCAATGGAATAATCTATAATTCTAGAAACATTATTTTTTCAGCAAACCCTAGTTTTGTACATTGACCATTTTAAGCCTGAAACATGACGAATCTTAGAAAAATTATAACTACAAAGTTAAAGTATACTTTCTAAGGTTTTTATAAATATAAGGTTCATAAAAATTCCATCAGTAATGATTTTTCTACAGTAAATCGAAGTGGCTGATCAAAACAGCACATCTCTGTGCAAATCAGTTTTTTTCGATGGTTAGTTTGGAGCAGAAACACTATGAATCTCATAAAACTCAAAACTACAAAGTTGAATAGGAATTTTCTAGGTTTCTAGAAATATAAATTTCACAAAAATCCCATGAGTAATTAATTTTCTATGACAAATAGAAGTGGCTGCCAGAAACCAAAAATTCTGGAATTTACAGTGAATTGATTTTAAGGTCATTTTCAATATGCAAACGTGGGATTCTAAGAAAACTCAAAACTAAAAAGTTGAATATGACAAAATGAGGTTTTTATAAAGTGTATAATCATCTCAATTGGATTTGAAATCAAGTAGTTATGACAAAAACCCTAACCCACTCTTATGTTGCTCTATAGCAGCCTTCTTCTCAAACAAACCCACAAAAGCTACCAATTTCACAACAAAAACATATATAACATCCAATTCATGGCTAAAATAAAGAAAGAGTTTAGGGATTTCATTACCTTGAATTTCTCCTTGTCCTAGCTTAGTTTTCCCTTCCCTTCTCTCTTTTTTTCACGTGAAACAAGGGCTGACAGATCTGCTAGGACGGCTGCCCTCTTAAGACTTCCTTTATATATGGTTGCCCTAGGTTGGAATAATTCTAAATACCCCCCACACTTAGCTAGTGTTCTCATCTCACCCACATTCCTTTTAAAAGGCCACAATAGTCTTAGATTAAAATTAAAAATAAAAATTTCATCGACCAATGAAATGTTCAGGGTATTACATTCTTCCCACCTCATTAACTTGCAAGCTTAAAAGCATTATTAATGGTCGCTAAAAGTCATAATCAATACCGTTGGTGATAATCGTCGCTAAAGACCCCAATTAATGTATATTTTCACAACTGTCACTAAAGGAATAACTGAAATTCTAAGATTCATCATAAACCGTATTCTAGGTACGGGGTATTACATTTGCAGCTATCCTTGTATTCAAACGACCAGCCGCTGTCACACTTTGTTGGCTCCGGCTCTTAGATATGAGTCTTCAGTATGCCTACGTGATCAGCCGCTTTCACGCTTTGTTAACTTTGGCTCATAGGTTCCTTGTTCCCTATATGACTATGCGTTATTGGCTTCGACTCTTACTTTTGTGTCTGTTACATCTAGACGACTAGCCGCTTTAACGCATTATTGGCCCTAACTTCTGGACATGCTCATTTCCTTGCATCCAAACAACCGGTCGCTTTCATTATTTGTTGGCTTAGGCTTTTAGATATGTGCCTTTGGTATGCCTAAGCAACCATTCGCTTTCACACATTGGTGGCTCCATGCCAGCTCTTACGTTCCTTGTTCTCCACGTGATTAAGTGACCAGCCACTTTCACGCGTTGTTGGCTTCGGCCTTTAGTCATGTGTCCGTGTGTCTACAAGACTTGCCGTTTTAGGCATGATTGGCTTTAACTTCTAGACATGTTCATTTCCTTGTATCTAATCTACCATTTTCTATCACGTATTGTTAGCTCCGGCTTTTAGATATAAGTCATCAGTTCCTAAGCGAGCAACCTCTATCATTCATTGTTGGCTCTGGGTCTTAGGTTTGCCATTTTTTTGTGATAACGCGATCAACCGCTTTTGAGTGTCATTGGCTCCAGCTCTTAGTCATATGCCCAATTATCCCTAGACAACCATCATCTGCCCTTTAATATTGTTGGCTCCAACATCTAGGGAACTAAGTTATATGACGAAAAGGTTTTAAGCACTCGTCATACTCCAATGGTTTCTAACTTGTTTTTAGTGATTCTTATTCCAAAACATAAATTAAACAGAAACAAAACCTAAGCTACTTAAGTTTGGTTTGAAC
This sequence comes from Escallonia rubra, assembly GCA_033065855.1. Classification (NCBI taxonomy): domain Eukaryota; kingdom Viridiplantae; phylum Streptophyta; class Magnoliopsida; order Escalloniales; family Escalloniaceae; genus Escallonia; species Escallonia rubra. The sequence continues at coordinate 171,187 of JAVXUO010001997.1, read as the reverse complement.
TAAACTCAATGAACTGGGGACAAGTGGCTTATGTACCCTGTCGAACTAATCAAAATCAAAACCACGTCTTTCTGACCAATCCTAAGGGAGGCGACCTAAATCTTGGTCTGTGATTTCATAAAAATCTAACTTAATTTAACTTATTTTAGTTGAATACTCTTGAACTCTTTTTCACCAACTCTTCTAGTTTCTTTAGAATTCTAATTAAGACAGACGTCTAGTCCTAACAAAATTATAATTCTAACATAATTCTATGCCTATCAGAATCCTTATCCTAACCAACTTCTTATAGTGGAAAGTTAGAGACTGTTCTTCTGATTTTTATCACAAACCAAAATTTGGTCGCGAGAAGCTGCTTAATCTAATCTAATGTACATGACTATTCTAGGCTACTCTACAAAAAAGATGAAAAAGACAAGAGTAGGGATTTATACTTTTGATTTAGTCAGATGAAGACTTGGCGATTGACACTGTATTCTCCACAATGCCATGACTAAACGCTCAAGTCGAACTCGATTAAAAAATCTAAATCTCTTGGTTTACCTTATCTCACGTTTTCTTGCTAGTCTAAGCTCTTACACAATTTTATAGCCTTTATGGGGGGGGGGGGGGGGCCTTTCTCTCTAACTAGTTGTTTGTTTTGAGGCCGCCAAATGACCTTTCACAGAGGTCTGGGGTAATAGAAATGCAGAAGGAGACGATCCGGTCACGTCTATCATCTCTAAGAAATAAGATTGAACTAGGCTGAAAAGTCAAAATCGACCTTACTGGCCGGTTCATTTAAGTCCACTGGTTTACCAATCATTCTTTAAAAAATTGTCCGATTCTCCTCCCTAAACTGATGTACTTTTAAACCAACTCTAGAAGGAAAAGACCAGTTATTCTTATGAACTACATGTATAAATACGATTTCAGAGTCACATAATCAAATCTAATTCAAACAAAGTATTAGACCTCCTATCTTATCTAGAATTTGATATGGGCTAGCCCAAACTAACTGGATCATCTAATTGGATTTGACCACCTAAACTGCGCTAACTGAACTGGACTTAAACAGTTTAATTAAGCCTATTATTACTAAGCCTAAACCAAACAATTAAAAAAAACCCTAATAAAATAAAGTCTAGATAATGGCATGTCTACACCCACAATGTCAAGCACACCTCTTCGTTAATGCAAGGCCAATCTAAAATTAATAGCAAGGGCTGCTCACAGCTTTTTCCTAAGGCACGTATGTGCCATGACGTGGCCACATGTAGTGGAGTCTTGTCGACTCATTCTCGAATGCATCACGTAACTCCATTGCTCGACGTCCCATGGTAAGTGTCACTTTATTCAAGTCAATGTCCAAGTCAAGGTACCACCAACGTGATCGATACCTAGCCACCCAAGACAATGCTGCCCTATATAGTATAAGGGCGTGTTTGATAAAACTGAAAATTAAGTATTGAAGACTTAGAGTGCTAAATTTGTAAAGCTGAAAACTCTAGCTGCTTAGTATTTAACACTAGAAAAGTTCGATCCAATTTAGAATATAAGTACTAAATTAGTTAGTCTTATTTGATAAACAAAACAAATGAAGTCCGAAAAATGTTTATCAAGCTTGTTAGATATTTGGATAATAAAAAAGTATTACCATATAATGATGGATACTTTCAAATTCAATTTTACATTGAAAATGAATGTTGCATTAAGTTGAAGTGTTTGTGCCCGTGCGCAGTCACACAAGCACGTATTTTTCTGTCTATAACAATCGTGAGCATAACTTTGAAACATAAAATAATTTTCATGTCATACCCCGAATCTCAATATATTTAACCGATTAATTCAAATTGTTTAGCAACGATTTTTATACTCATGATCGATATTTTATTAGCAACTTTTGGCGAGGATTAGTGAAGTGGAGTTAGTTATAAATCTAAATTTAAATCTTGGATTATTGAATGATTAAAAGATTTCAAAGAATCTGATTTTTTTTTAAAATTATGTCAACTAGCTGACCTTAGAAAGTGAGGGAACAAAGGAAGAAATTAAGGAGAATTTAAGTTTTACCATAAGACTTCACTTGGTTACGCGTGCACGTGAGAGAGGCAGAAGAAAAAGAAAAGAAGAGAAATAGAAGAAGCTGCTCATTGATGGAATCTGGCGAAAAGAACCCATCTCCAGTAAGGGCTTTCACCTTTCTCTTTTCTGAAAAATCATTATGCAATGAGCATATATGTGTGTGATTTACAATCGTGAGTGAGTGAAGAGGGCAGCCATGGTGGCTGTCGTGATTGTGGTTTGTGTTGTACGTGAAGTGAGGGCAACCATGGTAGCTGCCATAGTGTGCGTATGCGTGCGGGTTGAGGGAGAAAAAGGGCTACGATTTCAAATTCTTATGTCTCTAGGAGGGGTTGGGCTGTTATTCAGATTTTGAGGTACGGCGACCATCAACTCAATAAAGCATATAGATACGATTATCCTTGCCTAGTTATATGTTAAAGAAAAACCTTGAATTCTCCTCTGCATTTTCTTAAAGTAATTCATCATCCCTTGTGCATTATTCACATCAAAAGCTCCGCGCCAAAAGTTTGCACTTAACTACCGTTATCCTAAACCACACTCAGTATACATCTTCATCAAATACTTGCTTTCTCCAGTGAATCTGCTTCCTCTTCTTGTGCGACTTTCGATTGCAATATAAGCGTATGGTTATTGCATCAAAAAATGATTTACAATTCAATCAATCTCTTTTCTTTTTTGAACCACAAGCAACTTCGCCTTACACCCTGTACTAAGAAAAGCATCCCTTCTTTTTTTGTTTGCCATCATCATCGGCATTTTATATCACAAATGCATGATTAGGTGCTTTCCTTGTATGAGACTCGTGTAGGCATGAGCAAATATCATGTCTTCAGTTGTACAATTGGTTTTTTTATTTTGCCTCTTTTTTTTTGGAACACAAAAAGTGAAAAAAGAGGCAAATCTTCGACCTTCATAGGCCAATGCGTGTGAGCCTCCATTGCAATTTGCCATTAGTATCAACGTAAATAATTTTCATTTACGGTACTTGTTTCTTAATTGCATTATCTACAACTAATCTTTATCCCAATTGGTGACATTTTATCAATCTTTGATCCCATGATAGTTCAAACAACTACAATTCTTGCAGTTTTTATATACGAAAATCAGATTATATCTGTGTATCTACATCCTTATATGGAAGAAAGAATATAATATATGTTGAAGCTATTACTGCAAGTGGGACGGTTTATAGATGTTGGGAGTCACTATACATCACGACGAATGTGAGGTTACAACTATAGCTGGCAAGATGTGAGGATAAAACTATACCGAGTAATAATTGAGGATACATTAGAATAGATGTCAGTGATCAAATTTACTATGATATGAGGATTTTCGTTCTTTCAGAACCATAAAAGGGGAATAAATGAGCTAAATTGAGGTGTAAATGAGCTTCATCTGTGTAATAAGCTAGATTAAGGAAAATGAAGATGAGTACATGCTGAAATTTTGGTTTTAGCACTGATGATTCTGATGCAGTGATATTTCGTGTTTAAAGATACAACGAATACTATATGGGAACTGCATTTCTGTTGGAACTTATGGCCGGTGGTGGGGTTATTATCAACTCGGGTAGAAGGGTAGTGTAGGACTTTCACATAATGTCCTTAGATTTTTGTGGTGCATTGTCTTTTGGCATTTGAAAAAGGGATCTTGTAATGTCCACGTGCGGTGCTAATGGCCCCCGATGAGCTGAATGGAGCGGATCCCAGCATTAGCATTAGCATTAGCATTAGCCACGGGATCTACTTTCACACACACACACACACACACACACACACATATATATATATATATGTATGTATGTGTGTGTATATATATATACGTGTGTACGCCCACACACGCAAATCTACTTTCACACACACACACACACACACACACATATATATATATATATATAGGGAGCTGATCCGTTGGGAGCGCTGGCAAAATAAGACATTTTCAGCGCATCTTCTCCACGCGCGATCTGTGGACGGTCCAGATCTTTTTTTTGCATTTTTTAAAAAATCGTCCGCTACATTATGTAGCGGACGATTTTTTTGACAAAAATACCCTCAAACTTAAAAACAGCCCATCCGCTACATTATGTAGCGGATGGTTTTCTGACATTTTTTTTTCTCTCTCTTCCCTTTCTCTCATTAATGCTCTGACTTTTTGGTCTGTCCTTTCTCTCATCCGCTACATTATGTAGCGGATGGTTTTCTTAGATTCTCTCTCTCTCTTTCTCTTTCTCTTTCTGACTCTTTCTCTCTCTCTTGCTGGGAGATCGTCATATGGGGCTTCACTAGTCTCTTCCTGGCCAACTGCTCTCTTCCTGGCCGAGCCCTCCTCAGAATCAGAAGCCTTCTCTCACCCAACACATTCCACTCCCAGGTCTTCTTCTTCTTTTTCAAATGCCACATTCCCTCCATTCCGGATCTCCCCAAATACACACTCACCAACCAAGCATAGCTTGCCTTATGGCAGTTTGGTTTTGGAACCCATGTACACTCCAAACTCGTTCTACACACACACTCATATCCGCACAGCTACACACATGCATATATAAACAAAAACACACACTGTGAGACACCCACCCGTAAAGCACTCTCACCATTTCACGCGAAAACCCACTTCTCTCTCACACATTCTCACCCACGCACACAGCACACTCTCACAGAATTTACATACGCAGGGCCATATACACATTACACCGCTTCCCACACTCTCACACTGCCTATACAACACATGAAACACACACACACACCTGTAACACAATACATGTTACATACACCTTACTCGGCCAGACGGCCACCATGCCCACTGCCGTGCGGTAGTGGGTCTGCTCCATCCCTTCTTCGGCGTTGTGATCGACAGTTGTGGTTGTATGGTCGGTGTCGTGGGTGGGCGACCGATAAGGACGGACATGGGTGGTTGTTTAGTGGTCCTCACCGGTGAAGACTAGCGGTGGCTGTTATTGGCCGTCGGTCCTCGTCGCCAATGTAGTACGGCGGTCCGCAGGACTATCTGGCTTATATGGGCACTTGGGTGTACGACGAACCAGATTGTGCAGGAGTCCGAGCGGTGGTCGTTGTTGACCATCGGTCTTCACGAAAATGGTGAGGCGAGCAAGAGTATTTGGCAGATATATGGGTTTGCAATGGTGAGTTTGCTCGCGGATGGGTCATAGTGGTTTGTCAGTTGTCTTTGTGGCCGGCGGTGGTGAGGAGTGGTCGTTGTTGCAGAACCAGAAAAGGTGAATAAATGAGCAAGAGGAGGAGATAAATGAGAATGGTAACAGCTAGAATGAGGAAAATGGAGATCAGAATGAGGAAAAGGTCAGAAGATGAGTCGTGCAGAGAAAGGCGGAAAGTACAACGAAGACATAGAGAGTATTTCTGTCAGAACATTATGGCGGACGTACTTATTAGCAACTCGTAGAAGGGTAAAAAGATTTGAACCGTCCGCGCTACAGTGTAGCGGATGTGGTAGAAGGGCAAAAAGGATTTGAATGTCCGCGTCCGTGCTAGTGGGCCGAAGACGAAAGGAAAAAATCTGTCCGCGCATTAGCGATTAGCATTCGCTTTCAGGATGGACTTTCCATGGACGCCACAAAAGCAATATTTATTGCCAGCGCTGTATATATATATATATATATATATATATATACAAATACATACATATATATATATATATATATATATATATATATATATATATATATATTGCTACTTTTTGGCTTTTCTGGTATTTAAGAATTTGTTTTCATTCTTAAATATTTGAAAATTCATTTTTATATTTGTTAGGGTATTTTAAGCTATAAAAGTATTTTATAAAGATTTATTATGAAAATTTTGATATCCTAATACCTTATAGAGTGTGTGGGGTTATCAGTTAAGCTTGGCCTTACGTGAGACCGTTTTGATCTATGCTGTTTGAGTGTCGGAGTGAGTAACGTTCGAAAAATTAGCATTGAATTTATAGTGTTATGAGGCTATAATTTGTTCTGACGAGTAATTTATCAATTTAGGATAATTGTAGGAAATGGAACGAAGTTAAATAGCAGCTCATAGCTTAAATTGAGGTAATAGATTCTATCCAGAAGCAATTCTTCATAATTGATTTTGCACTTCATTCTGATTTATTGTTGCTATTCTTTGGATTCTGTTATGCTGAGATAAGCATGTATTTTGTCTTTAAAACCATGCTTTGCGCTTAAGCGTTTATTGAAAATCCTTATCGATGCTTTGTATTTATTACTCCTCGAACATCGATTTATTCATTATATTAGCTATTGTTGCATTTTGTAAATTGACATGAGTAAGTGTATTGAGGCGTTATTATGATGATTTGTATTGGAAATGATATAAGGATGGTCTATTATTGGAGGAGACGCCAGTACCTTAATGATCTTGTGAGTGTATATATGCATATGTAATTACATTGTTATTGAGCGCTGCATGTATGGCTTTGCTAATTGTTACCCTGCATCGCCTGCGTGACTTTGCAGATTTACTCATGTGTTAATATCATCTGCATCATTTACAATATAATCGAAATTATTTATATTGATTTCTGATCATTGAAATAAATTATGTAAATTGTTTGTATTTCTCTACTGAATTTTTGAGCAATCTTACTGAGCTCGTAAAAGCTCACCCATTTTCTGTTATCTTCTATGGGTAATAACCAACAGTAGAATAATTGGAATGATTAGAGCTTGAATAAGAAGTTGGTTGTAAATTTTATTAATTCATTTAGTTAAACCCTTGCAAGGAAAAATACTGTTTAACATATTTTAACGAGTATTTGAATTTAGTCTTTTCATTTAAGAATAATTAATTTGAGAGTTTGAATTATTGTAGAAGTTCTGATATACATTAGAGCTGTTTATTGAAATGAAGTTATTGAGTGATTAAGTGATTGATCGATTGATTATCTAACGATCCGAAAATTCTGGGTTATTACATTTCAAGTAAATCACACGATAAGAATTAGCAGTAATTCTCATTATAAAATCAATCAAGAAGAAAGATGGGGATCAGGAAGAGAGATAGATGAGGAGGCAATGAGAACAAATTAGTAGCTCACAGATAGGAGGATATTTTTAATCCATCACTTTTTATTTGAAGTAACTGAGAAAGTACATTATCACACGTATTTAATTGAAAAGCAATAATTTTTTTTAATTTGAAGTACTAATTTGTGTGATCAAATAAACCCAGCAAAATCCAAAGCAACACCAGATAGACACAACAACGTTTAAGGAGTCCTAATATCCTTTTTCGAAATTGTTGGTGTTTCATATTTATAAACTCAAAGCGAAGACGAAATAGATCGGTTGTCCGGTGTCATGACACAAAAAAAAAAACGAATATAGTAAACATACGCGCCTAAGTCACTCGGTCGGTCACGACACTTGTTTGCGAGTCAACCAACGACTCGCACGTACACACACACACACCCGCCCGGTTCCTCCGATCCCGACCTAAACTAAACTAAATCCAGTGATGACGACGATGACTACTGACTAGGGTTGGTTCTCTTGGGAAATAGAATAGAGTGGAGACTGAACTCCGACTGAACTCTTAACACCCTCCTCCTCCTTCATTTCCTCCACAAACAAGATGGACAACTCACAGATCTAGTTGCATTAATCCAACCCTTTCTTTGTTCAATTCCAAGATCATAGCTTGACCATGGTGGGGAAAGTGGAGGCCGTCAATGGCGGCGTAAAACCCACCACCACCCCCGCATCGACGGCAGATCTAGCACCCCCCGCCACCACGAGGACCACCGCCTTCTCGTTCAGGGCCCTGAAGCTGAAAACGAAGCAGCAGGAGCTCCTGATCCGGGTGACGATCCTGTGCCTTGTCTACGTGTTGGCCTTCATCGCCCGCCTCTTCTCCGTGCTGCGGTACGAGAGCATGATCCACGAGTTTGACCCCTACTTCAACTACCGCACCACCCTCTACCTCACCCAGAAGGGCTTCTACGAGTTCTGGAACTGGTTCGACTCCGAGAGCTGGTACCCCCTCGGCCGCATCATCGGCGGCACCCTCTACCCCGGCCTCATGGTCACTGCCGCCCTCATCTACTGGACCCTCCGCTTCCTCCGCTTTGCCGTCCACATCCGCGAGGTCTGCGTGCTCACCGCCCCCTTTTTCGCGTCCAACACTACCCTCGTCGCCTACTTTTTCGGCAAGGAGCTGTGGGACTCAGGCGCCGGGCTTGTCGCCGCTGCGCTGATCGCGATTTGCCCGGGCTACATATCGAGGTCGGTGGCGGGCTCTTACGATAATGAGGCCGTCGCCATTTTTGCCCTCTTGCTTACTTTCTATCTGTTTGTCAAGGCTGTCAACAAGGGGTCCTTGGCCTGGGCGTTGGCGTCCGCATTTGGGTATTTCTATATGGTTTCGGCCTGGGGTGGGTACGTGTTTATCATCAACTTGATTCCTTTGTATGTGCTTGTGCTGCTGATTACCGGGAGGTATTCGATGAGGCTCTATGTAGCCTACAATTGCATGTACGTATTGGGAATGTTGCTCGCAATGCAGATTCGGTTCGTGGGTTTTCAGCATGTTCAGTCCGGAGAGCATATGGCTGCAATGGGAGTGTTTTTCTTGATGCAGGTACCCATATCTTTTATATGCCTTCCTTTTGTAAGTTGCATTACCATTACAGTTTCCGTGAGCATCAACAAAATGCATTCACTGTTCTAACATGTGCCTTTGCCTTGGAAATATGATGCTAATTGTGGAGACAACTTGTTGGCTGGAATGGAGCAGATGAAACATTGTCTCTTAAGCTTTATAGACCATATCCATAAGATGCTGGTAGTGAGAGATTCCCTTTGACTTTTATTGCATTATGTTATGCTATTGATGTACTTTTAGAGCCTCACTTTAAGTGCGCAAGGAAGTGTTGTGTTAATAGTGTGTATTATTGTCTTTGTTCTTCTCGAGATTAATCTCTGCAGGTAGTTTCTGGTTCTGACGAGTGAAGTGTGCTATTACCTGAATCCATTGATCTGAATGATCACTTATGCAGGTATTTTACTTCCTAGATTGGGTCAAGTATCTGTTGAACGATTCCAAGTTGTTTCAAGCATTTTTGAGGATCACTGTAACGTGCGCAGTGGGCGTGGGTGCTGTTGCTCTGGGAGTTGGTACAGCTTCTGGGTATATCTCTCCATGGACCGGTCGATTTTACTCCCTGCTGGATCCAACTTATGCTAAAGATCACATTCCGATTATAGCATCTGTCTCTGAGCATCAGCCGACGGCATGGTCCTCTTTCATGTTTGATTTTCATATCCTTCTTTTCCTTTTCCCCGCGGGTCTGTATTTCTGCTTCAAGCGACTGTCGGATGCTACTATATTTATAGTAATGTACGGTCTCACGAGCATGTACTTTGCCGGTGTTATGGTTCGGTTAATTCTTGTGGCCACACCTGCAGTATGCCTTATTAGTGCTATTGCAGTCTCAGCTACCATAAAGAATTTAACTCAGTTGCTAAGGGCAAAGAACAAGGCTGCTGGTCCTGGCAAAGGAGCGACTAGTGCGAAGGCTTCCTCTAAGGTAATGTTCCTCTTAATCATAGTTGGTTCCCGATATTGTTGTCTTCCTTTGTACTATGCTGGGGTGCATGATTATACTGGCTATAGTGCAGCTAGTTGCAAGGAGCAACTCATTTTATTTTCACTGCTGCGGATGCATTATAAAGACATTGCGAAAATAAGTTTGAGGATTCTTTTTAAGAATTAGGCAAAACTGCATTAATAGAATTAAATTTCTTTTTTTTCCTTCATTAGTTTGACTAAATCACTCCCTTCCTTTGAGCCTGCTTCAGTGTAAGCTTACATATATATTCACCACGCTGTTGGAATATCATTTCTGAAGTCCGCTATGGACTTTATGTTCTATAGCTGACCTAGTGTGATCAATCCAGCATAGCCTTCCTACTTTAATGTTCCGGATGAGTTGGACTTTCAAAGATTCTTCTTGGCTGACTGATTAGTATTTATTGCAATATTTTATGTCGATATAGTTCTTTGTACTTTTTTCCCTGTATTTACGTAAAGATTAAGAAGACTTTGGTAGAGAAAAGCGGTTTATCTGCCTTCAGTCTCTGCATTTAATAAATTTGCTTCCGACCTTGATGTCTAATCTAACTTAGCTTCATTTCACTTGCTTGTCGGTTTTTTAAATAATTTTCCTTCTCGGTGAGGAGCGCTTTCTGATATTTATGAACTTCAACGAGTGTTTGTACAGCTGGGGAATTCTAAATGGGGAGATTTTATTTAAAGCAAGTAAAGTTTAACTGGAAAGTTGATCTTGAAAGTACATGTAGTTCATTGTTCTCTTGCTTTTCTGACTCATTTTACATCTTGCTGAGTCTTTCTGAATTAACGAGAGAATTAAATTTTTTTATTTGTGTTCCACCCAACAGGCTTCACTTGATCAGTCTCTACCTTTCCAGAGAAATGGTGCTATTGCATTGCTTGTTGGTGCTTTTTACTTGCTCAGTAGATATTCCACCCATTGCACCTGGGTCACATCGGAGGCATACTCGTCTCCGTCCATTGTGTTAGCTGCAAGGGGTGCCTATGGCAATAGGGTCATTTTCGATGATTACCGTGAGGCATACTTTTGGCTTCGGCAGAATACACCATCAGATGCCAAAGTAATGTCATGGTGGGATTATGGTTATCAAATCACTGCCATGGGAAACAGAACTGTCATAGTAGACAATAACACCTGGAACAATACACACATTGCTACTGTTGGTCGTGCAATGTCATCATATGAAGATGAAGCTTATGAGATAATGAGATCACTTGACGTGGATTATGTGTTAGTGGTGTTTGGAGGTGTTACTGGCTACTCTTCTGATGATATAAACAAGTAAGTGTTTAGTTGTTTCCAGTGCATGTTTTGATGAAACATTGTATGTTTCATTTTGAGTTTGTATACCTGAAGTCTGAACTGGTTGCCGTCATAAATATGTATTATTTGTAGACAGTTCACTTTTTTTGTTATTGTTTAAATAGAAATGTAGTAAACCTTGGTTTAACTTAGTTGATTCAATTATGCGCTCAAGAAGTTTTCAGTTTAACTTATACCTTGATCCATTTTGCATTCCATAATTTAGCTCTTACGGAGTTATGAAAGTACAAAATAATGTTGCGCTTGGTCATTTTGATGGCCACATGCAACGCAGGCCATAAAAACCTTGCTTCTTCCTTGGTGAAGTGGCTTATTGAGCTAACCCCAGCGCAATATAAAGTACACTTTAGTCTGCTGAAATTTCTTTCAGCATATTTGGTAATTTCACTATTTTTGAGATTGATCTGTGTTGCATTAATACATGTGAATTAACTGCTTTCCTCAACGATGAATCATAGACGTGGATAGAATGACATTGACTGACCTGGGAGGATACGTCAACAAACCAAATTTGTTTCCATACGAGTACATTAATTACCCAGGTTATGTGACCTATGCAAAGGCATATTGAAATAGTGCATGCATAGATGTGCTGTAAAATCTATGTAAGGTATATGTTAATTATGTTCATGTATAAATTACTTTCACCCATTCGTGTCTACTCCTTTATCGATGCTTTAAGTTGTCTTCACTCTGATCTATTTGCTTTTTTATTCTCTCCTTTAGTATCTTTTTTGGTGCAAGTGTGGGCTGTTAGATGGTTTAAGAAAGTCATATATGAATTACCAGGCATTAGTGAGTGTCGTAGAAGTCATTAAAACGCGTTGGAGAGTGTACCTGACGCGATACACTGGCCTTTAGAAGTATTTTATTTAGTTTTTCTTAGGCATGCAACTTACACATTTTTAGACATATCAACCATCTATTGATTTGGACATCCAAAAATGGTCTGGTAGCATGTTTCATTGTTGGCCATCGCGCGTGACTTATGGTTGCTTGTTCATATTCTGACACAATTCATATATGCTAGATTTTTGTGGATGGTGAGGATCGGAGGCGGAGTTTTCCCTGTCATCAAAGAACCTGATTACCTTGTTAACGGTGAATATCGTGTTGACAAAGGGGCAGCACCTAAAATGCTGAACTGTCTAATGTAAGTTGCTTACGTCTACTTAGTTTGTGTCATGCTTTTGCCATTTTTAAATGAATATATACAACTATTTTGAGTAGTACAGTTGTTATCAAATGATCGTGCAGCCAACTAGTTTGACATTACGCAGTCACTTCATTAGCTTTTTCTTGGCAAGGTTCAATAATTACTTAATGTTCTGAAGCTTGCTTTTCAACTGATATTCCTCTGTGGAACTTTAAGATACACTCAGATCAATTCGTTGCTGGCGTGCTGCCATACCCCAACTAGTTGGGGTCGGCTACATGAACTATACTCCGAGGGGGCTGGTGTGCTGTCATGCCCCAATTACCTGAGGCAGGCTACATGGACTATTCTCTGCGCGGGTGGGGGGGGTTTCCGGGGGTGGGGTAACCTTTCTCTTTCCCTCTCTCTCAACTCGACAGTGTCGTGCAGGCATTTACTTTAGATGACAGTGAAGTGGGGCAACGTGTGGAATTATATGTAAAGCTACTGCGGTTGGTTGTGGTCTTCGGATGCAGATATGGTTGCTAAGAAGCTTATAGTCATATTCTTAAATTCTTGAAGTACTTCCCTGCCAAAAGAGAAAAAAGAAATAAAAAAGAAGAAAGATTTTTGCTCAAATCTTTAGGAGCTTCTGAAGTCTCCGTGCATGCATTACATATTTAGTCAAATGACGGTATGTACGCAAGCCATATGTGCGCATGCCCGTGTTTCTTTGTTTGTGAGCCTTGAAGCAACTGTAAGCCTGCTTCATTATGCAACTTAGAAACAGTCTCTCTGCAATAGCGGGGGTTAGGATGCAGACTTTTAACCCGCCCCAAACCCTGCAATGGCGGAAGACTTGCACTGGTCGTCCTGGGACATAGAAAAACATTGCCAGAAGTCACTGTGAGCTACAGGCAAATATCAACTTTACGCGTTTCTGTCAAATTGATTAGCAATGCAGAATTCATGGCATCATGACCCTCGTGTAAAAATGTTTCTGTTGATGTCAGCCTTGTTGAAACCAATTTGATCCAAGTAGTAGCAGTGTTTCAGCAATCATGTACGCTTTTTGGTTGGTAATGGTGATCTGTTGAAATTTTGGCTTGATGTCTGGGGTGGTCAAGAGGAGCTGCATAATTCATATCCAGCCTTGTTTAATATCGCTAGTACTAAGGAAGCTATGGTGCGGAGACGTGTACGTATATGGGGACTGATCATGTTTGCAATTCTGTTTTTAGAAGGAGATTTTGGGATTGGGGATTGGAGTCGGTCTTCCACTTTTTTGATTGTGAACATTCTGTTGCTGTTTCTCAGGCTGGAGAGGACAAGGTATTGGAGAAATCCGCTAGGAAGGGGTTATATTCAGTTAAGTCTTACCACTCTTTGCTCTCCCAAGTGTCTCAACTTTTCCTCGTAGATATGGTTTGGCGATATTCGGCCCCCTTAGGGGTGTGCTTTTACGTGGGAAGCTGCAAGAAATTTGAAGCTGGAAGGGGATAATTTGAGGAAAAGTAGGAAGATCTACATCAACTGGTGTTAGATGTGCAAGAAGGAAGGAGAGTTGGGGGACCACCTCTTGCATTGTCGAGTTGGTGGTAGAGTTTGGCGTTTTATCTTCAGCCTTTTGGTGATTCTGGTCATGCCGATTTTGGGACATGCTTAGGGCTTTGGCTTTGCATGGAAGCAGACGGTGTAAAGAGAAGCTCTGGAGCCTGATTCCACGTGTGTGTGTGCTGGAGGGAAAGGAATCAGAGTCTTTGAAGGGACCTACCTATGGCTAAGGAATGCAATGATTGCACTGAAGCCTTAGTAGAGTTGGTGGATAGCTTTGTAATGTGTATAGGTGGTTGGTTGCGTATACTTTCCATGTCCATTGGTTCAACCCCCTTAGCACTTTCTAATATGTATGCATATACTCAAAAAAGAATTAAAACTCCCCACCTGACTCTCATCCAGCAACTTAGAAAACAGTGTCAAGGAATGCAGTATGATCATGCTTAGGTCAGTTAGAGTATGCACCCGTGAACTATTGGAGTTGTGCACACGTACTTGTGCCCCCCCACCCCCACCCCACAACACAACACAAAAAAAAAAAAATCAATTTTGCTGTTGGGTTCTTCTCTTAGCTACTTCGCTACCCGCAGTCATGATGATGCAGTTGGAGTAGGTGGAAGGTCATTATTATTGATTGAGTTGTTATTTAAGTGTTATGAGTTTGATTTTAGGGATAAGTTGGTTTATATTATTGTAATGTAGCTTATTTAGGATTTTAGTAGTTGGAATGTTCCAGAAGTCCTCGTTATTAGGTTTATTTTAGTATTTCGCTCTAGATTAGCGTTTTAGAACTTTTCTATATAAGCAGCTGTAATCCCTTCTCAGATTATCGTTATTGATATCGAGAGTTCCCCTAAACACTGCTTGTGTTTCTTTGGGTGAGCATCTCCTCTCCAATCAAGCGTTTAGGCTTGGACTAGATCATTCAATCCTCATTTAGAGGTGCAATTCAATCCGCCTCCCCCGATAGATAGTGTATCTCGGGACCCCCTTATTCTTCCTGCATCAGTTTTGGTATATCAGAGACAAACAGTCATTCGTTTTGTCCTGATTCTCTGTTTGCTGGAGATCATCTTTCACCAACATTTTAGTGTAAAACTATTGTTGTGGCCTATCATGCACTCAAATTTAGTTTTTTCCAGAAGGATTGCTTGAGTTCCTATCTATTATTTGGAGATTCATGCTCACCTGCAAGGTTATTGTTCGTTAGTGTTCTGTCAAAAGACGTCTCTGCTGCAAAATGCTCGTTGATCCTTGATCAGGTCGTATCATTGGTTGTCTGAATCTGTTGCTGTTGCCACCGGAAGGGTTTTGGTTCAAAAGGTCCTGAATTCCTGTTTCTTTTTGTTAATCGCACAGGTATTCTTTAAGTGTAAATTCAATACCACTTAGTTAAGGGCCAAGATTTTAAATACATTTTATTTAACCAAGTTCTCTCATGATTGTTTCAATATCAACCCAGGAGTCCTAAAAGAATATAAACAAAACCAGCCTGATTTACTTGTTCCCTCTCCTTTAACTTTTGAGCCCATTAATTGTTTTACAAGGAAAACTACATCTCGGTTTCCTGGTTCAGAACCAGTTCTCCTTCATCTAAATTCAGCCAAATTACAATAAAAATTTAAACCCGGCCTAGTTTCTTAATACTTTAGATCCAGCCCACTTTCTTAGACATCCAATACACCATGTAAATCAAATCAAATAGGACATAACACTCTCCGGCAGGAAAGTGAAAGAATGGGGAAAAAAAGCAACAGAAAATTTCCTCTCCCTGTTTTCTCAGTCATTATGAAGCATCGGTGCAGTTTTGGTGAAACACCAGCACCGGGTGTGGCATGGGTGCGTGTTGAAAATTGTTTATTTATGTAGTTAGTTTTTTGAATTTCGGGCGAGGCTGGGACAAGCATCGGATACTTATGGTTCAAAGTGGAATCTTGGAAGTTTTTTCTCAACCCAAAAAGAGATCTTGTATGAGGGTAGAAGAGGAAGAAGAAGTAGGCACCGGTGACCCAAGGCTGTAGCGCCGCGGCTTGCGGCGACCAAAGCAGTAGCGGCGTGCCGGACAGGGACTACAGAAAAGTGTGATTCCAGAGAAGAAGAAGGAGACAAAGCCTGTTATTGATGTTATCGACGTGGCTTTTGAGGTTTCAATCCACAAATATATGGGTTATGCAATGATTTACATTTTGACAGTTCTATCCAACAATCTTCTAGTTTATTCAAGTACCCACTTCGTAACTTACTACTTAAACTAGCCCTAACTCTAAAGAAGTGACTGTAATACCACTTATAAGCTTTATTCTATTCAGCTATACAATTAAATTTTACGAAACAGCACAGTAAACGAACGCTCACTAAAGTGGTTGGAAACATTAATATATTTTTTTTTCACACATGTATAATTTAAAATATTGGGATATCTGCTATAGCTGGTGATGGATTTTAAGGAACTCCGAATACTTGCTCAAATTAAACATGTGTTGACAAAATTGACCAAGCTTCTCATATCAATATAAAGCGAAGTCATTGACAATGTGCAAAGATTACAGAACTATGAATGGCCTTTTAACTCCACCTCTACTCCAGTACCTTCTGTAGATTGGAAGAAGCCACTCGTTTATGATGATGAATCATATTCTGAGGAAGAACCCTCTATAGCAAATTCAGCTTTTGATGAAAAGGCGCCAGTATATGATGACGAGCATGTCTATGACAATGAGCCACTTACTGTTGGAGGTGTTGGTCGATTTATCAATATAAATTCTTGGTTGAAGCCAAAGAAATTGTGGATTTAACTGCATCAACTGCGCGTATTATTGAGTTATATTCTTGTATGACGACCACATGTTGGTGAACATATTGACTTCGTAATTCGTGATCATTTACCTGGTCTGACACAAAACAAGCGTGCTTTTTTGTCTCACATTTGCTTCCAAGGAACACTCCGATTGCACTTGAAGTTGAAAAGGTCAGACTGTGCATCAAATCTAGTTCGTGGTTTTTAGTTTTTAATCATCTCGCACTACAAAACATGAGGACGAGTTTTTCTCTATGGTTGGGAGAATGATGTGGTTGGAAGAGGGGGAGGTCTAGATTATCGATTGAATTGATACTTAAGTTTTATGAGTTGCATTATAGGGATAAGTTGGTTTTTATTATCGTAATTAAGCTTATTTAGGATTTTAATATTTAGAACATTCAAAAATTTGTTATTATTAGGGTATCTTATTTTTTCCCTCTAGATTAGTGTTTTAGAACTTTTCTATATGAGCAGCTATAAACCCTTCTCGAATTATCTTTATTACTTGTTGATATGAAGAGTTTCACTAAACACTGCATTTTTCTCTTTGAGTGAGCACCTCCCCTCCAATCAAGCATTTAGACTTGGACGAGTTGATTCAATCCTTGTTAATCACATCATATTTCGAGTAGAGTTCATTTGATTTGAAAAGGTGACTTGTATTCAAAAGAATACTCCATTTCCTTCCTTTCTAAATGTTTCCCCCAATTCGAGCTACATGGAAATCATAAGAAAGGGAGACTAGTTGGTTTGCATCAACTAAATCTTAAAAGAGCTTATCTTAGGTGATCATGTCATGTTGATCCAAATTGAACAACAATGTTCTTGTTATTTGTTATATCGAAGCTATGAGGTGATCAAACTAGTTTTGACAAGTTTTCTATTGTCTTTGTCATATTCATTTTAGCTTACTGTTAAACACCTGGAGTGAGACACGCAAGTCTGACTCAATCTACTGACCTCTTGTTTTTCATTCCCCAATACTATTTTTTTATGACGTGGTACAATTTGTTTTGATCCGTGAACTGTGTTTTTCTGAGTTTTATTCACAATCGTTGACACCAATGTGATGATCACTCCTTGCTAGTTCTTTTTTCTTTGTCGTGGGGGTAGGCGGGCGGGGGGGGGGGTGTGGGACATATTCATTGATGACTTTTGACTGTTTACTTTCCTATTTCAACTCATCTTAGAAAAATTAGCCTGCATTGTGTTTTATTTGTAGACATTACAGCCCCTCGCTCTCTCTCTCTCTCTCTCGCACGCGCGTCCTGTATCTACTTTGTTTGGCTTTGGTCTTATTCACTGGGTTAAATAATATTTAATTTCTCTCTTCTGGTGATTAGGTACAAGCTATGCTATTATCGCTTTGGAGAGCTGACAACGGAATATGGAAAACCTACTGGGTGAGTGTTTGCCTTTTTGGTTTACCTTCCTTTCCATGTTGAGTTTTTGTTCTTTTATACTGATGCAGGAGCACAAACCTGTATCAGATAAATGCTTTTTGGTTCTTGCAAAGAAAGTTGACAATTTGATTAGAATATATAACTGTTCTATGTGTATATGTGTGATACAACTGTTCTTCCTTTATATAACTGTTCTATGTGTGTATATGTGATACAAACCTATGTATGTATGTGTTTATTTATCCTTAAGAAAAACATGTTCGTTTCATGCTTTTCCTTTTAGAATGACTGCATGAGTATTAAAAAGAAAAATTGTCACAATGTCGTGGAATAAATTTTTGTCTTGACTGTTGGATTTTTCGATCAAATGAAATGTTATTAGATTGAAAAAAATTTCTTATGTATGAACGAACACATAGGACCCCATTCTACAACTTCTGGAGCACAATAGCCCACTATCCCCAGTGAGTTGATTTGCCTTGTTCTAGATGTTCCTCAAAGTAGTAAAAAGGTTGTGTTACATGGGACTTGGCAAAAGGATATGGGACCGGTATGTCTTTAGGAGGGATTGGGCTGTTATTCAAATTTTGAGGTACGGCGACCATCAACTCAAAAAAGCATATGGATATGATTATCCTTGCCTAGTTATATGCTAAAGAAAAACCTTGAATTCTCCTCTGCATTTTCTTAAAGTAATTCATTGTCCTTTGTGCATTATTCACATCAAAAGCCTCGCGCCAAAAGTTTACATTTAACTACCGTTATCCCAAAACCTCATGCAGTATACCTCTTGATCAAATACTTGCTTTCTCCAGTGAATCTATCAATGCTTCAGCTACCGGCTTCCTCTTCTTTTGCGACTTTCGATTGCAATATAAGCCTATGGTTATTGCATCAAAAAATTGCTTTACAATTCGATCATTCTCTTTTCTTTTTTGAACCACAATCAACTTTGCCTTACACCCTGTACTAAGAAAAGCATCCCTTCTTTTTTGTTTGCCATTGTCATCGGCATTTTATATCGTGAATGCATGATTAGGTGCTTTCCTTGTATGAGATCGTGTAGGCGTGAACAAATATCATCTCTTGAGTGGTTTTCGAGTGGTCTTCCGAAATCAACTCCTTTTACATACCAAAAAAAAAAAGGCGAAAAAGAGGCAAATCTTCGACCTTCATAGGCCAATGCGTGTGAGCTTCCATCGCATTCTACCATTAGTATCAACCTAAACAATTTTCATTTAATGTAGTTCTTCTTAGTTGCAACATCTGCAACTAATCTTTATCCCAATTGGTGACATTTTATCAATCTTTGATCCCATGATAGTTCAAACAACTACAATTCTTGCAGTTTTATATATGAAAAATGGAGTATATCTATGTATCTACATTCTACATTCCTATATGGAAGAAAGAATATAATATCTGTTGAAGCTAGTACTGCTAGTGGGAGGGTTTATAGATGCTGGGAGTCACTGTACATCACAACAAATGTGAGGTTACAACTATAGCTGGCAAGATGTGAGGATAAAACTATACCGAGTAAGATTTGAGGACACATTACAACAGATGTCAGTGATCATATTTACTATGATCTGAGGATTTATCGCTCTTTCAGAACCATAAAAGGGGAATAAATGAGCTAAATTGAGGTGTAAATGAGCTTCATCTGCGTAATAAGCTAGATTTAGGAAGATGAAGATGAGTACATGCTGGAAATTTTGGCTTTAGTACTGATGATTCTGATGGGGTGATATTTTGTGTTTAAAGATAGTGTGAATACTATATGGGAGCTACCTTTCTGGTGGAACTTGGCGGGTGGTGGGGTTATTATCAACTTGGTTAGAAGGATAGTGTGTGACTTTCACATAATGCCCTTAGATTGCGTGGTGCATTGTCTTTTGGCATTTGAAAAAGGGATCTTGGAACATCCACGTGCGGGGCTGATGGCCTTCGATGAGCTGAATGGAGCAGATTCCAGCATTAGCCACGGGATCTACTTTCATATATATATATGTGTGTGTGTGTGTGTATATATGTGTGTGTATATATATATGTGTGTATATGTATATATATATATATATATATATATATATATATATGTGATCCATTGCTAGCGCGATCTGGCTGTCCGCTACATTATGTAGCGGACGATAATTTACCGTCCGCTACACTATGTAGCGGACGGTGAAAAAAAAGGCGGTCGTGGCGCGCGATTTGGCCGTCCATTCTCGCGCGTGGACGGCCAGATCAGAATGGACGGCCAAATCGCGCTAGCAACTTGGGTTAAGTTGCTAGCGCTAGCAATAGATCAGCTCCCTATATATATATGTATATATATATGTATGTGTATATATACGCATGTGTGAGTGGACGCATGTGCGCGTGCACATGCGTACACACATGTATGTATCTACTAGCGTTTACCCCGTGACAATGCACGTTTAGTTTTTGCAAAAATATGGGTAAAAAATTCCACGTAAAAATAATTAGTAAAGCACTACTCAGCGATCAACTTTATTTTTTGTTATTGTTGTTAATCACCAGCCTTTAGTAACAAAACTTCCAATTTTTGGTGTTCGACCTGCCTCATAACCTCACATCCGCTCTTGCTCCTACTCCTGCTCTCACCTTAAAATTCATTGTACCGGTTACAAGCATTGTCCTATAGCTTGCTCTCGCTACCACCAAGCTTCTTGCAACTAAACATTCATTGTAGCAGTGTCTCATTGAATATAAAAGACAATATCATCCGTCCTAATCTGTAAGAGAAAAGACAATATCATTGAATATAAAAGATTCATACGTAAAGCGTGAATTCAACAAAGGGTTCACTTGTTGATTTTTATTATCGTAAGTGTGTGTATTAGTTTAATATGTTTGACTATATGATATAATTATATATAACCGAATAATGTCTACTGTATAACTAAGAAAGTAAGAACATGGGTAAGGAAAGATTAGTTTAGTGTTAGCACACAAGATCACATTATGTCGTAGGTCTTACCACCTAAGCCATTGGTACACCATCGGCATTGGATGTATTGTGATAATTTAGATACCTCATCCATGCATTGCATTTAGAGAACTCGTACATAAGTTTACATGTGAACAAACCCATGCACATTTATAGTAGTTGCTAGTGCATTACTTAAAATGAAAGGAAAAAAAAAAAGAAAAGAAAAGAAATGTATAGAGGCACCACAAATTAAAGAAATATGTGCCATGAAATAGAAACGGTTGGAAAGCATAAAAAATAATAAAAATGGGAGAAAAAGTAAAAAACACTTGATTGAAGATTAGGATAATTAGGCAAATAGTCAAACTTGATTGAAGATTTTAATTGGTGATCTAGACATCTTAAGATTTAATAAAAATTAAGGGTAAAATTTAAGAGATCAAAGAATTATTAGTTTTTAAAGTCAACCATAACCGATTTCTGTCCTATGAGAGATTTTTAGGGGAATAATGAGTTTTAATGGATATTGTTAATGCATAGACTTTTTGTCTCTTTTAATTTTAGGAGAGAACTATCGCACAAAATGAGAGATTGGTTAAGAAATTAATGGAATCATTAATTATCTAGGTAGCACGGACACGGACACCGCGTCTGACACTGACACCAAATGGGACACTGGACACATCAATTTCCCAAATAAAGATTTTGGACACCGCTGAATTTTTTAATTATATATATATATATATATATCTCAAAAAAATAAACATCAATTAGAGCATCGGAATTTTGTTCAAATAGGATGAGAAAGAAAGACAATAACATGAAATAGTTTTAACAGTAAGAAGAAGGGGAAAACATGGGGCCAAAGGCATGATGGAGAGGTCTTATATAGTCAGATCGATCTATGAATGAGGTCGGAGATGTTGACTTGTCTTCTTCTTGGACTGATAAGGTAACAAAACAGATCCAAAAGAGATGAGAGAGAAAGAAGAAGGGTATCTTTGCTGAAACCCAGCGAGATCCTCCTTCGAGAAGCTCGGTTGTCCAACTGCTTCGTCTTCTTTTCTCTTGGTTAGGCACGCAACAACTGCATAGAAGAAGACTCAGAAGACAAAAGGTTTGGATCGATAGGGTTTGGCTTAGAAGTCCATTTCTAAAAAATTCCCAGAATTGTCAATTATTACACACTGACCTCGAAATAAGTTTGTATTATTCTATTTTGGCTCCATATGTGTGGACACTTATTCAAGAGGTCTCCGACACAATATCCGATAATTAAAAAATAAATAAACAAAATCGGACACCGCGGAGAGGTTCGGACACGTGTCTGAAGGTGTCAGGATGTCGGACACCATACCTCGACGTGCTTCCTAGTTAATTATCATTTCAGTTTTTAGACAATCTAGAAAATGAGATGACACGTAGGACTTTATTGAGATGTTACAAAAATAGAGGAGGTCGAAATGTTCTCAACTCCAATTGATGTTTTTGTTTTTTCCAAAATTCGGACAAAATGCACCTAGGATTTTTTGGAGGGAAGCTGTACGGTTCACTTTCAGGATTCTTACATTTGCTTAAATTATCTAATTCGGGGCTGATCCATGTCTAGCACTCAGAAAAGCCTCCTTTTCCCAATTGATCTTGGACTGCCTTCTGCACTTTGACCTTTTATAGTATTCCCGACATGTCCGTGAACACAACCGCCAAAAAGTATAGCTTTTCGATAGAAATTACAGGATTTAAGAAATGGTTTCTTTGTCGTTCTCCTTTACCATACTCATCAAGCTATCAATTTCAACATAGCCAGGAGTTTTTGTCGTTTGATATTCCAATCTTTCCTCACCTTTACCTGTTTGTTTGTTTGTTTTTCATCATACTCAATTTCCTTCATAGTTAACTTTCGATTAGAAAGCAAGAATGACAACTTTGCAAAAGTTGAAAAGTAAGCATAAAACGCCTAAGATAGTGGAATTAAACTATCAAAAATGGTTCATTATATACAAGAAAACCTAAGTCAAAATTTGAAACAAGGGCATATCTTTGCAACAAGGGGAAGTAGGTGGCTATGTTTGAGGTGGTGACATGGCGGCATCACAGATGCTAGATGGTGGCGGGGTTAACGAGGTTGACGGCTGTGGCGTCATAGATGCCGGATGGCTGCTATGACTGCGTCTTACCGGCCACTACGAGGTGTAAATGTTTGGGCTCTTCTTGTTGAAAGACAGAACGCGTATTTTTGGAAAACATACCAATCACTACAAAATGTAGCATTGTTTATGAGCCCACATCTAAGCTCTTATATCTGAACTTTCAGCACCTAAAAGTTTCTATACCCGAAACTTCATTCTTTCTCGCCTCGCTCTCCCTCTCTCGTTATCAACAGTGCCTCATCTGCAAAATCCCTTTCTGTCTTCTTGAATTCGTGGTAGATGGAGTTGCCGTATATGTTGTTGCAGTAGATGTCATCGCCATGCTCGTGATGGTCGTCGTCACCATGTACGCCAATAGTCGCTATGTCATCTTCTCTTTCTCCCCCACCCCTCACCCTATTGTCTTTATGCCAGGTGGTGAGTTACTTAACATCGGTGGTCTAATTGCCGATCTGTTTATGGTTGCCGGCGAGATCCATGGAACGTTCCAGTGATGTAGAAATCTTTAAGAAAGAAGGAAACAAAGAGGAAAAAAAAGAACATATTGAAATATATACCCTTGTTACTAAATTTAGGGTATTTTTGTCCACGTGAAAGTAGGAACTCTCCTGTCGTCTTACCGTTACTGAGGAGGCTAGTTGTGTCCTATATATACGCATATCAATGTATATTGGATACACACACGTGTTTAATTATGTGTGTATATCTATATACATGGGGAAAGCAAATGTGTGGCTAGCCTTAGGCAGTATGGCTAGCCTAAGGTTAATGTCCAAAACTGTGTAGTTTTGATCAATTTTCATTAGAGCCCAAGATTCTTTTTTCTTGCTATACATTAAAAACCAATTTCCTCTCCCTTAGATCTTTGCGTGAACTTCAGTTCACTTCTCTCGTTCCGGTGCACTGCCTCCACACTCCGTCTTTTGCTCCATTTCCATCTCCCTCCACCGCCCCCACATCTCTTGTTACCCCTCATCTCCTTCCACCCTCTGCCCTCCAACCCTCCACCTTCGGCCTCCCGCCTGCACCTTCTGCCTCACCTTCAGGCTCCTAGCTCCATGCTCTTCATCCAATGCCTCACCTGAAGCCTACACCTCCACGTTTCAATCCC
The DNA here is from genome assembly GCA_033065855.1 of Escallonia rubra. Lineage (NCBI taxonomy): Eukaryota > Viridiplantae > Streptophyta > Magnoliopsida > Escalloniales > Escalloniaceae > Escallonia > Escallonia rubra. Next base: position 147,080 of record JAVXUO010001997.1, on the reverse strand, counting down.
TGGTCTCCACCCTACACCTTAACCTGATGCCATATATCGTTGGGCAACGATGATCAAGAGCGAAATTCATATTGTATTAGTCGACCTAAGACAGGCTATTATTAGGTTTTCAGCACAAGAAGATTTAACTCATGCTTGGACCAGAAAATCTCCCCTTTTAGAAGACGACAGAGCTCACAAAAGGATTCGCCAAGTCTAGAGGGGAGCATGGAAGAGGAGAGAACTCATTACTAACTAGTGTAGCTCAGATTGGGTAATTTAGCCGCTCAACTAGGATTGTGGCTCGACAAGTATCGTTGCGCTCCACTCGTCACCAACAGGAAAGGATGCTGCTGAAATGGACTGCTGTTTTGCTCTGCTGGAGGCGGCGATTGCTCGTTGATTAGTATTGGATCTTCAAAGAGATTAAATCGAAATCCGTTTCTCTCGGCTCGAATTTTATTGCAAGTACAATTTCCTTTGGTAGTACTTCTTTCTAGAGATTTCTACCGTCTTCCTCACCTTTTGGTTGGACGAAGTCCAATTGATTAAACTCAAAAGAATCTCAGACTTCGGGAGAGCCATCTAATCTTCCTTCGTGTTCCGAAGAGAGACTTCAATGGGTCATCACATATCTTGGATCAAGTAAAGACTCTAGGACTGCTTCATCCATTTCATGAGGAATTGGTGATCTTTTAACGATACCTCCTATATTTGTTCGGAAAGAGAGAGAGAGTTCTTGTTTGCTTTTTTATCGACCAAAAGCATATTAGAGGATAAATTCAACTGGTAGAGGATAAATTCAACTGAACAATTTGTATATAAGTTTTTTTTATACGAAAAGCTGTTGGAGATTTTAGTTTGTTCTGCTTTCATGACTAAAGATAATGGAATTGTTAACATTATATTGATAACCATCTCTTATGACAGGTACGACAGAGCCAGGGGGGTTGAAATCGGAAATAAAGATGTGAAGCTTGAATACTTGGAAGAGGCTTACACAACATCTAACTGGATAGTTAGGATTTACAAAGTAAAACCACCCAACAATAGGTGGTGATAGACATCCCTCTCTCTTTTTCTCTCTCTCCGGGACAAGCGAGGAACGTGAGTCTTTGGAAAATAGAGATAGGACTATAGTTTGCAGTTGAGTTCGTTTATTAGCGTCATGTTTCTGGAACCTCCTTTTTGCAGATGTTAGTGTGCCTCTTCACCTCATAATATGCAACCAGCTGTTATCAGTGTAGTGTGTTATGATTATGTAGTTTGCTTTGATTCTAGACTACTTACATAGGTCACCCAGTGCAGTTGATGATCGCTGTTTGAGTACACATGGTTGTTTAGGATAATCAATCTTGTGTCCTGAACAGGATCATTTTGGTACTTTGTTTTTGATAAAATTCCACCGCCATTAAAGTTCAAAACCTCATTACAGATACAAAAAGAGGAAAAGCGATGGAGCGCGTAACAGAGTCGAAAAGCTGCTCCTCTCTCCCCTCCAAACTCAGATGATGCCAACTATCCACCCTTTTTCCACTGGTGCATACTAGTGCACACATCTCACCCTTCGCCATAGCTTTTTACCGAAACCTTCCATTAACGCCTCCCTCCCTCCCTTGTCGCCCAACTGTTTCTCCTCTTTCCTACCCCCCGCCCTTTTCTTTTTCTACTCACCTGTTTGAGATCTATCCATGATTCTATGATCTACTGAATACCCCTTTTAACTTCTCTGACCCACCCCTAAAATAACGCAGGACTCGTTCAATTTGGACGAGAACCTCTATGAAGCTGACTTCTTTTTTTTTCCCTTTTTTGATAAAGTTGAGAAGGACATAGATATAAAGAGCTGTTTTAGCTTCATACAGGAAAGTGAAACATCATGACATCCCATGGTTTTGCATTTTGCGCACAAATCTATATACATGGGGAAACTTCCAGATGATTTTACATTCCGAACTATCTACCACGTTAGATTTGCAGAAGTGGTGATTGGTTGGGAGTGCATAGATCGTATTGCAATAGTGTTAGATTTGCAGAAGAGGTGATTGGTTGGGAGTGCATAGATCGCATTGCAATAGTGTGTCATGTACCCAGTCTTGATACACATCAATCTGGGCTTGATAGGTAAGATTTGCTAGAGATCTGACATCTCGTAGCTGCGGCATTCTGGCCCTGAAACTTCCATGTTTTGTAAATCCTCACTAGTTGAAGTGTTGGAATCCTTAATGCGAAGAACCGAGCATATCCATGGTGCATATTTGTATGATACATTCTTCGTTAATGGGCAACCAATGGTCACCATCAAACTTTGATCATTGCCCAATTCTGATTGGAACCGGTCTTCTCGAATTTCCATATCTACTGATGATAATGGTAAACATTTGACACATATATCTGACGCATTCTCTCCAGCCACATTTGTTACATCAAGTGATGACTTTCCGTTCGATACCCCTCCATCTTCTTTCTACTCGGAGTGATAGAAAATGTGAAGGAAAAGATAATTATATTAGAGAGCATTGTAAAACTGAGTACAATGAGCCTTTATATAGGCAAGAGAAAACTATCATATCAGAAAACAGAAAAAAGAATCCTTTAGAAGTTATGAGAACTATAGAATGTTCTAGACATAGGACAATAGCAATAAAGTAATTTCCATATTAATATATATTATCTAACACCTCCCCCCCCCCCCCTCAAACTCAAGTTGGTAGAGAACAAACAAGCTTGAGTTTGGAGGTCAAGTCTGGAGCGGTGTCTTTTTACTAGCTGTACTACGTAAAATCCAAGTTGAGATAAATTTCATGTGTAGAGTCCGGCGATGTAAGATGAATTCCATGTGTAGAGTCTGGCGATTTGAGAACTTACAAAAATCTTAGGGCGAAGTTTGACGACCATAAAGTCTCGGGGTGAGATCCGGCTACTAAGAACAAGGCATGAGTCCCAGAACGAGGTCTACAGACTAAGAATAGAGCAGGAATCCTGGGGCGAGGTTCGACAACCATAAAGGTCTCGGGATGAGGTCCGACGACTAAGAACAAGACAGGAGTCCCAGAACGAGGTCCGCAAACTAAAAATAGAACAGGATACCCGGGGTGATGTCCAAGGATCATAAATGTCTCGGGTTGAGGTCCGGCGACTAAGAACAAGGCAAGAGTCAGAATAAGACAAGAGCATGATCCATTGCTGGAACCGAATGAGAGGCATGGTAGCATGGTTGGCAACATTATGATCGGTGGAGGGATCAGAATCTTATGGCGGTGTAGGATTAGGATTTGGGCTAAAAGAAATCAACAAGAGGGAACTGAAGAAGGAAACAAATTTTTTTTTGAGAGAAAGAGATATAGCTAAAGTTGATGAACAGTAAGAGTGGGCACGTGACTAGGGTTTCAGCATAAGCGAAGATCGTGTATAGAAAGGGCAGGAAAGAAAGACCAATATTCTAAACTCAAGAAGAAAAGAAGAGCACGAAAAGAAACAAAAGCACGTGAGTTGGCAGGGTGAACGGCAGAAGGCCGTCCGCTAGAGTTTGCAAAAAAAGTTGAAAGACTCTAAAAAACCGGCGGATCGTATGACTCTGATACCATGATAGAGAATGTGAAGGAAAAGAAAATTATATTAGAGAGCATTATAAAACTGAGTACAATGAGCCTTTATATAGGTAAAAGAAAACTATCCTATTAAAAAACAGAAAAGAGAATCCTATAGAAGTTATGAGAACTATAAAATGTTCTATACATAGGACAATAGCAATAAGTTAATTCCATATTAATATATATTATCTAACACTGAGAATTCAACTACAACGAATAACCAAAATGGTGACCCCACAGATGAACTGATGACGCCACAAATGCTACATGGGAATATATGGAACATGATCAAGATCAACAATTAATTATCATTGGGATGGGGGAGGCATCAGAGATGGATCAGTTACCTGACATTGACAATGAAGATAATCTGTCGAATTTTAATCCAGAGGACTGGGACTTATTAGGTGGCGGACGACGTTTCTTTTTCGAATGATAGCAACTGTACACACAAATTTTGTGTCTGGATCTGCGAGATAAGAAATAATACACACAATTCAATTTAATAATTTTTAAAGTAAAGGTTACACCACTCTGTGATTTATACTGAAAACAAATCTGGGTCCTCCGATTTGATCTCCGCAAAGTCACGATCCAAAGGCTAAGAAACTTGTTCTCGAACCGCTACTTTTGACTTCCTTCTTGAAGTCGATTCTTGACTTTAGAATCACCAAGATTGAAGGCGAATCCCCCTTTGATGTTTAGGATCAAAGAGCAATTAATCGTTGTCGTCGAGAATGCTCGATTGAAGAACGACATTAAATAGTTCGTATTGTTCTTCAAATGAAGCGTAATTCTCGGGATGTAGTATGCTTGCGACAGAGTTCTGGCAGAGCGTTGACTTGTTTGCAGAGACTCAGTGTGTCCTTCTTCCCTACCCGAAGCCCTCTATTTATAGGCGAGGTGGTGGGATTAAATTTAGAGAACCCGTGATTTGGGGCTTTGTCTTTTAATTAAAGGGATTTTGTCCCCCTTAATTATATGATCTTAATTAATTAAATGGATTCAACTCCATTTAATTTCCTTTTGGTCAAACTTGACATAATTGAACTTTCTGGTAGCAAGACCATGGGCTGGAACAAATATTTTTTTTATTTGGATTAGTCCTCCAACTTGTCTTTGACTTTGTGCCGTTGTCTTTTGACTCCAAGTCAGCATCTTAGCCCTCATTTTTCGCAGCGTTGAACATTTGACTGATCATAAAAATAATTTATCATGGACTGATAAAAATTATTTTTAGTGTCTACAGCAACATCCGAGAGCAAGAAGAAAATTTCAATGGGAGTATAACTCTTTCAAATATGCCTCTGCTGGTATTTGTAAGTGATTTCGGTACACTTAATTCCCATGGACCAAGCATACGACTCACTATTTGGATGACAAATCTGTGTTGGCACTATCTCATCCTCTCACTTCGGACCTTAAAAAGGTAATTTTGAGCCTTACATATTTTGGACCTAAGATTGCAAAAGATATACATAACCCATCTCTTCCCAACTCTAATCTCTGCAATCTATCTACCTCCACATTAGTGGAAGCAACAACAGACTCCATGACATCAACTAAGCAGAGTATTTCTCCCTTCCATGCTGGCTCACACAAGAATGAATATGACTTTGCCATGGCGACGGGTGTTATCTTGCAGCAATTCTCGTTCTCATCTAATTCTTTTGCCAACACAGAATTAACTAACACCCCTAATCTTCAACTCGGATCAAGCCCAAAAAGATATCACTCTTGTTATCACCCCGAATATTAAGAATCAAGTTGATATTGCGGCGCTCATGGAACAGGACCCGTATGCAACTGGCCTACGCCCATGTTGGAGATTCATCTGCTGCACATAACAATATCACAAGAACTACTATAGAGCCCTTGACTTTCCAGGTGAAAGTGAGGACAAAGCACTGGAGTCTAATAGCAACAATATCTCAGATCAAGTGGAGACAACTTATCTTGTATCAATTCCATTGGATCTTCAAGCTCCTATTTAGGGTGATAGGTCTGCGCAAAGAAACTCTACAGATTATGAGGCTATACCGACACGACTCGTTCCAAGCGAGAATGCTCGTAGTCCCCTTATTCAAGCCCAAGGTTCTAAAAAAAGAAGAAGTTACCATTACATTTACCCGTATAAATACAAAAGACGGGTTTAGAAGGTCACATAAAGTGCTGAAGAAGAAGCAATGGTTCTTACAAGTCAATTTTTAGAAGCAGTAAAAGCGCAGAAGGATCTTTAATTTTGGATCCTTAAACACAAGTTAAAAGACATAAAGCTTTACTTAATGAAGTAGGTTCTCCTTATGTATCTGGAAACAACTTATTCTAGTTCTCTGAGAACCGGGGCTTTAATGGACAAGGATGAGTTTTTTGGGGCCAGCATTTACCTTGTAGCCCAAGCTTCGGATGACACTTATAGGGTTTCGGGAGTTGCCCCTGAGCAATCCTTTCATCCTCACTGAAAATCTTATACTGGAATTGTAGAGGAGGAGTAGGACAACCTCTAACAATTCGATCAACCTTGAAACTTGCCCGTAATCACCACTCTGATTGTATCTTCTTCCAAGACACACACACACACACACACACACAAAAGTTTAGTACTTTTTCTCGGACATTCTACAAAAAAGGGTTTATCCACTCTAATGGTGCAGATTCTTTCGGAATTCTGGGAGCAAGAGGAGGTTTATGGGTGGGATGGACGAATAATGTGCAAGGTAAAATTGTTCACGAAGACAAACATCTCATCTTGATGGAATTTTCAACAACTAACGAGGCATACCCCCACGATATAGACAAAATTTCGTCCTTTTACATCAGTCTACAATCTCCCACTCCATACGGGTTTCAGTAAGCATAGGTTTATTTGGGTTTTTTCTCCACTTACTAAAGAGCTTACGTCACTTGGGTGAAACTGTAAAGGTTTAGTACGTAGTGTGTTTGAAAATCCTAGTAGTTCTTCATGCCATATGCAATAAACAGCAGTTGCTAGAGCAAACTTGGTTTATGAACCAAAGTCATCCGATTTGAATTGCAACATTGTAGCATTTCTCTCCAATTTCAAAGGGAATGTTGATTTTTAGAGAGTGTTTGTGTACAGGTATGGGTAGGTGTTGAATTATGGGTGTGTGCAGAGAAGAGAGGAAGAAGAAGAAGTGGGTTTGTGCATCACGGTGGTACCCTGTGCTTGCATAGGTGTACCATGCACAAGTTTGTGTTCAGTGCGTGCGTGGGACAATGCACAATGGTTGTTAGCTTGTGAAATTTTACGGTGGGGTGCCTTAGTCGATATTAAAATATCTGCCAAATTTTCATAATTTTCTAGATCGTTTAGTATTTGTAATAAGTTCTGCAAGTGTGATTTTTCTAACATTCGTTTTGGGTCTTTAAAATTCATATTAAATTCAAGATATAGTAATGTTTTTTTTAGTGTAGACATTTTGCCTTTATATGTTGGTTTAGGCCACAAAAATGTTTTGTGAGAATATATTATGAATCTTGGGTTATTATTATGCTTTGAGGAGTGTGCTAGGTTTTCTGGCTAGGTTTGGTCGTATGTTGGACCCGCTTATAGTTAGCTTATTTCAAGAGTAGGGATGAGAACTATTTAAGGAGTTATGAATTAGTGTATTTATGCATTATAAGGATGATCTGTATTGAGGGCGTTATAATGATAGTTTGTTTACTAGGAGGGACGCAGGCTAGTGCCTTAATGAACTGGTTAGTGTACATGTGCATATGTAATTACCATTGTTATTGAGCACTTCCTATATGACTTTACTAAGTGTTATTGAGTATTGTCTTTGTGGCTTTGCTAAGTTTTACCCTGCATGTGTGGCCTTGCAATTGCTCATGTTCAATATCATCTGAATTGTGTATCTGAAAGTGTTCGTATAGATAACTAATCGAACGGCTTGAGTTAAATCTCTTTCCCATATTGCCATCAAATTAGACCTGTAAATTGTTTATAATCACTCCGTTTGATTCTTGAATGACCTTACGGATCTCTTAAAAGCTCACCCTTATTTGTTTCCTTCTGTATGTAATAATCACCAGTAGACTACTTGGGGATGATTTTGTGTCTGGATAAGAAGTTGGCATATTTTTACTGTTTTGTTTAGTTAAGCCCCTGCGAGGGAAACCGTTGTTTACTTCACCCTCTTGAGTACTTAAATTTTGCCTTTTTTGCTAAGAACATTTATTTATGAGAATTTGAGTTATTGCATATGTAGAAGCTCTGAAATATGAGGTTATCTATATCATTAATGCATCGATCGAATGATTGTCTAACATTCCGGGGTTGACGGGGTGTTTTCTTGAGCCCAACAACATGTTTGCAAAATGGAGATGGCCTCCGAAGTGAGGTTGCAAGAGGCAGGGTAAGAGAGGCAGTGATTCACAAATCTATCATTCCCACACTAGTTTGAAGAGCGATAGAGTTTCAAAGCGAGACAAAATATAAATGGATTATGGAGGGTCTAGAGCATTGGCCATGTATATCCTCCGACTGAAGTTGCCAAAGTAGCAATTGGATTTTAGTAGGGATGGGAAGTGACCATAGATGGGTCCAAGTTGTGGTAGGTATGTGAGCAGCTAGATTAAAGCAAGGGTTATGAGAATAGAGGTGGGTCATTTCAAGCTTATGGAGAAGGCAATATGTTGTGTTTTGACACTTTAATTGCCATTCGTGGTCTGATTCTAGAAGCAAACATCATTATAGTTTGTCCTCGAGAAGTATATACTCTGAATAGTACTGATAATATTCGGAGGAAAAACGATGTTGAGTAGGCACACCCTAGGTACATTGAGTAACGACGTCAACCACTTTCATCCATGGATACACAGGTGAAGAAAGGCAGAAATGGGTTGCTGAATGCTAGACGAAGGAGGCGTTGCATACGCGATCCGAATAAGCTCTTGATGTCACATACATACATACCCCAGAAGAACCTTATCTTTGTTTTCCCTTGCTAAAAGAAGCAAGTTGTCATTCACTATAAGAACAGGTCCACGGCGAGTTGGAAAATTGTTAGGTAGGTTGCGGGGAAGGACCAGATAATCAAGTGTTGGCTGGGGAGGGGGGTTGATGTTGGCGAGCATGGGCGGAAGATGGGGGTTAAGGTTTGGAGGAGTATGAGGGTTCATCGCTTTGGGAAATAAGGAGAAATTTCAGTTAGGAGTTAACTGTGGCCGCTCAGGGAGTGAATGCTGAAAGGTGGAAGGAGTAAATGGGTGGGAGATGAAATGGAAGAAGAGAGCTGCAAGCATGAGAAGTCCACTACAACTGGAACTCACTTCACTGTGTCAGATCTTATCGAAATTAAACACCGGCCAGCTAAGGCTTGTAAACAGTAACTTGAAGGAATGATTGTGTAAGAGAGATGTCGGAGATGATGATTGAAAGAGGAAGCGAAGTTCAGCTGGGAGACGGTGCGGAAGAGCTCTAAGAGAGACTTTACTCTTGGTGATAGCTTTAAGCTTTAGCTATGTAGTTTGATGGTGTGCTGTTGAGAATCATGTGGCTTAAGGGACAGCGTAGCACTAGTTGTTATTTACTAGTAGATCGATTATGAATGCTTCGTGTCTAATGCGTGAGCTTATGCTCGTCTTGATATATCAAAGGACCCAGATTGACCTTACAATCCCTTCATTGCATTGGTGAGAAACACATCATAACAATTGGAACCTGTCTGGAATAGGTTGCTCCGATGGGGAACCAACTTCGTCAAGTCTCTCCCTTGTGATCCTTTCACTGTTCTGATCCAAACCCCACCCTCCCAAAACACAAACACACACACAAAAGAAGACTGTACCAGAACCGAGGAGTTGGCATCTCCAACAGTTTCAATTCCTACAGTCGACTGCCTGCCTATATGCCTACAGCTTTGAACGCGTGCTTATGGGCAAAAGAACACCATGTTTTGCAAATGCCCGTTTGCCTGCAACATTGTGTCGTAGCTCTGTAATGCCGTTAGGCCTTGTAATGCCACAAAGCACTACTCGACTTTCTACCCAAGGGAAAAAAATTAGAAAAGAAACTTGATCCACATTGAATTTATGTCAGTTGTTCTATTAAGCAAACAGAAGCTCTCTCAAGTACTCTATTTTACGTAGTACAGTCAACGGAGAGCTCCCAAGTAAAATCAATGGGATGCAAAGCATATTTCTTAACAAACTTGCAATCCTCAAACATCAGATATTTTACACGAAATGAAAAGTAATGAGGCATATGGTAAATGATGAAATATAAGGGGTTCAAAAATGGAAAAAAAAAATGTAAAAAATGAAGAAAGAAAGACTAAGTGTGAGACAATGTATCATTATTGAAACATAATACATATACCACAAATCTCCGACGTATACGAAGATCATCCTATGTTCAACTTGGTACATAGCCTACGTGCCTCTTCCCTGCCAAAGAGAAGGAAAAGAATTTAGAACTTTGTAACACACACCAGAAGCTAAATACCAGACCAATAAATCGTGACATATGGAAAAAATAACCTTAGTTCCTGAGACGAAAAATGGGTAACTATAACAAGGGCTCCACGAAAGGCAACCTTTTCCAATGGTGCCAACGCAATACTAATTCAACAAAAAGATCGACATGGTTTTATCATAAATGTTACTCCCACAATCCTTTCTTAACCACTGAGCTAGGAGCCCGTTCACTCACTCCACCCGAACTTCTCTGAGAGAGGTTCCTTTTCGTTAAAAACCATATCCTTTGCCTTTGCCACCCTCCCAACCCCCAAAAAGGTTAAAGTCGGCAGAGCATTGTGCTTAGTCAAAGAAGATAGTCCAACAACTCTAGACATTGCACTACTGCACTATTTACCCTTCCCCTTTAAACCATGTACTAAAAATCGAAGGAATTAAAGAATTCTCATATCCAAATTATTATTCTAGGGGAATAAGCTTCAGACTGCCGAAACGTCAATTCGATGGAGTTCATGATAGTACATTAACCAGAAACAGAAATATTCATAATTGCTACATACACTTGGCTTCTAATACATTTGAAGTTTTATGACCTGAGAAAGCAAGGCATTCTTTGGCTAGTCTTTTGTTCAGGAATGGGATTAATGATTTTCAGGGATCGAACCCATCAAGATCTAACGAGCAAAACACATCGTCACTCCTGGTTTTTGTCTATTTCATTAGTAAAAGGTAATGTCAAGACACATTACCTTTTTTGTTCTCAACCAGTTACGCTTGTGACTGCTGGGATATCGATGCTGATGCTGAAGACCGGCCTTCACGGATTTTTCGAAAGAACAATGTCAATAAACAGATTGTGCTTGACCTGTCTCCTACCATAACCATGCGGAATATGGCAAGGGATTTCGTAGCTGATCTTGGTTTAAAAAAATTCTTTGGTTAAGAGAATTTTGATTATGATGGGTGACGTATATATGGAGGGAGGGTTGGATGTTGGTACTTGGTAATAGTTCTTTCACCCTGTGCTTCAATTCTGCCGTAGTTCGTTTAATATGCTATTAGTGTTTCATTGGTGGAGATGGTGGTATTAAGAAGAGGTAGTGATGGTTTGAAAGGTGAAAGGGGATCATGGTGGAAGATGAAGCAAATGAAGACAACGGGGATTGGATACGGTGGGAAAACAAAAAGGTGAACAAAACATTCCAAACACCTTTCAGATGTTGTTTTTTCAAGGAACAAACCATCTTTGACCTGTTCTTTGTGTTAAAAAAGCATCCCTGAAGTGTTACTGTTATGAAATTTTGCCAAGGCAAACTTTCGATAAGCTGCACATAGAACCTTCTGGTCTTCCCCTATGTTAGCATCTTCAGCTTTCAATTTTGGCACTCAGCACCTTGAACCTGTGTTATTGGTATTCTATTCAGTTTGGCCTCAAGTGGTTTCTGTTTGATTTTCCAACAAGCCGTAATCTGGATATATCGCTCACCAGACCTCATGGTTTTGTACACCTAGCACCTTCAGGCTTTCAATCTTGCACTAAGCAGCTGGAACCTTAAATTATTGGTTTTTTCTTCAATTTGGATGGATGGAGGTTAACCGTGGAGGGGCGAAAAAGTAGAACGTGAATGCATATGAAAGAGTCAACTCAGAGTCCGAGTAAACTCAGTAACAGTAAACCTCAACCTACCACATCACCTACTCCGCAGTGCGCCCAATACTTTTGCCCCCAAAACTCAGTGCCCTCCATCTGCTCCCCACAAACCTCTCCGGACCATCACCAAACCCACCACAACCGCCGCCAACAAACACACAACTACCACCATTGCCGTTGATACCAACACCACCGCCAACAAAGCCACGACTACCACCATTGCTCTTGACAACAACACCGTCACCATCATTACCAACATCAAATCCGCCACTACCACATAATTTAGGTGGACAACAAGAAGAAGCCGAGTTTGTTTCTCGAGGTGATATGAAATTCAGGAGAGATTATCACAGTAATAAAGTCAATTTGTTAGTTTCAGCGACAAACAATTCAGTGACTGCTTCACAGATGCGGTTCACAGCCTTATCCTTATCTCTTGGTCAAATTTGTAATGCCAATATTGTTTGTGCAGTGTAAGTTTATCATGTAATCCTAACAGCAACATATACTTCTAAAGATATATAAACACAAGCAAAATCTCTCGGACGCATTCACCGAGAGAACCAGAAACATTCAGGCCTAAATTTCAACTTGGTATCTAAAAGCCAAATCGCTGCCATGTCAGTCATCAAAAACCACCTCCAATGTTCATTCTCTTTCCAATGTCCATCACTAAATCTCAATTAAGCTCACCACCACAAACTTTCTCCACTTAAAAACCCAGATCATTATGTTTCTACAAGGTTTAGAACTTGATGGATTCATAGAAAGATCATTACCGTGCCCTCCTCCAAATAGTCAACGTGAGGAGAAAACCAATCCTGACTGTTCTTTTTGGTACAAGCCGGAAAACCTCTTCATGAGGACCGTCATATCATCTCTCTGAGGATATCATTCCCCTCATTGCCGGCAAGGAGACATCACGTGCCATATGGAACACCCTTGAACTTGCTCTTGCCTCTACATTCAGCACTAGCATTTTAGTGATTCACCAAAAACTCCAAGAACTCAACCACCGAGATAATTCAGTTTCATCTTCTCTCAAGTGGGCCAAGACATATACTGACAAGTTAGCTGACGCCGGTTGTCCACTCTCTCCTGCAGACTTCAACTAATATGTATTTTGGGGTCTTCCACCCGAATACAAGCCACTGGTTATAATGTTCTCACAACCTGGACCATACTGGTTCAACAATATAAATGCATTCAGACTTGATTAGCAATGAATTCTTGATCAAATAAATCTCCCTCAGCGAATCTGGTCCAACAAGGTGACAACTCTGCTTGTGGCAAAACACAAAGTCAATCCTCTCAACAGCAAACCCATGATGGTCACCACGCCCATAAACCCTTCTTTGTGCCAATTTCATCACCTTCTTTACATCAAAACGTAAACCACGCCACGATCATTGCACCAACCACACAACTAACAAATGCTACTTCCAAAATGGTTCCCTCGATCTGCACATCGCACCACTACCAACTATAGTCGCAATTTTCTATCTCCTCGTACTCGGCCGACTGTGTCAATGGTGTCCTGACACGGCGACAACCAAACCACATCACCCGGATCTAACAGCCTCTCTCATTCAGAGAAATATCATGGTCCAAACAGGTTCATGTGGGTAATAGTAGGTCAATTGACATTAAACATGTTGATTCTTCAAGACTAAAAACACCCACTGTTCTTTTGAACTTAAAAATGTCCTCCAAGCCCCATCCATCACTAAGCCCCTTTTTCAGTATTAATAATCATAGGGATCCGGTGAATGCATTCTTCACTAATTAAAGCATACTCGGACATACGGTTTACTTATAAGTATATCCTCATCTCAAACTCTTCAAAACTTTTCTGACTGGGATTCGGCAGGCTCCCCAGATTCTCGCAAATCCACTCTTGATTTGCCTTGCACCTCGACACTGACCTCGTATCGTGGAGCTTACAGAAGCAGCAAACCATCATTCGTCGACCAAGCCCGAACACAGAGCCCTCTGATTATGGCCAAGTGATCAACGGTTTTACAGGTCCATGGAATCAATTCCTCAGAGGAAAGCGAAAGGTTTCATCGCCTCAACCTTCAGATTGATGAGGGGTATTAGGATAAACCCCCTGTTAAATGACTTCTTCAGAGATGCGGTTCACTGCTTTATCTATTAGTTGCAGGATTCTTGCAACAGGCCCGTGAATCTCCCTAAGTATCAAGAATTTACGCTCCCAACTTGGAAGTGCGACCCCAGGTAGGTTGGGATAGCAAACTCAAGTAACCACAGATACTTTTCTCTTGCTGAAACTAACTTATAAATTGCTGACGGAGCTTCTTTCTATCATTAATGGAGGCTAGGGATTAAAAAATGAAGATGAAGCAAACTACACCTTGGGCCAACAGTCATCATTTTTCATATTTTGCTTCCAATATTTCTTAGGGAGTGACTTGGCATACTGTCACTTTGCTGATAGGTAAAGCATGTGCGAGCGGGCCAAAGGTTATACAAGGATACGTGGCTTGATATGGCCATGTCAGGCTCTTTCACCATCCGTCAACAGAGAAGACCTGGTCTATCAGGTAAACACACATAAGATTGACTATTCCAGTAGACGCAAAAAATAAATAAACACCTATCTAGGAATCAACAATATTAGTGAACGAGAAATTATATACTATTATATAAGTATACATTATATATATACACACATACATGCATATATATACATACATACATGCATATATATACATTATATACACACACACACACACACACATATATATATATATATATATAGATATATATGCATGTATGTGTGTATGTATATATATGTATGTGTGTATATATATATATGTATGTATCTATGTATGTATGTATCTATGTATGTATGTATCTATATATGTATGTATGTATGTATGTATGTATACACATATGGATACGTAATTGTATATAGATGCACTTAATGTCAAATATTAATAGCAAATAAAAAATCTTGATTTTATCAAGCCGCTCCTAAATCGGCTTCTTCTAGGTACCTATGCTCCCTCGCTTCTGCTCCCTATGCTCTATCGTTATCTCTAAGTTAAACGTAATTCCAATCTTGTACTCGAAATGTATGTTATCTTCTAATCCTAACCATATACTTTCGCGGCTCTATAAATAGAAAGGAAACCTCTCATATGTATTCATTGAAAGAACCCAGAAACATTCAGCCCTACTTCAACTCGTGGTGAATTGCACACCAAATTTAGACGGTCAAGGTGCTGTGCCCCAAAATTCAAAAGGTTTCCCTGTATGTAGACGTGTATTTATTACCATTGAGGGGTATGATGTTGTCCTTGGAACTCGGTGGTTAAGTACTCTAGGACCCATAAATTGGGATTTCTCTTGGTTAAAGATGAGATTCTTGATTTATGGAAAGGAGGTCGAGTTACAAGGCTCATCCATTCCGAATAGAAGGTTATATCAGATTATCAGATGGAACGATTGGCAAGGAAGAAGAAGGGAGGAATTCTTGTGCAGTTGTATCTTAAGGAACCTGTGGAAGAAAAAAAGGAATATTGTCAAGAACTTCAAAGAAATAACAGCCAAGCCCAAGGGTTTCCTTCCTAGCCATGCACACAACAACAAAATACCTCTATTGGCTAACCAAGATCTACTTCCTATTAAGCCATATCACTACCCACTATTACAGAAATCATAAATTCAAAGGTTGGTGAAAGAGATGCTTGCTTCGGGCATTATTCGAGTAACAGCCTGTACTCTTCTCCGGTACTCTAGGTGAAAAAGCATGATGGCTCATGCCGCACGTGAGTTGATTGTCGGGCTTTGAGCAACATTACTGATAAGGATAAATTTCCTATCCCCGTGATCCACAAGCTCCTTGATGAAGTAAACGAGGCCATATTTTTCACAAAATTGCGCTCCAGGTACAATCAAATTCAAATGCACTCCAGTGATATTGGGAAGACAGCATTCCGAACTCATCAAGGACACTACAAGTTCACAGTAAAGCCATTCGACCTCACCAACGCGCCATCAACATTCTAATCACTTGCGAATAAGGTACTCTTCCCTTACTCTAGAAAGTTTATGCTCATGTTCTTTGACAACATCTTGAAGATGTATTTTCATTTCTCAACACTCACCAACTGTACTAAAGGGTGGAAAAATGCCAGTTTGGCCAAAAAGAGGTTAAGTACCTCGGCCATGTAGTCTCCAACGCAGGGGTGGCTGTCGATCCTGACAAAGTACAGGCTACGATGAATTGGCCTAAGCCACAATCTCTTAAGACCTTGCGTAGGTTTTTGGGGTTGATCGAATATTATCAAAAGTGCATACATGGGTTTGGTAAGATGCAGCACCACTGATCAGGATGCTTAAAGAGGATTCTTTTGTATGGAGTCCACCCGCGAAGGAGGCATTTAAATTGCTGAAGAAATCTAGGACTTGCACCCCCGTTTTAGCGTTGCCCGACTTTTTGAAGACTTTTGTAGTTAAGTGTAATGCCTCTGATTAGTAAGTAGCCTTTTACAGCCACACATTACATGGTTAAATTTTCTTTTTCTCGACTTCTGAAAAGGAGATTTTAGCTCTTGTTTAGGCAGTGCAAAAGTGGCGTCCATATATCTTGGGTAGACACTTTATGGCACGAAGTAGTCACCAAAGCCTGAAACATTTGTGGTCACAGATATTAACTACAGTTGCTCAACAACGATGGCTTTAAAAGCTGATGGGATTTGATTTTTCCATTGAATATGAAAGAGGACTGGAGAATATTCTAGCCGATTGTCTTTCTAGATGGAAGGAGGAAACTGGAGATGCTTTTGCTATCTCACAACCCTTACCAAGTTGGCTAGAAGCAGTACAAGAAGAAACAAGATTGATTCCTCTATTACAACACTTCGTGCAGCTGATTAAGGAATGTGAAGCTATTGGGCCATGAAGATTTCAAGATGGTATCATATTTTTCAGGCACAGAATTTATTTGGCAGAAGACTCCACTCTCGCTGGTGACATTGTTCACAACAATAAGCATGAAGGATTCAGTAAACACTACACCAAATCAGATGCGATTTTTATTGGAAGGGTATGAGATTGAGGATTTAAAAGTCCATTAAAAAATGTGGAATCTGTCAGAGGAATAAGGTGGAGCAACTTGCACCACTCAGCCTGCTGCAAACGCTACAGATACCAAGCCATGATTTCATCGATGGCTTACCCCTGTCGAAAAGTAAATCCATCATACTTGTCCTTGTAGATCGGCTAACAAAGTATGCTCATTTTGCTACAATTTCTCATCCATGTACTGCTGCAGAGCCGCAAAAGTTTTTTTCTGATCAAATACTTTGGTTGCATGGAATGCCTAGATCAATAATTTGTGAAGTGCTTTTTGCAAAGAGTTATTAGTTGCTTAAAATTGAGCCTTCAACTTTAGCTATGCTTAGCACCCATAAACGGATGGCCAAAGTGATTAATCGCACTCTAGAGATGTATCTAAGGTGCTTTAGTTGCTCAAAGCCTGAGGATTGGGCGAGGTGGTTAACGCGGGCTGAGTATTGCTACAAGACCGGTTGGCATTCCACGATTTGAAGGACTCCGTTCAAAGCTTTTTATGATCGCCCACCGCCAAATTTGTTGGCATACGTACCTAGAACAGCAAAGGTTGCAGAAGTTGAACAATAATTGATGGAGCAGGAAGTGATAGTGAGGAATCTAAGGCAAAAAATAAGAGAGGCTCAGTGTCGCATGAAGCAGGTGTAGAATTCCAAGCATCAGGAGAGGTCATTTTTTGGTGAGATTGGGTGTTTTAAAGTTTCAGCCATATAGGTGAAGTTCAGTGTCTAAAAGACGGAATATCAAGCTTTCTCCAACGTATTATGGGCCATTCCAATCCTTACAGCGTATTGGGGAAGTAGCTTATAAACTCAAACTGCCAGTTGAGTCAAGGATTTGTCCAGTATTTCATGTTTCGTTGCTCAAGAAGCATATTGGGTCACAAGTGACATCATATCCATAGCTGCCAGTTGTTGACAAAGAAGACAAGGACATCGGTCATCAGCCTCAAACAATTCTCAAATACAGGAAGAGGCTTTCTTGGATCCCTTGACCTCTGTCTGCCCTTTGTTTTGTATACCCCTTGTTCCATAGGTTTGCCCCTCCACTTCCCACCTCCCACCTCCCTGTGGGGCCTCTCTTTTCTAATACAGACGTACTTATTAAAAGGAAGAAAAACTAAAAGCTTGTGATCATCGTGGTGACCGGAGTTTACTTAATCAACTTTCTTTATGTCATGGATGTTTTAACATAGAAGAAGATAAAGAAATTAGCAGCTATCTTATTCTAGTAATCGGCCATTCACTCTAGTGTCGTGAGAAGAGAGGGAGGCGCCACTTGCCTTAAGCACAGAAGAGGTAATTTATATAGATAAAATGGCGTTATTGAAAGAAAAAATTAACGCTACAGCATCAAGATAACCCACTTGAGCACTGGAATTCGAGTAATCGGCCATTCACTCTAATGTCGTGAAAAGGAATGTGCATCCAAGATCTAATAATGCACAATGTGAATTGAGAAACGAGAAACTAAAATAAGTGAGGTTTATAGAATGAAGATGGAGTTAGTTTCTCTAAACCCTAAACTCTCTTCCCAAAGCATAACATAGAGCCACAATTTTGCTGCACAATGATTCTTGCCTTGGGATCCCATTAAGAACAAACCATTCCAGGCCATCCATCGTAGGCCTGCAGTGATCCTCCTCAGGCAATAACCTTTGCAGAAACCCACGACACTAGAGGAGTACTTTACCCTAATGACCACAATAGTCCTAATCTAATCAATTCTCTTTTTAACATTGGGCAAACTAGTAAAAAGAATTTGTATTCCGATTATCTGCGCTGACCCAGTCTTCTGCCCTAAGAAATCTCCTCCCTCAACTCTCTTCCCATAAATAATTCTCTAGCAACAAGGAAACTTATGATGAGCAAAAAATCCTGAACTATTTCCAATTTCAATTCTTCTGCATGTCTATTCATATCTTCAAGAGGAATAAAGTGAACTTTGTGATAGCTTCATCTCCCTACTAGATTACTATAATTGTAGGGCCCCCCCCCCCCCCCCTCCCTTCTCAATGACCATCTATCACGTCAAGATGGTATTGACCCTATCTTGAAGTAACCTACAAAAATGGTCTATGAAAGATACCTTGGAATATCAATTTCAACAAGTGGCTTGCAGATATACCCAAATTGCCAGTAATGATTTGGCTTTCAAGTCAGCCAGAGACAGAAAGTTCTCAAATCACAAGAACATAGAGATTAATATAAAAACGTCATTCTAATATAAATAGAATTCTGTTCTCATGATAAATACAAATCGTTAAATGCAAAATGAAACAACATATATGAGAAAATGTGCAATATTTCAAAGGAGAAGGAAAAAATAATGGCAAAGTACTTACCAGATGAGAGAAAAAATTGAGGGCAAAAATTTACGAGGGATACAAGTAGCTAAAGAACAACAGTACACAGATATCTACCACATAAGAACAAATCAAGCTCTAATCAACTTGAGGTACAATACCGAAACAAACATACATCATTTATCAAGGAAAATAAATGATGATAGCTGTAGGTATAAATGCCACATTACCAGCTAGATAAAGAAAAACTTTTGAGTACAGATTTCTTCGTTTATCGAGATCGGACAATCAGAAATTTTCTTAGAAGTGGTCACGCTTTTGATTAGTTTATAAGTAGATCATAGATGACAACGCAAAGAAAAACCTTAAGAAAGTGGCGAAGATTAAAATGATAGACCACAAGAGATACGCAACTGCTGGTCGCATTGTATGTCATCGTAAGATGCTAGTACCTATGAATCCAAACCTCACAGACAGCAAGAATAGAAGAGGAAAAACAAGGGTGATGCTAGGTGAACCAAGTGCCAATAAATCACTAGATGCCGTTAGGAAGCTCACCCCAAAAAAGCAGCAGTAGTAATTCATAAAGAAAGCCAAGACCTCTCTGTTAAGAACGTTTATCTATTAGCTTAATGAAGTGTCGTTGCCATGGTACTGCTTTACTAGGTTCTGTCGGAACATAGTTTTACCTACTTTTACTAGATATAAAACTCTTGATAAGTAATAGTCGCTGTCAAGCATTTCACAAAAATTTAGTCAAACTCACTTACTTCTAATTGTAATCATGAGTATTGCAGATTGTAAACTAAATTGAGACATACATGGAAAATCAATCACTATAAATCCACTAGTAAACCAGCATTTCTTTGTGTTGTAGGCTACAAGAAAAGCATGTAGGCTACAAGACAAGCATATATGTAGGAAAAAAATAAAGGGAAAAAACCAAGGGTTGTACCGAATAACTCAGTCGACATCTTCTTGTCTAGCTTGGCCACCAGAGTGTGACCCTCCACCACCATTGTTACCACTATTGCTCGTCTCTGCAGGAGATCCGAAGCCTCTAAACGGCCAGGGCAACGATATCCTAAATCTCCTATCCATTGTCCTCGGAGTCTGAGGACTCTCCTGAGACGCCGCAGCAGCAGCAGCAGCAGCACCACCACCACCACCACCACCAGAAGCCACTGAACCCGAGGCTGCAGCGGCCGTTCCGCGCGCCCTATTCTCATAATCGGGATCATCTGTGGGCAACTCGTAACGGCAAACGGGACACGAGTTATGCATCTCTAGCCACGGCAAGATGCAGTTGGAATGGTATATGTGCTTGCACGGCATCTGTCTGGCCTCCTCGCCCAGCTCAAACGTGTCCTTGCACACCGCGCACTGTGAAGAATCGGTCTCGAGCAATTTGGCCGTGATCTTGACGCTCGGAAGCCCCTGGATCGCGGACTTAGATGCCGGCGGGGTCCCGTACCGGTTCGGATCGTTCTCGGCGAGCTGCTGGATGAGCTGCTCCAGCCCTGGCCCGACAAAGTAGTCTCCGAGATTCGCAGGGAGGCGGAATCCGAAGTCGTCGCCGCCGCCGTGGTGGTTGTTCTCGATGACGAACTGGATGTTGGCGCCGCCGGCACGGAGGGTGTTCAGGTAATTCTGCAGGAAGGCAAAGGGGTTGAAGTCGGGGAAGTTTTCGTGTCGGGCCTGGCCGCCGCCGCCGAAGAGATCGTGCGGGTGGTTGAGATCCATGGCAAACGGTGCGGGGAAGCCACCGGAGAGATTCTCGGCGGACAAGGCGAGGAAGGGATTGGGACTGGGGGCGTCGATTTCCTCGAGGAAGCCGCCGTTGCAATCGGGGCAGAGGGGTTCGGAGGAGGTGGGCGATGGGGGTATGGAGACGGTGCGGTTGCATTGGTGGCAGAAGTATAGCTGCGGGGTTGGGGTTGGGGAGGCGGCACCTCGGCGGTCGCCACCTCCGCCGCCGCCGCCGTAGAAACTATCCCACGACATGATCGGGAGAGGGAGAGGGAGAGGGAGAGAGTTGAAGGAGGGAAGGCGTGGGGGCCTTTGGTCGGGGGTCGAGACTTCAACGGTGTTTGCGCAATTTGAGGGGAGCGCGTGATGTATCAGAGACAGAGCCCAGAGGCGTCAAAGATAAAATGCCTGCTGCCTGCTTACGGACGGACTACTTGGCACAGTTGCTCATAGTCCACGTTTTTCTTGGACACCATTAAACCAAAAGTCCTCAAATCTAATCAACTTTGGTCCAACTCCCACCTTTTAAGCCTACCCGTGCTACAAAGCATGTTCTTGGTACTCCATGTTAACGTAATATATTCAATTAGTCAAAGTTCGTATTTGGAAGCTGAGAACGATGTGAATGACCTTTTACGACCACGTTCCAGTGATAAATCTTTCGCTCATCAATTATAATCTGTCGTTACTTAGACTACGCTTGTCGTGGTCATTGATTATTGAACCAAGATTGTTATCTTGATGGTTGTAAATTTCTAGTTGTGCCTAAAGAAAGAAAAAGTAAAGAGAAGATTGCAAGCCCAATTGTTGACATAGTGGAAGTATTTTAGAGTTAGTCCTATGATTTTTCCTTCATGTTTGAGGGTTTTTCACGTTTACCGTTATGTCTAGAATGACTGACTTTGTATTACAACGAACGAGGAAAAAGTATTCCTATGAACTTTTCAAATCTATCGGGGTTTTATGTTGTTTGGTACCATTCTCTAACGAGTAGTATCTACAGCCTTAATTCGGTGTGATTTGTTGTATAAGCTGGGTTTGATAGTTGTGTTTAGATCGTCGAACAATTCAATGCGAAAGCTTTGAGTGAAGGACATCCTATTCTTTTAGGCTTGCATTAACTCATTCTCAGTTCTTTGCTTGACAAGTAGGAGACAGTTGTGGTGTCAGTCAGAAATTTCGCTTGTAACCTAACCTTTGATATGATCAAGGAAAGCTTGTTCAACGAAGAAGCCAAAATAAAGGTATTGGGGATTGTTAATAAATTGGGTCGGTGGACCCATTATCTGCCCACTAACAAATAATGTTTATTTGTTAGTCAAGATTATTACAGTTAATTAGATGATATTTATCTTGTAAGTGTTTAAGATGAATACATTCTTTTATCTCCTAAGTGTTTGAGATAAAGTCAGTCTCTAATACTATCTCTATATAAAGGTTAGAGATATTACAAGACAAATAATAAGTCACGAGACAAGAAGTCTTCCTTGCAAATAAAAATCCATCCCCCATGTTGCACTCTCTCTAGAGCATCAACAAACTTTAGGATTTGGTTCGTGGATAAAGAACTCGACTCTAGTAGTCGTTTTCGTATCTGCGAATAAAGATCAAGCGTGTTAGAGACTCATAACAATAAGGATCCTTCGTCAGAATTTTGGGTACTTTGTACGGTATGTTCTCGAACCCACTACGTATTACGTGGTAAGCGTATTTAATTATTAGCATTGGTATGAGAGCGTGATTACTTGTTGATTCGCCTTGTAACATGTTAGTATAAATTATGTACATGTTACCTTTTTTTCCATATACATATATATGAGACCCATCAAGAAAAATTCAAAATTTTTTAGCATGCTATTCTGAAAAATAATTTTATGGTTTTTTTCCCTTATGGTAAAGGATGAACTCCATAAAATTTCGTGATTATTGGATGCATGGTTTGTGAGAAATCACGATTTTATTTTTTCACAAAACTGTGACTTTTTTGAGTTTTTGGACTCAAACCAGGAGCATGATATTTAGTTTATATCATGATCAGTTAGTATATATTAATCTATGTCATATAAGCTTTCTAACGATATATGGCATTCATTATTTGGTTTAAAAACGAGAGAGATATGGCCTCTTGAAGTTGGCCTCACGGCATGGCGGCCGCTGGAAAAATTAGGGTTTTTCTTTTAAGGAAAAAGATGAACAGTACCACGCGCTCAAGCCGAGCTGCCAGGCGCCGTACAAGCCGTAGACTCGCGCCAAGCCAGCCGCGCACGCACCGAATACGTGCGAAGACGAGCCGCCACGCACCCCATGCCGAGCTGCTTCCACGCGCCCCCACGCACTTGCGTGCTCCATACGCGCCTGCTCCAGAGACGCCCAGACGCTGCCCCACACGCAAGGTGAAGCGTGTGGCGCGTGAGGACTGTTTCCAGCTAGTTTTGACCCCACCATCGGCACAAGAGTTTTGTTTTGGCTTTCTAGTTTTTTATGTGGTATTAAAATTACCTTTATACCCTCTGTGTGTATTCTGTATAATTTTTAAAGGACTTTTTCTATATAAATTAGCTTTAAAATTTTGTTTTATACACACAGAAATTTTTCCTTAATTCCATAGGGTATATTAGGGTTGAATTATAAAACATATAGTAGCATTGAACTCCAATATACCCTATGAGACGTGCCAGATGCCCAAGTATTGAGTTTGATGCGTACACTTCATGCACATTGAATAGTCCATGTAATATCGGTAGGGAATAATGACTTGAGGCGTTCCACTTCTTATGTGAAATCAAGTCTATTTAACCTAAGGAAGCACGTATTGCTTAATAGCATTTGTCAAAACAAATTGTGGTCCAAACTTTTGTATACACCAAAACTCCCCTCATGGATTAGTATTCTCTTCTTCTTACTATTCTCTCAGTTTCTCTCTCCAACCAAAACTGATGAAGATAATTGGAAGGAAGAACATCACGAGGAAGAAGAGCCAATGAAGAAATTCGAACTCTTGACCGAGGGAATTTTTGTCCATTTAAATTTTGTGTCACAATTTTCCTTTGGTAAAAGCCTTTAATGCTTTGGCGAAAGGGTTTCCTTAACCCATATAGAATCAAGTTTAGCTAGGGTTTTTACATAGCTATTTTTATATTGGTTGGCTCGTGTCTCCCTATCTTCCTCTATAGAAACCATAGATAGAGACAAACTCTAGAAGGTTGTTCTTGCTGAAGAGGCTCCCCCCCTCCCCCCGGCCCCAACTTTCGCCTTGTCTATCTCTACAAATGGTTCACAAGCTTATTTGTTAGAATTTTTGGATGATGTTCAAAAAAGGTAAATTACTAAACAAAATATGGTTTTTTAGTGAATCAAGATCTAGATGGATCCCTATCTTTATCGCTATACATGGAGATGCCAACCTATATGTAGATGATGATGATGTCTCTTCCCTTGATAATGCCCCCCATTCCCCATTAACCAAAAGAGTTCAGAAAGGATCTTAGCCGTCGAGAGCCTGTTTTTATAAGAGCACATTTGGGCAATAGGCTTATGAGAAACTAGCTAACTTAAAAAGGTAAAGCCACTATGAAATAAGGTTTTAGAGTTCTTTTTCAGTTCCTTTAAGGCGTGAGAGTTTCTAATTTCTTTGTTGTAGTGAACGCAGTTGATTCGGTACCATGTGGTGGTTTAGGTTTGTAGCGAGGTTCGATGTCTGAGAACTCCTTCTAGAGTTTGTTTAGAAAACTAGATCTTTGATCTTAAAACAAAGGACACATTTGTGAGCTCGAAAAGATTTGAAAAAAATTAATGTGTTGGACAAAAGTGAGTTCTATGACACCAAGTCGCGGACACAATCCAAAGACCAAATATGGGGTTGAAGAAGTATAATCATATCAATCCAATCACATGTATACATGTTCAATGACATGTATAATGTGATACCCCGGAAAATACCGGAGATTAATCTAATCGCGAGTTTGATTAATTAATGAGAGATTATTTTATTAAGTAGCATTATGTTGGTGACAATTAAGTATTGAGGAGCTAAATAAGGGGGGGTTAGTGTGGCCGTGGGGGTTGAAATGAAATTTCAAAAAGTTAAGAGGTAAAAGTGTAATTTTGGAAAATATGATGAACGGGATGCATATCTTTATTAAGTAGCATCCTTTTGATGATAATAAGGTGTTAGGGGGCTACATGGAGCGTTAGGGTGATTTTGGGGTTAAATTGTAATTTCCCAAAGTTGAGGGGTCAAAATGTAATTTTGGAAACTTGAGGGGCCAAAGTGCAAATTTTGAAAAATTTGCAAGAGGTGTCACCAAATTGGAAGAAGCTGGTCCGAATGATGCCACCTCCAGCTTGAATTTCTGATGACTAATCAATGTAAAAAAAAAAAAAAAAAGAAGAAAAAAAAATAAAAAGGGAAACCTTTCGCTTTCGGGAAAGAAAAGAAGAACAAGAAGAAAGAAGCAGAGAAAAGAAGAACAAGAAGAAAGAAGCAGAGAAAAGAAGAACAGAGCACGGAAGAAAGGGAAATAGAGAGGGAAAAAGAGTTCGGGCAGGAATTAACCAGAGAAATCAGAGGGAAGAAGAGAGTTTGGGAAAAATCCCAAGGTTAACTTCCTTACTTTCGTGTCGTGTAAATTCTTGTTCTAAATTATTGGGAGTTGGCATGTCTGTGTGAACTCAGCATCCTTATGCGTGAGTTTGAGCTGCGTAAGAAGGAGGTGGGACTTCGGGTATTGAGCGCAGGGGGGAATTGGTGTTTATATGTGGGTTTGGTGGGTTGTAGGTGATGAAAGTGGGAAGGTGGACACTGTCTGCAAGGTTGTGTGTGTGTTGCAGGTTGAGGGTGCGTGTTCATGGCCGCACAATGAGTTGCGGTGTGTAATTTGGGTATTAAATTGTGTTAGGGTGTGTAATTTAAATGGTGTAATGAATTCCTAGGGATTTGGGGTGCATTGAAAGTGAATTGGTTTGTGTTTGTAAAGAGCGTGTGTAGGTGTGTGTGAGGAGCATCTCGGCTGAAGGAAGAAGGAAGTGTGTGTGGAAAAAGGTGCAGTAGTGTGTGCCTTTGATTTGAATAGTACTTGTAATGGTCGCTAAAGATAGAATTCTTTAGGCAGTTTCGTCACGAATTTTATAAATGATTCGGGACATAATTGGTCAAAGTACCAAACTGTAACCCCAGTTATTTTTAGGAGACCTGTGTTGTGGAAAAATTTCAGATTTTTCTGAGGTCGGAAAGGGGGTGAACGGATGCGGGAAATTTGGAACTTTACGGTGACATTTAAAATACCAAACGAGCGCGGTTTTGCGCAAAACTTTTATGAGGACTCTATGATGCTGAGAAGTTCCATTTCCCAAGATTTAGGGTCATTCCGAAGTTGTTAGCCATTTTTGGCCGAATGGGCTTTTAAGCGCTCGGTCCGGAAGCCGGTTCGGGATTTTTGGGCAAAAATTCTGTAAAATACTTTTTAGCTCAAGAATGAATTTATGAGGCTTAAAATAGCGTTTTAAAACACTTTTGAGATTTTTATGATGCCGGGAACCCTCAGGGGGCATTTTGGTAATTTACCAGCTAAAGAGGGGCATTTTGGTAATTTTCCCGGTAGAGTTTTTCGACGGACTTTTTAGTCCTAGAAGGGTTGTAAAACACCTAAAATGTTGTTTTGAAGCTGATTTGGGGGGTGTTGGTGATGTAGCGGTCATCAGAGGGGAATTTTGGTAATTTGCCATGTTGGCGCTAAATTTTT
Source organism: Escallonia rubra (assembly GCA_033065855.1). Taxonomy (NCBI): domain Eukaryota; kingdom Viridiplantae; phylum Streptophyta; class Magnoliopsida; order Escalloniales; family Escalloniaceae; genus Escallonia; species Escallonia rubra. The sequence goes on along the minus strand of JAVXUO010001997.1, from coordinate 120,521 downwards.
GGGAACGCGCAATATTAAGCGTCCAGAATGGTGGGAAGTGAGGGATGGTGTTAATACGTTGAAAATGAGGTGGTTGTTATCACTAATGCATCGATAAGGCTAGATTAAGGATCCAGTTATCGGATCGGATTAACAAGTTGTCATAAGACGCTATGAACGGTTAAAGGGGAAGGGGTAGAATAAGGAGTGCGTATATGTTGAATGATATCTAACGAGCATGGTATTATTTGACTAGGTGATGCAGCTCATTGCGATCAGAGATTGCGAGTTGCTTCGGCTATAAGCCAATCAGGTAAGGACAATGCGGTTCTATTATGCTAATTCATTGTTTCGATTAGCATACCATGTTGATGACGTTTATGTTGGACTCTTGTTGTTGTGTGTTTACACTGGTAGTCATTGTTACCAGTATACGTATATTTGAATTGTGCTGTTGAGGACTTAGGGTAGAATAAATTTCCTTAGTACGCTATGTTGATAGAATTTAGTGAGGATGATAGGTGTCCTAGTATGCTATGATTTGAGTCGATTAGCATACCTGAAGTTGATGATGATATTGTGTAGGAGTTGTTGTGTGATGGTTGTGAGATGCCGGCAATTATTGATAGCCGATATCTCTTCTCTTTGAGAACACTATTGAGGACTTGTGGTAACTTCTCCTGAGTCCGCCCTATCGTTGATGATGCTGTAGAGATCGTTGCGTTGTTGTTATGAAATTTCGACACTTATTGATAAACGACATTTCTCTTATGTAAGAATGTTGTTGAGGGCTTGCGGTAATCTTCTCCCAAGTCCGCCATGTTGATGATGTTATGTTGAACTCTTGTTGTTAAGTCTGAACACCGGTTGATCTTTTGATCCGGTATTCCTTGTTGAGCTATGTTGTTGAGGACATAAGGTGGAATAAACTTTCCCTTAGTCCGCCCCGTTGATGAAGTCATGTTGCTTGGCTGTAACGTGGTTAGGGAAAGCACTCTAAATGAGTTCCCTGCCTGTTGACAATGTCTCTTCTATTTATTTGAGACTGAGATGAACATCCCGTAAAATGGGACATCAATATGATGAGGATGGCCTGTGAAACATGATCACTGGCAAAAAGGATGTAGGGCGCGCGAGTCGAGTCTGTCATGTCTGGTCAAGTCTAGTCTGTCGTGTCTGAGTTGCATTGCATTTGATTTTCTTTTGATGTTAATGATTTTAATGACTTGTATTTCGTTGATGTTTATCTTTTCAATTTCTTATTTTAGTGTTCACTTGCATAGTCAGTCTGTCTGTCGGTCAGTCAGTCTTGTCCATGATGAGGTGGCAGTAATGTTGTTCTATTGGGCCTTAAAGCCGCTCAGTCTAACGAAAGAAAAATTATCGTTTGACAAGTTATGTTGATGCTGAAATTTATTGACTACTCTTGATTCATTGCTATCGTTGAGATGATTATTATTCCTCCGAGTCTCTTGAATCATTTGTATACGATACTCCTCGTGTTGTCTTTACTGGGCGATTTGCGCTCATTCCTTATGTTGTATTGTGCAGGCTATGAGGTTGATCAAGAAGAATCTTCTAGTAAGGAAAAAGACACAAGCTAGAAAAGTTGAGTAAGGGGATCAGTTGTGTGAGGTAAGAACAGCTAGGAATGGTGGAATGAAGAATGTGTTGCGAGATAGGTTGATAAGAGTCCTACGACTACAGTCGTATATTAGGTTGTATACTTTCATGTTGTTTAAAGACTTGAAAGTCTTCCGCTGCAGTATGATGTATGTTTGTAAGAAAATTTTTGTAAGGATGCAATTTGGAGCATCTATTAATGATGTATGAGTATGAGGATGTAGTTGCTCTGTATTCAGCACAGGGTTTTGAAAGTGATTATGGTTGATAACTCAGCCCAGTGATGTCACTTGGGTTGAGGGTGTCACATATAACATGTATAATCAATCAACCCAAGACCATAACAACATAATCATATCAAACCAATCATATGTATAATGTGTTCAATGACATGTATAACATATATAAAATGAAACCTTTAGGCCTATATATGAATCGAGTTTGGGTTGAGCTGGGGCATGTTGGAACTTGGTTCTTGTACTTTCAATTACGTTTGAACTCGACTCCCGTTTATTATGGGCCGAATATTGATGTTGAACTCGATTCGAGTTCATTACCAGAGAACTCATGTTCGGCACAGCTCATTCGTCTAACCGAGTTCTAATCCCAAAAAAGAGACCCACTCCAATAAAATGGACTGGACCTTAACAGAGTTCTAAAGACTAAGAGAAAAGTTGATGCTCTGAACACAGATCTGACTAGAGGCTCAAAGATTTGGAGTCTCTGTGGAAGAGATTATGCTCTGATCCTAGATGTGATCATTGTTACTGTCTTTGGCATGATATTGTGTGTAAGAGAAAGGGATAGGGTGGATACGTGTCAATGGAGATGTTTGTGTGAAAGGAAGTGTGGGCATGTGCATGTTTCTGGAGAAGTTTGTGGATGTGTGTGTCTCGAAAAGAAAAGTGGGGTTTCATGCTTTGGGTTGTTTGGTGGCACATGGAATAATTGGTTAGGCTTCATATAGAAAATGTTTTGTTAAACTGATTAGAATATATTATAAGCTTATTTTTAATCACAAAAGTATGACGTTGTTTAGAAAACCATTCAAGAAAAAAGTTCTAAGAAGTTATTCATATTCAGTTCATGTAGTATACAAACAAATGTGAGCGAGCTATGTAGAGAACAAATTAGGAGCTGTTGGCGAACAACTATAGGTGTTATACTCCTGCAGTTCTAGTCACACACTATAGCCAAGTTGAATTGCATTGTTGACAATAACAAGAGGTACAATAATAGTTAGAAACTAGAAGAAATATGTATAAAGCAATCTATAGTTCTTGTTCCACGGGAAAATAATTGTCAAAATGTTGCCTGGCATCTTGTAGAAGTATTCTTTTCGGTTTTCTCCCTGTACGAAAAGTGTTGCAAGTAAAGCTAATACAAATGTCATAGCGGTTATCAATCTACATGACGTGACAGAAAGTACGTAGAATATAAGCATGCCTAGTTAAACCAGTTGCCACCTGATTTTAAATCTTACAATCTTCATGGCATATGAAGCATACTAAAAATTTCCTCTCACTTGTCAAGTATCGCCATGGCATATGAAGCACACTAGGACTAAACATGAGTTGACCCCATACCAAAAAGAGCTCAACATTTTTCATCTTCCGTGTTTCAAACTTATAAAACAGAAATATGTTGGTACACTCAAAAGCAACATCCTATGACCGACAGCCAACTAGTCACACAACTTCCCATGCTCTCGGGATGCAAAATGAGACCAATATAGGTAGAGAATTTCCTTCCCGGAACTTATCCAGATCAATTGACACTACAAGAAAAAGGGTCTTTAGCGACCGCGCCTGGCGGTCGCTAAAGGGTTTTAGCGACCGCGTAAGGGCGGTCACTTTAGCCCAGGTCGCTAAATTTTAGCGACCGCATTTTAATTTCGGTCGCTAAATTTAGCGACCGCGTTGACTATATTTAGCGACCGCTAAGGGCGTTCGCTAAATATTTATTAATTTAACAATTATGTTTTTTAATTATGTTTTTTAATTATGTTTTTTTAAATTATATTTATATATTTAGCGACCGAATTAGCGACCGCGACCGGCGGTCGCTAAATAATTTTTTTTTAATTGTTAATTTTTTTAAAAAAAAAATTAATAAAAATTTTAGCGACCGTGTTTTTTTAATTTAGTGACCGTATATTGCGGTCGCAAAACCTAGCTTTGCAAAAAAAATAAAAAAATTCAGGTCAGATAACCTGTCCAAAACCTGTCGCAAAACTAATATCAATTCACATCCAATCCAATCCAATTGATCCAAAAACCGATTTAACCTCTATTGAAACGCTTTTGAATGAATGCGTTGAAAGCTTTCAACGCATTCATTCAAAACCGTTTTACCCCCCTGTCCCGCATTCATTCAAACAGCTGCTCACATTCATCAAAGTATAGATAAACGTTAACATATGCATTAAAATAATAGAATTCATACAGTTAAGTACCGATGATCAATTCAAAACAAGAAAATAACATTCATGGCAGATGAACCTAACCAAACCCCTATCTAAATCACTCGTCGGTAGAACAACCAGCCCCGTCATCATCTTCTTCATTCCTCGATGATGAAGGCACGTTTGATCCAACAACATCTTCATCGCCCCGGGGGTCACCGGCACTAAGATCATCGGTATTGCCCTGCACAAAGCCATACAAATGGTTCAATATAATATTTCTAAGAAAGATCACATATAGAGCACAAAATACACCAGCATATTGAAAAAATATGTATTACATAAAGTTTGGGGTCCTTTCTAAATACATAACTGTCAGCGAGCATCATCCGCATGCGCGCATTAAACATTGTATTAAAGAACTCTGCCAACGTCGCAGCCATAGTCGTCGCGTCTGCCCGAGGACCGGTACAACTCGTCTCGCCTGACGATGCTGGTCTGTCTGCTAACAACGCTCGAGCGGACTGACGAAGGTGGCCGAGTATACGATCCTTCCTAGGACCCCCAGTCGCGTATGACCATAACGAGATATCGTCCACCGTCTGGCTGGGAGTTGGCCTAAACTCTCTCTCTAAATAAACTCTGTATAAGAAAATAACAAAAATGTTAGAGAAATTCTATTGGCCACAATCGCAAAAAATGCAATAGGAATACAAAAGTATTGCTTCGTTACGTGCTCACCGCAAACTGCTCGGCGCTCTCAGACACCCACTTCCCATCACTATTCTGGTGTGTGCGCTGAAAATGGCGGAGCCTCGTAGGGGGCCTCATGTCAGGGTCCTCCTCTGTCAACCTCAGCTCGTGTACGACAAATGGATGGGAACCAGCACTGTGCTTCATCTTCTTCTCGCTTTGAGTCATCTCCGTGCCTCGCTCACTCAGCTTCGCCCAGTCTGGAGTACTCCAATGCGACACCAGCTCCCCCCACATGGTTCTGGAGAAGTACTCGGGATTGTGGTCCCTGGTCATAGATATATCTGTCGTACCCGCCCGAGTTAGCGCCCACCTTCTCGCATTCAGCATCCATTTCTTGTAGTTCTTGGCACAATGCCACTCCCACGCCTGCCTCCCGAGTTCTCGCTCACTGTCCGACTCAAATGTGAAATAGTCCTGAACATAATTCAACACAATTAAAAAACACAGTTAGCAAGAAAAATTCAGCGATAATGTACTTCTAAAACCGCAAAAGTAAAGCATATAAAAAATTATGCGCTCCTTACCAAAAACTTCCCCCAAACAAGCTCTTTGTCTGATTCCGTCCACATCCCCCACGTCGCATAAGGCTGTGGGAGGTGAGCCTTGATAATAGGACCAATCTTGGTCCTAACACAATCCACAACAAAACTAATTACAAGAAATCATAGAGAGATACATCAATCCCAATATAAGTGCATATTACAATAGAAATTGAGATTTGAAAATTAAATACATACTAATTGTTTCGGACATGAGCAGTAATCCTCTGCTCCGAGGTGGCTGGAAGAGGTATTCCACGGGTGATACCTCGCGGTACAGATGAACTAGACACTGCAGATGATGAAAAAAGAAATCATTATATTTATATATATTGCAAGTAATTGCTTTCAATCCGACACAAAACTAATATCGTCTCACCATGGCCTGAAGCAACTGATGACGATGACGGCTGCTCAGTAGTAGTCGCATCACCAATCCTAGGGAGGGGGGATGACCGTGCCGAATCAGCTCCGCGACCGCCACCTCCACGACCTCGGGGTGCACTGGATCTCGGCATATCTACAATGTAGTTCGCCCGAATAATAAACAACTTAAGTGCAAAACTTAGTATGCTAACAATGTGGCACTGCCGACTATAAAAGACAACCCAAATTAAATAGTCAACCACCATCAATTAATAACCAATTCAATTTAAATAATAAACAGGCATGTCTAAAAGTACATTGACCTCATATATTTTTTACTCTACACAGTCAATCACTATCACTAATACCCAACGGAACCCCTTCCTCCCAGGCATCATCTCCGTCCCCTCCACCTTCATCATCTTCTTCTTCCTCATCAACGTCTTCCTCAGTATTGTCGTCATCGTCATCACCATCATCATCACGGATGGCTTCGGCATCGACCTCTTCTCCAGCATGGCCTAAATCACAAAGAGGCTCATCGATAACATCGTTATTGTCCTGAAACGGTATCACTGTGGGAGCATCATCCTCTTGGTACATCTCAACGAACACATCATCATCAACAAAGCCTCTTTTGGTCTTGATAACAGTATGCCAATTTGGATCCTTCCTTGTCACACCCTTTGCATAGAAGACCTGCGTTGCCTGAGCTGCAAATACAAATGGTTCGTAGGATCCGAGCCTTGACCTCATATTAACGTCTACAATCCCATGTCGACTAACTCGAATACCAGCTGTAATGTCAAACCATTTGCACCTGAACATTACCAGTCGATTACCGCTGCCATAATAGTCTAGTTCAACAACCTCCTCCAACTGCCCATAAAAATCACGTTCGCTATCATTATAACAGTCACCTTTAATCAAAACTCCACTGTTTTGGGTTTGTTTAGTAAGGTCAACTTCCATCGTGTTAAACCTAAATCCGTTGACAATGTACCCTTTATGACATGATACTAGTCTACTTGGGCCAGCAGCAAGCAACTTGAGACGGACATCAACTCCATCATGGACGGTCTACAACAACAAACAATTTACAGAGAGTATTAGCTTATTACATGCGGTCTATATTAGAAATGAACTGTAGGTTTTAGAACTTACGCGCTGTCGGAACCACTCAGGGAACGCGTTGTTTCGCAATTTTTCAAGTTGTCCATCTGATATCCCAGGGTTTGCTAATAACTCATCTTCATCGTATTCACTGCATGGTGTATGGCATCGTCGTTATATTATGTTCGTAAATAATATGAGAATGAATGAATCTCCGCAACTCCTTACACTATGAATGGTGCAACTTCAGTGCAATTCATGAGAGCGTACAATGTTGCGGCAATATACTCCTCCTCGGATAGATATCGACCGCAACTTGCTCCAAGTGCACGACCAAGATGCTCATCGAATTCTGTGTCGACACTATTGTCATTACGACCAAGTCGATTCATCTGTGTATCAACATCAGTCTCAAAGTAAAGGGAACAGAAGTTGGTAAGCTCCTCAATGATGTAAACCTCTGCAATTGAACCTTCAACCCGGGCTTTGTTTCGCACCTTTTTCTTAAGGTCAAACATATACCTATGTAAGAAATAAGGATTGATTTCAGTAATCAACGCACGTGTGCAAGTATGAAATACAATTTAAAGATGGATGGGTGACATCACCTCTCAAATGGATACATCCAACGATACTGCACAGGTCCGCCCACTCTAGCCTCATATGCTAAGTGAATGGTCAAATGCTCCATCGAGTCAAAGAAGGACGGGGGAAAGATTTTCTCTAACTTGCACACTATCTCAACAATGTTTTTCTCAAAAATCTTAACATCACTCTATCCTAGCACTTTTGAGCACAAATCCCGAAAGAAATGACTAAGTTCAGTCAATGCTTCATTTACTGGTTTCGGCAAGAGGTCACGAAAGACAATTGGTATAAATCTTTCCATGAATACATGACAATCGTGACTCTTTAGACCATAAAACCTACAATCTGCAAGGTTGCAACAGCGTGATATATTAGATGCATAGCCATCTGGCAGCTTCAACAGTTTAACCCACTCGCACACCTGTTGTATCTGCTTTTTATCCAATGTATATACTGCTTTCGGCAAAACCAGCTTACCATTAACCATTTGTGGATGCAATTCACGCCGTATACCCACCATCACCTGCATATCTCTGCGTGCTTTTAGGTGATCTTTTGATTTGCCCTTGACATTCACGACTGTATTAAACACATTTTCAAAAATATTTTTCTCAATGTGCATAACATCGAGATTGTTACGGAGAAGGAGGGTCGGCCAATAAGGCAGCTCCCAAAAGATGCACATTTTCTTCCAGTTGTGTTTTTTTCCAAAGCCAGGAAGTTTAAGACTGGCACCACACTTTCCAAATGGTAACGCATCCATGTCAAGGTCATTTACGCACATATACACTTCCTCGCCAGACAATCTGTCACGTGTTTCACCGCGACGCTCCACAGTTTTATCAAACTTATCTTTTTGCCTTCGAAACGGATGATTAGGCAGTAAGAATTTCAGTGACACCCCCAAAACGAAGCCTTCCCCTCGTGCAAACATGTCTATATGTAGATAACTTTGCGGAACCTTGTGGTGACCTTATGGTTTATAATTCTTGCCCCATCAGTATTGATTACAGATATTTAAGAGTTGACATTATTTTTCTGGATATGAAACACTTTGATGTTATTTTGGGGGTATGGACTGATTGTCTTTCAATAATACCAAGATGGATTGCTTTGGGAAAGGAGGATGATTATGATCTTCTGGCGAAGAGCTCTGAAAACTAGAAGTTATTTGTAAAGGCCGTGACTGAGAGATGTAAATTATGTGGTAATTTAAAGGGTTAAACTTTGGTGGATGCGCGATATATGTGAAATTGAGAATAATAAGGTGAAAGCCTTACTCACTTCCATACAATAAGGACATGCCAACCTACCGTGTGTACTCCACCCACGCAACATACCGTATGCAGGGAAGTCATTGATAGTCCACATGACTGCTGCCCTCAAGTTGAAGTTCTGTTTAAGAGATGCATCAAATGCTGGGGCTCCAACTTCCCACAGATTTTTTAATTCATCGATCAACGGTCGCAAGTGCACGTCTATATTTCTACCCGAGCTCGTAGATCCAGGAATGAGTAATGATAAAAACATGAATTGCTTCGTCATACACATGTCCAGAGGAAGGTTATACAGGACAATGATCACATGCCACATAGAGTAGGGTGTGCTAGAGTGCCCAAAAGGATTAAACCCATAGGTAGCGAGCCCAAGTCGTACATTTCAAACTTCTGCAGCAAAAGATGGGTGTCGATAATCAAATTCCTTCCATGCCTTTCCATCGACAGGGTGTCTTAATAAATCGGGAACTTTACTGCGGACGTGGCTATGCCATCTCATGTGCTCTGTCGTTTTAGAAGAGTAATACAACCTTTGAAGCCTTGGTGTCAGTGGGAAGTACTACAATATTTTTCATGCTATCTTCCTTTTCTTCTCACTGGTTTGTTTATATCTTACGTGGTCACAAACCGGACACTCGCTCAAGTTATTATTCTCCTTCCAAAATAAGACACAATCATTATTGCAAGCATCTATCTTCTGGTACCCCAAACCAAGTTTCATCATCATTTTCTTAGCACTATAGTACGTGTCAGGCAACTTCTCATCCTCTGGCAACATTTCTTTATTAAGCTTCAAAAAAGCATCAAAACCCCTATCACTTAGACCATGCTCAGACTTTAAGTGTAGCATCCTTGTCACAGCAGATAACTTGGTGTGCTTTGTACTTCCATTCCATATTGGCTCCTCAGAGTCTTGTAACAATTTATAAAACTTATGTGCACTCGGGTTTGGCTCTTCTTCCACATTAGGATTAGCATCGTTAAAATAGTTATCCCAGTTAATCCCACTAGGCCCAGTTTCCATTACCATATGTTGATACTAGGAAAATCCCGGATTTCTAGGACTGTACTGTCTGAACTCAGCGGTGACCTCAGTGGGCACCCTCAGAATTGGTTCCCCGTGCTGAGTCCAATTCGTATAGTTACTCATAAAACCTCTACGGAACAGATCAAAACTTACATCGTCGGGGGTTTTCCAACTTAACAGTTGACAATCATTGCACGGACATTTAATCGTGCCGTCATCCACAAACTCCCGTTGATTCAAAGCAAATAGAATAAACCCGTTCACTCCCTGTCTAAACTCTTCTGATACCCTAATCCCACTTGGAGCAATCCTCCTTCGCATCCAACTTCTATCCACTAACATGATATATATCTCTAACTGCCTGGTAAACCTATACAAGTCGAGTTCAAAATTAACCTTCAATTTGAAAAATATATATTGAGTAGTCACTTACAAGTGAGTGTTAATCAGGGTTAAGTAGGGATGATTAGGGCTAAGTAGGGCATATTAGAGCTAAGTAGTGTTGATTAGTGCTAATCTAGGTAGCACGGACATGGACACTGCGTCTGATACCTACACCGACCGGGACACCGCAGAGAGGTGCCTGACACGTGTTCAGCAGGTACCGGTGAGGTGTCGGTAGGTGTCGGGCACCATACCTCGACTCATTTAAAGTGTCGATGCTAATCAGTGTTAATTAGCCCTAATCAGGGGTAATCAGGATTAATTAGGGTCTAGGGATAATTAGGGCTAATTATTACTAATTAGGGCAATTTAGTGTTAAGTAGCGCTGATTAGTGCTAATTAGGGTTATTTAGTGTCCATTAGTGTTATTTAGGGCTAATCAGTGCAAATTAGTCCTAATTAGAGCTATTAGTGTTAATTAGAGCTGATTAGTGCTAATTAGGGCTATTTAGTGTCCGTCAGTGTTAGTTATGGCTAATTAGGGCTGATTATTGCTAATTAGGAATAATTAGGAGTACTCAGTGTTAAGTAGGCCTGATTAGCATAATTATTGTTAATTAGCCCTAATCAGGGATAATTAGGGCAGATTAGCATAATAAGGGTGATTAGTGCTAATCTAGGTAGCACAGACACGGACACTGTGTCCGACACCGACATCGACCGGGACATCGCAGAGAGGTGTCGGACACGTGTCCGAAGGTGCTGGTGAGGTGTCGGTAGTTGTCGGACACCATACCTAGACTCATATAAAGTGTCGGTACTGCGTAGGTGCTAATTAGGGCTAATCAGTGTCAATCACTGTTAATTAGGGATAATCAACGCTAATTAGTGCTAATTAGGGCTGTTTAGGCCTGATTAGTGCTAATTAGGGCTATTTAGGCCTATTTAGGGCTGATTAGTGCTAATTATACATAATTAGGGTTTTTTAGTGTTCCCTAGTGTTAACGATGGCTAATCAGGGGAGATTAGTGCTAATTAGGGCTATTTAGTGTACGTCAGTGTTACGTAGGGCTAATCAGAGTGGATTAGTGCTAATTAGGGCTAGACTCATGTGTCGGGGTGTCGGTAGTTGTCAGACACCATACCTAGACTCATGTGAAGTGTCGGTGCTTCCCAAGGGCTATTTAGGGCTAATCAGTGTTAATCATGGTTAATTAGGGATAATTAGGGCTGATTAGCCTAATCAGTGTAGATTAACACTAATCAGAATTAATTAGTGTTAATTAGGGCTAATCAGTGGCGGAACCAAAATTTCACCCAATGGAAGATGAACCTTATTAACTTAATTAACCTATGGCAGATGAACCTAATTAACCTAATTTCAACCCACCATGTCATGTTTCATTTTTTAATTAACATAATTTCAACCCACCATTTAACTAAATCACATATCCGATACCTCAATCCAATTGGGTCTCATCCTCCATCAACAATCTCAATTCTCAAATGCTCAATGCACATTTAACAACCTAAAATCATCAACAGTCTTAATTCTCAAATGTACAACCAACAACCTAAAATTTTAATAAAATAATCAATGCTCAAATGGGCAAATAGTTGTTCAAAATGTACATATCCAATATCTCAATCCAATTGGGTCCCATTCTCCATCAACCATCTCAATTCTCAAAAGTTTAATCCATAATTAACAAGTTAGACCAAGGACAATTACACAAATCAAACATTCCAATTGATCATTTGCAACATCACAAACCCAGCTTACACAAATTTGGCCATCACAAATCAAACATCTCAATTTTAGGGAAGACAATGGCAGAAAGCATATGACAATTAATCATAGCCTTCAGAAGAATTAAATGAAACACAAACCTTTTCGGGTTCTAGACTTGCTTCTTAAAAGGCAACAAAGTTGATCCGCTGCTAAAACTGCATGTAATCATGGCACAGTACGAGTTAATTTCATGCTAACAACAATCTCCTAAAAAATCTTGGAGCGAAGGAGATATTGTTGATAAATACTATATACTCCAAATAATTTCGCAGCAGAATATCAACTAATTAACCAAAAGGCGCAGCCAAATTGACTTGAGAGAAACAGTATAAAGCCAGAAATAAGGCATTAAAAAAGCGGGATATCCATGGTTTTGAAGTAGCGTGATAGAACTGTAAAAAAGACCTAATCTTTTCTATTTGGTTTATCTGAATTGAGCAATTTACATTATAGTGCTATACATAGAACCAAGGAGACACGTGTTATACATTGGCGATCGACTTAGCGACCAACAGTTGCGGTCGCTAAATATTTTAAAATATTTTTTTAAAAGTTTTTTAGAAATATATTAAAAATATTTAGCGGCCGCACTTATTTAATTTAGCGACCGCTATGTGCGGTCTCAAAACAACTTGCATCTACAATGGATAGAAGACTGCCACACTACTCCATTATTTACTAATAATATTGCGTGGTGATTCTTATCACAATATCATCCTTTGATTTTTTTTCCTAAAATGAAACAAACCCAAGGACAAGAAGAAGGCTCACACTTCATCATTCATATGTCCGCTGAAACATACAAGAATTTGGAATACTGAGCCAGTCCTTTAACTTAAATGTAAGTACAGTGCTGATTTGATACACATATCTTATTTCTTAAAATCTGAACAATTGCATTTGGATCGTCTAATAGAAGTACAAGTAAGGAAGATCAAAATGTGCCCACTGAGAATGTCACACCGTTAATACTCATTATTCTTAATAATACTCATTATAGAAAATAAAAATCTTGCTATTTCGCAAAACAATAAACTGATAGAAATACAGGTAAACCAGTTCTTATACACATTACATTTGCAAATGACTGCAAAAACTAATTGTTCCCAACCTATTCTGGTCGTACCCAAAGGCCCACTACGGTCCCATTTTGCATGACACGTCCGCACAAGCAAGAGACATTTTCAATGCTCACAACCGGTCAAAGCATGCACGCTCAAGGAACGTGACCAAGCCTCATGACGCTTCGATCATCGCACTTCGCCCGTCGCCCGTCGACGCGCCATGACACTTGCCCAAGGAAGTTGGCCTTGGCCTCCCCCTTATTGGGGTAGGCCTCGGCCTCCCCCTGGGGGTCGGCCTCGGCCTCGGCCTCCCCTTGAGGTTGGCCTTGGCCTTCCCCGAAGGGTTGGCCTTTGGTCTCCATACTTAACACTTTCACTTCTCTTCAAGAGGCCTTGCATCCTCCGCGACGCCCGTCGCCCGTCGCCCGTCGTCCGGACGTCAACTCCGCGACCCCCGTCGCCCGTCGTCCGGACGTCAACTCCGCGACCCCCGTCGCCCGTCGTCCGGACGTCAACTCCGCGACCCCCGTCGCCCGTCGTCCGGACGTCAACTCCGCGACCCCCGTCGCCCGTCGTCCGGACGTCAACTCCGCGACCCCCGTCGCCCGTCGTCCGGACGTCATCTCCGCGACCCCCGTCGCCCGTCGTCCGGACGTCATCTCCGCGACCCCCGTCGCCTAGACTTCACTTTGCGACCCCCTAGGCTCTCTGTCACACTACCGTGCCCCCGGCACTATACGCACTATGTCGCGCCCATGCGCCACCATTGACACCAACGTGCCCCCGGCACCTTACGCACTATGTCGCGCCCATGCGCCACCATTGACACAAACATGCCCCCGGCACCTTACGCACTCCGTCGCGCCATTAACATAGACGTGCTCCCGGCACCTTACTCATTTCATCGCGCCCATGCGCCACAATCATGTCATCATGCCCCCGGGCACCACACTCATTCATCACACCATGCGCACCTTGCCTTGGTCATGGAACATGCTTCAACCCACTCTCCGGAGTGTACATCACCCGCGGGGATAGGCGACTCCTCCGGGACACTATCTCTGCCAGGGAGCTCTTCAACTCCCCTTCCGCCAGGTAGACGGCTCCTCCGGGATGCTACCTCGGCCAGTCGGGTAGACGGCTCCTCCGGGATGCTACCTTGACATGCTCCGAGTGCTCCGGCATAAGGACTCACCCGCAGGGATAGGCGACTCCTCCGGGACACTATCTCTGCCAGGGAGCTCTTCAACTCCCCTTCCGCCAGGTAGACGGCTTTTCCGGGATGCTACCTTGATTCGCTCCAAGTGCTCCGGCACAAGGACTCACCCGCGGGGATAGGCGACTCCTCCGGGACACTATCTCTGCCAGGGAGCTCTTCAACTCCCCTTCTGCCAGGTAGACGGCTCCTCCGGGATGCTACCTCGGCCAGTCGGGTAGACGGCTCCTCCGGGATGCTACCTTGACTCGCTCCGAGTGCTCCGGCACAGGGACTCACCCGCGGGGATAGGCGACTCCTCCGGGACACTATCTCTGCCAGGGAGCTCTTCAACTCCCCTTCCGCCAGGTAGACGGCTCCTCCGGGATGCTACCTCGGCCTGCGGAATAGGCGACTCCTCCGGGACACTATCTCCGTCAGGGTGCCTGCGTGACTGGCCTACGTGCTCCGGCACTGGGGGCTTGCGTCGGCACCCCTAGGGACTATGACCCCCGGGTCACTCCGAGACGGGAGCAGGTCTTCGGAGGGCATCGCGCCTAGTTCACCTGGCAGTTGGGCGTCGGGTCTTCCCCACCGCTGCCAGGCCTGTGGGACTCCGCAAGGGCTTGGATTGGAGGCTAGATCAAGGGGGTTCTCTGGCCACACCGACGCGGTGGGAGCCAGTCTTTCCTGACAGACGGAGCGACGCTGTGAGGAGCAGGCCGGGTGAATATGCGATCCGACAGTCCGTGGAGCACCGGCATCCGTGGACCCCCCGGTGACGTGTCACTCCCGGGGAGCGCCACGTGTCGGTTAATGACATCATCATCTCAATCTCTATAAATAGAGGTCTTGAGAATTCATGAAAGAGATAGAGGTTGGACATTTTTCAGATTATATTTCACTTTCTCACTCTAGAATTCTAGAGAGAGAAACATACAGTACCCTGACTCTGGACCTAAGCATCGGACTGTGACTGTCATCGTGTATTCATCCCGCGCCATCGCCCTCGCAGCACTGCCACCCTCGAGCTCTGTCTGGGAAGCCCTTGGTCTCTGCCCTTGTTCCACCCTTGCTGTGTCTCACATCAACATACTTGGAAGCTGACTCGGACTGCAGCCTTTGTGGCACATCCATGTAAGCACGAAGCCACGAACCCACTTTCCTTGGCATCACTAATCAACTAAACTTATGTCGGACAATAGTGTCTAAGTGTCTTGTTAACTGCACCATGCCATAATCTGAAAATATTTCCCAGCAATTAGGGCTGCATTTGGACATTTTATACCCCCCCCCCATTTAGCGACCGATGGGTGCGGTCGCTAAATAACACTACGCGCGGTCCCTTGACTCTATGAGCAGAAGTGTCCCATTTCTAGCCTATAGTATCTGACCCCATATGCCCCTAGCTAGTACACAACATTTAATATGGTAGAAACTTGCTAAAAGAAGAGAGATCAATTTTAAAGATAAACCTAGAGGGAAGCATAAATCATACCAAATCATTCTAAACTTGATACGTTTATCTTTGAATTACAGAGTACTGCTAGATGAAGAGAATCAAAAAAGAAGAAAAAAAGTTGTTGATTCCTTTTAAATAGTCTGGGTAGGTAACAACCAGCAAGTTGCTGTTGGCCCATGTTCAAGTTTGACATACCATGTACATTGTTTTTTTCACACTTCATATGTGCTTAATGTCTTATCTCCTACCATGACAAGTCTTGAACAATGGACAGTATAAGAATTAACATATTGGCTGATACATGTTTGAAGGATATATATAGCTGAAGGATATATATAGGTGGCCTATTGCACAATTATTAACCTAGTCAAAGGTACAACTTTGAGGTTAATGGTTAGGCTGCTTCTTGTTTCCCAGTAAAGAAGTGTATGTGCAGTGCATTGTATGTGCTGTGCAGTGCATCTAAGTGACCAAATCCTTGCAAGGGAGGTTGAGGCTGCTTAAGAGCGCACTATTGGTCAAATTTGAACTACTGCTTCTACTAGCGCTCGAAAATTGAATACTCAAGTTTGAACACAAAGATAGTGGAACGTAAAGAATTCCTTGCATCAAAACTAATATCTAGACTATGACTGGTGATAATCAACACAAAGTTAAACAAATCACCAACACATGAAGTGCTATAAAAATTCTAATAAAGAGCTTGTCAACAAAATTCAGAACGGCTACACAGCATTGACTAATAAAGAGCTTGTCAACAAAATTTAGAACGGCTACATAGCATTGACCCTTGAGAAAATGGAACGGCTATGTGTTGAGGGGGAAGTTCTTGGTAGTTTGCTACCAGTGACTTCACGTCACCTAGGTGTTACTATTGCCTTGGCTTGGCACCCCCCACCCAAATCTATCAAAAATAGCAGAGGACTCCATCGTGTCTCTATGAGTTAGGAAAACTGAGGCTAAAGATGAAATTATATTCTCTGTTCAATTGAATGCATTTAAATGCATTGAATGTACCTTAATGCCTCAAACAGATCTGATGCCTCAAGTACATCAACCCAGTCAAATACCCTTTGGTTTCCATTGGAGTCAATGTCAAGCAGGATATCAAACAAACGAAAAAAAAGGACCTGAAAACGGCACGATATCTTGTCAATACCTACCGAAAAAACTAGTTGAAGTTACTGGTTAAGCGGAGAAAATAAAGCCCAATAGACCAAGCTGTTTGATCCCCATAATCAGCAGCAGTAATCAGCTCCTACAGCACTCACCAAGAGTGAAACAACCAAGTGGTATGAAACTAAGTGGGGTGGGGAGCAAGTGTCTACCTAAAAGGTGTTCAGACACTCGTATCAATCTCAAAAGCATGTGCATATCAGACCAGGTTAGCGACACCCTAAAACAAATCGTGGCTACTGTACTCCGCAATTACATATACCCATTACTTGGAAATACAAACTTTTTACCAAAAAAATGCCCATTCATTTAAGCAGTGAAGAATCTCTTCCAAGTTCCAGCATAAACTTATTGTAAATCAGTAACCTTGTATGCCGAAAGAAAGTAAAACAGGGGCAGTCGCAGAAAAATTCTATATGATCAGATATGCATATAAGTTCAATCAATCCCCTGAAACTCGGATCTCACCTAATGAAGTTAACAACTAGGTTTTCCTCCTCAGACACTTCCTTAGCTTCTTTAAGTTGTGCTTGTTCATCTTCTTCTTCCTCTTCTTCTTCACGCTATCGGCCCAAAGCGTTCCCGAACCACCAGAAACATCCTCTTGGGCCTCCGATTGGATCAACCCGGTTGAAGAAATTGGGTCTAAAAGTAACCCAAATGGAAAACTCGGGAAAAAATGTGAAGATGGACAAGGATTTGATTTTGAGTCCTTTGTATTGGATAAGACCAATAAGGGGATTGGATTGGTTGTAGGGTTATGGGGTTGTTTGGCTTCACCGATGTGAATCAAGAAAGGTGGCGTGAGAGCCTGCTCGTTGAAAGTGGTGATAATTCTCCTTCAGCAATTTGCTTTATAGTCCTCGCCTCACCGACTCACTGTCGCCACTCGCAGTCGTAGGTCATTGCTTCTTCTTCAATTAGTGGTTCCAGATCTGAAGATGTCATCCTCGACAGTCGGTGCCTCAACTCGTTCCAGATCGGCGTTGGGCTTCCACTCGCCGTCGGAGGTGAGTGGACAGACAGCAAGGTTGGGCGCTTGTTTTGGGAGAGAAACCAACGGAGGCGTCGGTGGGCTATTTTTTTTTGGGAGACAAAGAGACACAACATGGCAGAAACTTTTAGTTATATACCTGGGATTTGACGACCGCAGAAAGCGGTCGCTAAATGCGGTCGCTATATTGGCGAGTGCATTTAGCGACCGCTTTCTGCGGTCGCTAAAATTAGCGACTGAAATAGTGACAATTTTAGCGACCGTCATATTTAGCGACCGCTTGGCAGTCGCTAAATACGGTCGCTAAAAATACCCGCCAAAATAATTTCTTTGACCGCGCCATTTAATGATATTTTTAGCGACCGCGTAAGGCCTCAGTCGCTAGGGCGGTCGCTAAACTATAGTTTAGCGACCGTATATTTGTGCGGTCGCTAAAGACCAGTTTTCTTGTAGTGTGAGAATTTAAGCACCCATTGAGAATTTAAGCAACCATTGAGATGCTAAATGATCCTCATCAAATTCTCCAATACACATCCTCAAAATACTATTAAATAGTGTGGCAGGGGAGTGGTTTACAATCAACCAAATTAGCTCCCTTTGAAGGTCGAACACGACAATTTGGTCACATCAGTATGCCAACGCACAAATTTTTCTGCAAAAAGCCTTTGTTTAAAAGCAAATATTGATTACAAGGGAAGAGTCCAATGATTGCTATCATCTTTTCATCTTGGAACCTCTCTTGGAAGAAGAATTGTTCTGTCTTCCTCAATTGAACCTGGATAAAAGAGTAGTATGAGTCTATGTCATGCTTTTGAGAAGTTATTTCTTCCTTTTGGTGCTACTTTGCAACTGGTCTTAGACATATATATGGAACCTTGACTTTGACCGAAGCCTTAAATTCTTCAAGGATAGAAAGATGGCATCGGGAAAGAATTAAACAAAAGAAAGCAACAACCAAACAAGTTAATTTGGTTCAAAATAATAAAACTCTAAACACTCCACTTCAAGTTTAAATACTTAATACTCAATATACTCTCTATATGATATTCTTGTTTTTTGACAACTTGTTCAGGCTAGTTTGATAGAGATGATAGAGGATACTTATATTGAAAAAGGTTGTTCAGGCTAGGTTATATTGAAAAAAAGCTTCAATTTTCTACGATAATTATAAGTAACAGCGAATCAAATGAGTAAGTCTATAGCATGCACTGTCTAATATTATAATATTGTCAAAATATGTCGTTAGAAAAATAAATTAGGCATGCAAAACAAGCATATTAGTAGCCAGTTAAAAAAATGAGCAAATTGTTCAGCAGGTTAACTAGCATGCAAATTTTAAGCAATTAATAATAGAAAATAATGGATGCACTGGCCTGCGAAAGTCGTGACAAAATCGCTATCCTCAAGGCTTTATCTTCTCCTTATGCATGGAACCAAACAAACGAGAAACCCTCCAATATAAAACCCTAGTCCCGCCGCGTCGCCTTCTCTATGTCTACATCTATAGGAAGACTATCTAACAAGCCCAATCAAGTTTCCCAAAAGCAAAACTTCTAAACAGATAATAGAGAATATATTGCATAGTAAGCATATAACCTTAGTGTGTGCTTTCCTTGCTAGGAGTGGTCTTCTTTTATAGTTGAAGGAAGACAAGGAGTTACAAACACTAAATAGTAACGTCAAAACCATTAAGAACAAAATCAAGATAATGTTAGATATATCAAATGTTACAAAATCAATTTAAATTGAAAATAAAATAAGTTTTTAAAGCTTTACTAAAAGTTCGTAATTGAAAATTAATCTGAAATTCTAACAATCCCCCACAAAGGTTTAAAACCTTGAAATTTAGAAGAACAATATACTGCACAGTGATGTAAGTCCCTTCCAGGCTTGAACCTACAATTAGTGTTGACAACTTACATTTAAGGGAGACATAATGGACTACACCTTAAAGCATGTCCCGTGATCAAACTTCAATTTGTCACACACACAATATCTATACAAGGCTTGGTTTATAGCGGGGAGGGCTATTATAGGTCATACGCTCTAATCTTGATTCTCATGTGAGTCTTTGGGATCATCCTAGTTCCCACAGTCACAACCTCATGACCACTCCCATTTAGTAGGTTGCTAAGGACAAAGGAAAGAAAAGGACCATGGTATATATGTGGATGGACCAATCATATAACTCGAGATTACTTTTACAAAAGGGTCGAAAAGTACAAGCCAAATAGTGAAAACCAAGGAAATCAAGTCAACATGTTCTCGGATGATGAACCTCTAATTAGGTCTGATCTTAATCCTTGCATAGTGAATTATACTTATCGAAGTAATGATTGGTGGTTAGATTATGGTGCTAGTGTACATGTTTGCTTTGATTGTGGACTCTTCAAAACTTATTAAACTCAAGTGGAGGAGGTGCAACGCTAGAAGATGATACAGTTGCGCAAGTGCGATGAATCAGAAGAGTTGATTTAAAAATGAAATTGCAGAAGACGTTCAATGCTTAATGAAATGCAGCATACTTTGAAGTTAGAAGCAATCTGATTAGGGGATCATTCTTAGTTCAACAAGGGTACAAAGATGTAATGGAGTCTAATAAAGTTATAATAACTAAGAGTAGTGCATTTGTTAGAAGAGGTTATTTGTGATGGATTATTTAGATTGGATGTCTTGGGTTATTCGAATGAAAGCTCTTCTCTAGTTCTGAATGTTGAATCTAGTGATATATGGCATGAAAGGTTAGGACACATAAATTATGGGACCTTTAAGAGGTTGATGGATATAATTTTTATTTAATAAACCAAATACAAATATTAAGCGCAAATGGGAAACTTGTGAAGAAGTAAAGTAACACTATAAGAATTCTGGTCTTTAGCGACCGCGCTCTGTGGTCGCTAAAGGCCTCTCTGCGGTCGCTAAAGGTGTTTAGCGACCGCAGAAAAGCGGTCGCTGTAGCCCAGGTCGCTAAATTTTAGCGACCGATATCTAGATGTGGTCGCTAACTTTAGCGACCGCATTGACTATATTTAGCGACCGCAACGGCGGTTGCTAAATACTTTTTTAAATTTTTAATATTTTTTATTTAAATATTATTATATTTTGCGACCGATTTAACGACCGCCCACGGCGGTCGCTAATTTTTTTAATTTTTTTAATTGTTTTAATTTTTTTTATTTTGAAATATTTATTTAGTGACCGCTATGCACAGTAATTTAGTGACTGCACATAGCGGTAGCTAAATCTGATTTTGGAAAAAAAAAATTACAAGCCAAATAGCCTGTCCAAAATATGTCGCAATATCAATTCACATCCAATACACTATCAATTCACATCCAAATAACTTGTCACATTCATCAAAGTATAGATAAACATATGCATTAAAATAAATATAATTCATACAGTTAAGTACCTATGATCAATTAAAAACAAGCAAAGAAAAAGAGAAACAATATCTCATTTAAACGAGGATTAGCCATCAGCATGTATTGCAGCCCTTTCTACATGTTCCGTAGTAATTAGGAGAACCAATCATGAAGATGGGATTCCTTTGACACTCGCCAATAGCAGCCCACTGTGGACAACTTTCTTTTCATCTGTGCAATCACTATCATCTGCTTGGAACTGGAGTGTTTGGACATCACTGGCTTTCACATGGAAGAATTTGGTGGCAAACCACATATCACCATCTAGGACAGGGCATCTGGCATGGGAGCTGCTCTGGTCAGGAGTCGTATTGGGATGGAGATTGAAGAAAAGAAGTGCATTCCCTCTAGTAGGCCTCAAGGCATAACTACTCTTTGTACAATCAAAGAAAATCTTGTTCTTCATTTGAAAATTCCCCAACTATGCATCACAAGTAAATATTGAATTGCAAGCCAAAGAATAACAATTGTAAGAATATATACAATAGCGATAGTGATGATAATGACAATGAACAGGGCATGATGGTAACAACACACATAAGTGAATGTCTGTGGCAGCACATTGACACTTGATCGCATATCTTCTGCTGGTACTCTCATAAACTTACGTAAGTGCCATTAATGCATGTATAAGTATAATGCATAAGGTACAACACTTTGAAAGAGCCACGTAAAAATTATGTCACCACCAACTCAATATAAATTGCAATGGCAACAATAACAATAACAATTAACAGGAAGACTCAAAAAGAAAAAGGGATAGCAATTAGATCGTGCAGAAACCGTATGAACCAAATTACATACTCTGAAATACGACAAAACATCAACCAAATTACATAATAATCCCAAGTAAGGTAGACCATATGAAGTAAAGCAACTGCAGGACTCTAAGAAGCATGACCAAGGTAAGATGGGGAGAACCTTTAATTGGGAACAAAAATTAGCGCTGAAATCCTTTCCTCAATTCTCGCAACTTTTTTATCCTAAAAACCACATAAGTCTTTATTCTAGTGGGACTAGTGAGAATTTCATAGTAACATACAACAACCGATGGACATCACTTGGACTGTGTTTCCATACATACTGAACCAGTTACACGATCATACAAAAATTTAACTCGTTTAGAGTATGAAAGGCAAGAATTAATAAAGAAGTAGGACTGAATAAGAAAAAATGAGATAAAAATCAGACTTCATATTAAGGCATGAGTTTTGCATCAAAGAAGCAACGAAAACCACGATTAAATTGTGAGTGAAACGATCTTACAGCATCTGGCAACCTTTTTCTGATAGAAAGCGTACATATAATATACAAGCAGGAGTGAAACTGCCCTCCAAGATAATATCGGAAGCAAAAAACCAGCTTTAACATTAACAATGTTTGCAAGGACACAAAATGGAACTTTGTCTTTGGTTCTTCTGCCCCATGACCAGTGAAAGCTGGAAACTCAATTGGAATTCGAAACTATCTAATCATTCGATCAGATAAATATATTTTTTTTTTGGCAGGAGCATACTAATGAAGACAATCACAATTTCTTAATGTCAAGAGGCCTTTTATGACATTAGCACAAAAACATGTCATTCCACAATGTAGTGTTATTCCTAATGCTTTTAGTTGTAATGCACACAAACTGCATCCAACCAAATTCCTGTACCATTTAAAATTAGCAAAATCCAAACTCCACATAGCAATCAACCTTAAATTCTACTTACTTAATGGCCAACTAAAGCCCCAATCTTTAGTTTCAAGAAGAAGATGAGAACACTAAATTCACAAAATCCTTGGGGAGGTTGACATGGATAAAGCTCTCACTCACGCATATCAAAATACACGCATCAAAAAGTAGAATTCATAAATTGCAAGTAAGATTCCAAAAACAAGGGCAAAAGAATGATACCCATCAGTAGAATTAGTAAAATAAAGCTAAAATGGCGAGAGAACTGAGATGGGTTCTTACGTTTCTGCCAAAAGGACAGAGAAAGAAGATGCGAACACCACAACAAAGAGAATTGTGAGACGGATTGCCATAGAGCTACTGGGAACAGTGGCAATAGCGGTGGCATGGGCGGCGATTGACGGTGTTGTCGTCGCAGGTGGCTTGCCGGCAGCTCATCCAGGGAGAACAGTGACAGCAGCGGCGGCGTGGTGGCTGAGCTGGGCTTGCCGGCGGGTTCGCGGTGAGGTGGGCTCGCCGGCGGGGAAAGATTCGCAGTGAAGTCGTCGTAGGTGGCCGACAGTTCGTCTAAGGGATGAAAGAGAAAGAGAGAGAGAGAGAGAGAGAGAGGAAGAGAAAGAGAGAGAGAAATTAGGGCACATTTTATAGTGCCTAATTTAGCGACTGCATGATCGGTCGCTAAATACGGTCGCTAAATTAGCGAATTTTAGCAACCGACTTAACGGTCGCTAAATGTGGCGTCAATTTTTTTCTTTGACCATGCCACATTTTGGCTAAACCTAGCGACCGCCACAAATAGCGGTCGCTAAGTTATGATTTAGTGACCGCCTCGAGAAGCGGTCGCTAAAGACCATGTTTCTTGTAGTGTAATCTAGAAATAGTATGGCCAGTAGGATGCCTTGCTAGAGCACCTATAGCCACGGATGAAAGATCCCACCACAATTATAGAAATTCTTTCATTGATTGATCGGAGTTGTAATGCTGGGATCTTGGGTAGAGACAGGGGATAAGGTTTCAATCCATTAAAACCTTTTAGAGCTTATACATAGTGATGTATGTTACTCAAACCGGCCTCCCACTAGATCAAGCAATGTACATTTTGTGATCTTTGTGGATAATTTTTTAAAATACTACTATCTTTTTTTTTATCAAGACCAAGGATGAAGTGTTTGGTATGTTTAAGGTGTATAAGAATGAAGTTGAGAATCAACTAGAAATTAAAATAAAGGTCCTCACGTATGATATATGTGGGGAACACAAGTGGAAAAAAATCAAGAGCTTTTGCAAAGATAGGCAGGATAACACATAAATTAGTACCCCCCCCCCCCCTTCTTTTGTTCACCCAAAATAAAATAGTGTGTCCGAGAAGGAAAACGGAACCTTGTTAGATATGGTTAACATTTTTTTGTCAAATGCTGCACCCGAAAACTTGTGAGGAGGAGTCATCTTCTCATCTCGTTTTATAGTCTATAGAGTGATTAACAAGGCCCCACGTGAGCTATTGGAAAAGGAGATCTCCAATAAAAAATATCTTAAAGTGTGGGGGTGATTAGCTAAGATGGCCATACCCAAACCTAGCAGAAAGAATATCGAACCAAAACCATAGATGCCATATTTATTGGATATCCTTGAAATAGTAGCGCGAATAAAACTTTAATTATTAATTCTGAAATCATTGGAATTTCGAGTAACACGATCATAGAAGGTAGAGATGCCACGTACTTTGAAGAGATATGCATATACATATACAGATACATATGTGTGTGTTGAGGGGGGGGGGGGGAGGAGGGGAAGCTCATCCCTTGCTCATGCAGGCTACTTGGTTAAGTTGTCAGAGCCATTTAGCCGTCCATCTACGATTTTGAACAATCCAAATCTATTTTTCGTGCTTTTTTTAAGTCCTGCCGCTACATATTGTAGCGGACAATTCTTTTGACAAAAATACCCTCACCCACGCAATTGATTGTGTAGCAAAAGATTCTGTCCACTACATAATATAGCAGACGACCCAAACCCATTTATGCCATATAGGGAAGCAGCCAATTTAGGATCCGGGAACGAGAGCATTGTAGCTGCCCCTTTTTCTATCTTCCTCTTCTCCTCCTCTCTCTCTTATCCACCCACATAAGCGATATTTGTGCAGGTGTACCATGGAGGCGATTGTGGAGTCGGAGGAGTAGATGCGGCAGTAGGTAGCGAGGTCGAAGGCGGCGCAAGGCAAAGTTGAAAGCCGTGACGCGACAGTTATGG
This sequence comes from Escallonia rubra, assembly GCA_033065855.1. Classification (NCBI taxonomy): domain Eukaryota; kingdom Viridiplantae; phylum Streptophyta; class Magnoliopsida; order Escalloniales; family Escalloniaceae; genus Escallonia; species Escallonia rubra. Next base: position 95,429 of record JAVXUO010001997.1, on the reverse strand, counting down.
CAGTGGGTAGATTTGGTGACGGCAAGATCTAGGTTGATTAGAATTGGGTTTGGGTTTGATTTCAACGGCAAGATCGCAGATCGACCGCGGCAGTTATGGTTCTAGCCATAGGGTTTTATATTTAATTTAACTTTTTTTTGGTCAGTTGCTTCTGATTGCGTAGCAAATCAACTGAACCTCAAATCCGGGAATATTGTGTAAAGGAAACCAAAAGTAGATTCAGATCATGACTTTTTGGTTTCGGAATCAAAAGAGGATCACGATGTGACCTGAATGGAAAAGTGCAACAGTTTGATTGTCCCTCAATCTTGAATCGATTCAATAATATTTTTGATATATTGATCTTGAAATTCAATGATCATAAGCAAAGCTGGTTTAAAAAGTTATCAATCATACCATAAATAAAGTGCAAATCCATTTAGAGAAGAGGAGAGGAGGAAGAGAGAGAAAAACTGATTTGGATCATCTGCTACATAATGCAGCGGATGAACATTAACATAACACATAACACAAAGGTGCAATATGGTAAAAAGACTGTCTGCTACATTACGTAGCAGATATACTTAAAAAAATGTAAAAAAAAAGATCTGGACTGTCAACAGATAACATATGGACGGCCAGATAGCGCGGGCAACTTAATTGAAGTTGAATGAGCGAGCAACGGATCAGCTATACACACACACACACACACACTGGAAATAAACCCATAGGTTGCAAAATTTTATCTTGATTTTCAACGCAATCAGCAATCCTCTTTTTGTTCCTAGAATTTAACCTTCCAAGGAAATTATTAGTTGTATGTGTGTGTGCGTACGTGGGGTGTGTATGTGTCTTTGGGGGTGGGGGGGTGGGAGGAGAGAGAGAGAGACCTTACTCCCTTTAAACAACTTTTTTGCATTTTTTCATTACTTTCTAAAGCTTATACAAATTTCAAATGCCTTTGTGGGAACCGTCTACAACAAGGTGATGAACAGCCCAATATCAAAAAATCTGATCAATCAGGTCGATAATGTAAAAATTGCTTTCGTACAATTAAGGGCAGAGTATACTTACAACAAATCTGTTACCACTCTGCACTGAATCAGAACATAACGGTTAAGCAAAAGGACTTCACCCTCCAATTCCTTACATAACTCCATCAGGTGCTTTAGGCAGCCAACGGCCTTTATTCATCTCAATCCAGCTAGAACCAGGAATTTTCTTCACGTCCCTAGTTTCCATAACTTCTCTACACATCCCTACACCATCCCAATTGCTTTTACCAGCAAACATGTTAGATAGCAATACATAAGTTGCAGGATTCTTATTGTCTAGCTTCAACGCATGCTCTGCTGCTCGCATGGCAGTTTCCACATCGCCATGAAGCTCACAAGCACCAAGCAAGGTCTGCCAAACCAGCAAACCTGGTTGGAACGGCATTTCTAAGATTAATTGCTCGGCTTCTTTTGTCCGTCCTTGTCGGCCTAGGAGATTTACCATGCATGCATAGTGATCTTCTCGGGGATACATTCCATAAAAGTCAGTCATGGAAGAGAAATACTTTTTGGCTTCATCCACAAAGCCTCCTACACTACAAGCGTAAAGCACACATATAAAGGTAATATAATTTGGCTCTACCCTGTCCAGCCTCATCTTGCTGAAAATCTCTAGGGCTTCCTTGGCATGTCCATTTTGTGCATACCCTATTATCATTGCTGTCCACGTGACCACCGAGCGATCCGTCATTGACTTAAAAACCCCCAATGCACCATCCATGCACCCACATTTTGCATACATGTCGAGCAAAGCATTATCAACACAGACATCGGCATCTTCTCCAAGCTTAACTCTCAAGCCATGAACTTTCTTCCCTTCTTCCAGAGATGCCATATTCGCACATGCATTAAGGGCAGTGGCAAGGGTGAACTTGTTAGGTTTTACGTCCATCTCTCGCATCTCTCCGATAACCCCAAGCGCTTTGCTTGGCTCCCCACAGCTTAGACACCCGGCAGCCATCTGAGTCCACGCTTGCACGTCCCTCCACGGAATCTCATCAAACGCTCTGAACCCATCAGCCAACTTTTGATTCTTCAAGTACATATCCACCAAAGAATTTCCAACACACATCTCCTTCCCGTGGCCAGACTTAACTGCCCGTGCGTGAACTTGCACACCCATTTCAAGATCAGAAAGCGAGGCCAACGCAGTCAGAGCGCTAGCGAAAGTGAAGAAATCGGGCGAGACGCCTTCAGAGTTCATCCTACACAAGAAACCCGGCACCTCCGCGTAAGAATACTGCAAGTACCCTGCCATCATGGCATTCCAAGACACAATGTCCCTTTCCAAACACTCCTCAAAAACTTCTAAAGCCTCTCCCAACTTCCTGTGCCGTATTAGGGCCGTCATAAAAGCGTTCATCAAGTAGATATTCGACTGAAAACCAAACCGAAGTAACAACGCGTAAGTCTGGTACGCGTGTGCAGAATTTTCCGAGAAGGAGCAGGCGTGGAGCGCGCTGACGAAGGAGAACTCGTTGGGCTTGGTTCCACTCACATGCATACGTCTGAAGAGAGAGAGAGCCTCTACGGGATGACCCTTTTGGACGAAGCCGGCAATGACGGCTGTCCACGACACCACGTTCTTGTGGGGCATTTCGTCGAACAGTTGGAGGGTGTCTGGAAGATGGCCGCATTTGGCGTACATGTTGAGGAGATTGTTGCGGAGGTAGAGGGAAGAGAGAAGGGCTTGCTTGACGAGTTTGGCGTGCATGGCTTTGCCGTGCCGCAAGTCGAGAGCTTGGACGAAGGTGCGGAGAGTGCGAGAGGCCTCTTCGACTTGTGCAGCGGAGGCGAACGAGTTTTGTGGTTTAGAGCCGCCATTAGAATAATGGCGGCGGCAAGTTCTTGCGACTGAATGTGATACTGTTCTGAGTTGGGATACGAGGTTTGGTGGCACCATCTCTGAGCTACTGCTGGCTTCATTCTTGACGTGACTCCTTTGACCTCGTTTGTTTTGGGTTTTGGGGGCTCCAGGCAACGTTGATGTCCATGTATCACAACTTTTATCGACTGATGTCACCATTAAAAAGGAAAATGTGCGCAATAATAATTATACATGCGTAAATACTGTATAATATGAAATTAAAGAGACCTGCTGCTATCTAAAGTTAATGTTGTTGTAACTCGAGTTCGTAAGAATTGGGTTAACATAAATTCCTTTTCGGGAGCGATTCATCTTTACCCCGACGCTTTTACCTCTTTCTAAGATCATTATGGTTGAAACTAGAGTTTTCGGGAGCGATTCATCTTTACCCCGACGCTTTTACCTCTTTCTAAGATCATTATGGTTGAAACTAGAGTTTGTAGGATTTGGGTCAACATAAGGCATTTAGAGTCCTTTCAGTAGATAAAGAAGTTACGATTTTTATTTTTTAAAAAAAATTTACCATAAGAAATTTGTCAGAATTGCAATTCATATGTATAACTCGCCGGTATGAGGAATCGAACTCGCCGGTATAAGGAATCGAACTCGGGACCTCGAAGTCACTCCTCAAGACCCCTTGCCATCTCCACCACTCCTTCAAGTTGAGGAACCGTTTGTTTATATACACAGGTGGATCAAAAATGAAAGAGCCAAAAAACCCTTTGACCATAAAGCGTGCAGGATAAGTAAAAAGACGGGAAAAGGAATGTTAAACTAAAAGGTGAAGAAACTAGAAACCGAAGTAAAGGTGTCCATGGAAACCTCAAGTGCCTGCACCTGGCTACAATAAGTGAATGTTAAGAGGCTAACCAGCACTTTTTAACACGTAACAGTCTTTTCTTCTGATTTTCCCCAAAAGCAAAAACAATGTGCTCATATTGGCCGCCAGTTCTAGGCTATCACAGTTCTGTTTAACTAGGAAGGTTATAGTAGCAATATGGTGCTCATGTTACTAGTAGGTCTGATGTGACATGCTTAGTTTAAGAAGAACAGAAAAGTTACAACTATCAGAACATTCCTCGTCACACTGCCAAAATTGGGATTTAAGAACTGGTAGGGCTTTGGCCATCTCCTATGGCCTATCCATTGGAACCAAGCTTATGGCCAATGGAAGCACAATTGGATAAAACATGGAGTTAACACCCAACAGAGAGAGAGAGCAGAGCTTCCTCATCTTCCTTGTCTCAAAGTGATACAAAAAGATGTTTGCCGACACCCTCATAAGCAACAGCCCACCACTGTAGGCCAAAGGAACCATCCATGGAAGCACATCAATGGTCAGCCGGCTTCCCACTCTCTTGCAGACATTATATAGGAACTCAGGATTTTCTTCCTCAAACTTATCCAGAGCTATTGAAAACAAAAGTTCCCATTGTGATGCAAAATGATCTTGGAGGACCCATAGTTGAAGCCCGACTTCTGAGATCAAGACATAATGCAGCCGGCCTTCAGATTCCCCAATACACATCTCAGGAATAACATCAAACTGCGTGGTAGGGAATGGTGTCATAATCAACCAAGATAGCTCTTTTTCAAGGTCGAACATGACAATTTGGTCACCATCAGTCAGCCAATACATCATCCCTTCAATAAAGATGCCTCCGTTTTTTAATAAATTACTATTGCACTGGCAGATTTCTGCTGATCTCCTCCATGCCCTTGTTGCTGATGAGTATATATCAAATGACAAGACAGAATCCTCGGAGTCAGTTTCTGCTTTAAAAACTCTCACCACTCTGAACTTTGTGGAAACATCAATAGGATCTTGTAGAGGGTCAAAGGCCAAACCAAGGCTGTTCCCTACATCAGGTGTTGGAAATGGCAGACTCACCCAATCCTTGTTTACGGGGTTGCAGACATAGATTGCTCGTTGTTGAGAAGGAAAGCAACTTCGACAACAGATCAAACCATTGGTTGAGGCAATCAAGACAACACTCTCCGGGAGGAAATCAAGGACTGTGCGCTGCAGCATTTCATCGTTATCCATTTCAACGGGAATGTAGCTGATGGATTTGATATCGTCATTGCACCATCGAAATCTCTCCTGGAAGAAGAAACCGGATGTAGGTACTGTCCTCTTCAACTGAACACAGACGAAAGACCGATCTGAAATAAGTCTATGCCATTCCTTTGAAACACACTTAAGTAAGAGCAATGTTTTAGTACACAATCTAGATAGCACGTCAACTGCAATGTCATCATTTGCAAACCAAAGCACCCTCATTTCTAACAGAGTCCTGCAAGGACAAGGAACAATTTAGAGACATTGCGCGCACAAAGAGCTCATGACCTCTGGTTTGAGGCATAAGGAGGGACACTTGCGACCGAAGATCTAAAACATGTTTTTTGGTCCTCTTATAAACTAATACCACAACATATCTGAGACATTCAATACATGGTAACCCCCTCCAGGTACAGGCATAACAAGGGACACTTTCCACCTTTATAGACAATGCTAAAAGAACACTGTGAGCTATGACGAGATGAAGCTTTCCACCTTTAATTAAAGGAGAAATAAGTGATATTCAATACCACCATTCGCATTCTACCTTATAAATGTTGCCTCTCAGAAATTATGAAGGAAAAGAATATAATAGCTATTAGAACATATTGACTTCTCCTCCTCCAACAACCATAGCTTAGGAGACTAATAAAGCTGAACATACTTGTCCTCAACAAGATAGCTATGTCCAACATTGCTTTGAGGGATGCCTTCCACCTTGTAATATAGCTAAAACTTATCAAAACATCAGTTTTTCTCTCATTTCACCAACTATGCTTGCACAAGATTGAAAATGCATTTAGCAGCCTGGAAGGCAAAATCTGAATATGCTGTTACATGAGTGGTGCGTGGTAGAAGGATCACGTTTTACCTGTTCCTTAGATATTCCCCCGTAGTCCAATACCCATTTACATCTCCACCCCCCTTTATCTCCTCAAATCCCGTCCAGGAAAAGAGAAGAGAAAAAAGAAATCAACAAAAGAAAAATAAATAAACATCTACGAAAGACAGATAAATAAACATATATTAACGACATTAGAGCATCTGAAAGATTAACAGACACAATGAATCTCCCCAATTTTTATGTCAACTTTGAAATGTGTCCATTGCTATATTTACTCATAAAAATCATATTATTTCTAATAATAATAATAATAATAATAATTATTATTATTATTATTATATAATACCTCATTTCTAATGATTCCACATAAAAAAGGGGGGGAAAAAAAGGAAAGTAAAGGGGCATCTCTGCTCAGATCATATGTTTCCACTTACAGTCGGGCAATCCTGTCCAGATCAGATATTTCTTTCCAAATTTACAGTAAATGCAAATGCAATCGTTTTGTGTACTTGAAACTAAAGATCATGAATGAAGCTTTAAGACAAAGAAAAGCTAATCATAACCTGGAGGAATAGGGGGGAAGACAATCTGAGGATGATGAGGATGTCTTGGGCTACTAACTCCAAAATCTTGTTGAAAATGTGAAGTTATTGAACGAGGTTTATCCAAACCATGTTCCACTCTACTTGCTCTCTCTCTCTCTCTCTAAAACCACCACATGCTAAACCGCCGCCGCTGGGGGGAGGGGGCTACGTCCTCCTCTACCCCCTTCTCTCCTTCCTTGTGTTGTACTAGCTTTCTGCCCCCCCCCCCCCCTCCCGTCCTATCCCAAAACCCGGCCAAATCCCTTCTCGCCGCCACGCCACCCCTTCTGCTCTCCGCCGCCGGCGCACTCGCCTTCCTTAATACGGCGCCAAAACCACCGCCTCCGCTATCCACCGCCTCTGTCCATTGAAGCTGTCACCGGTTGCTTGGTTAAATATGCCTCAAACCCTTCTTATCTGCTCTTGAATGGGGGATCTATGGAGTTCTCAACCTCCTTCTCGGTCGTTTGGGTTACCGAGGTTGAGGTGCTGAACTGGAATCATGAACCGGCTCTAGACTCTTATTTTGGTGATTTTCGGTGGGTCCAGCGCTGCTGCCTTGGGAGGGTTAATTTTTTAACCTTATTTGCGCACCAAAATCTATATTTCGGGCCTGAGAGAGTGAAGGCCCCGTACGTTTAGAGTTTTTGTTTTCTGTTTTTTGTAATGATTACGAAAAAACGGAATATTTTGTGTACTTTTACCATTTTTTGTATTTGTATCGGATCCAAAAAACGTGAACAGTGTAGAAAACGTGAAAACACCTTTGAGGTGTTTTCACCTTTTCTCAGTCGGCCGAACTCTTGTCAGAGAAATGGGAGAAAAGTGAGGCATGGGTTTCCACTGTTCACCGTTCTCTCTTACAAGCTCTACGAAGCCTATGTCTAGTCACGTCACAGCTCTCCTCTCTCCCCCTCCCTCTCTGCCTGTTATTCATTGCACATCTCATATTTTCAATGAGCAGATCTCCAACACTCTCTCACTCCATTTCTCAAGCTCAAGCTGCCGAAGAAGAAGCTGCGGTCGACTCAACGCTTGTTCCCCTTTGCTGCCGGAGACACGTCACAGAGAAGACGGAGACGCCGTCTCCAGTTCAGCTACACATTTCCCTTCCATCCAGCGGATCTGTCAAAGCCGAGCCTCTTTCCTCCTGCCGAGTACCTATCATCTCCCTAACAAGCACCCAACGATCCGTGACCGGAGAGAACGACGTCCTATCGCCGTCACAATTGTCAAAGGTTATTACCAATTTTTCACTTTATTCTTCAGTCGATCGATCTGTTACTCTCCTTGCTATTTCTGTTTTATCTTTGATTTATGTTTGTGGGTTGATTGATTGAAGATGGTTTCCTCTGTTTCCTCCGTTTCATGTTTGTATGTGTATACTGTGTAGCCCTTGGGAACGGGGACCAGTTGCCGCTGTGGTTGCCGGTGTCGTTGTGGGTAGGTTCTTGGGTGCGCGACTGATTTAGGCAGCCGAAGGCTGTCGCCTGTAGTGGCCCTTGGTGCGGTTGGCGGCCTTGGGTGCGCCGGCTGCCGATTCATGGGTACCCTTCATTTTTGGCATCAAATCTGAATTGGGTTTTTGCTTTTTCTTGTTTCCTGAAGCAATCACGATTGATTTTTTGGTGGGTTTTGATACCTCACCCGAGCAGAAGGTGTGGTCATGGGTTGTGAGGCTTGTCTTGTTTGTGGTGGGGTTGTTCTTTAGTTCTTGATCGGTTATGCTGTGGTCATGTGCTTGTCATTGCACTTCTGAAATCAGCCTCTAGCTCCCTTTAGGTGAATTTGTTTCTAATCGTCTACAATTCTCAATTAAGAAGAAGTTTCATGCCTTCCAGCTAAGAAACAGTAGCTTAACCCCAATCAAATTTCACAGCTCTAGGCTTATGGGTCAATTCAGGGATGAGCAGAGTCGAACACCAACCGCATATCACTTTCGATGAATTTGATTTGCAGCTTAACCCCAGTTAAGAAACAGTAGCAGAAAACTTTGGTTAGGGCTCGACTGATTTAGTGCCTTGGGTTCTGGAGGGTTGCTCCATTGCTGTTTGTAGCTTCTTCATGGGGCATCCATAACTCTCAGTATGTGTGCAGTTAGGAATCTAGTAGTTTTGGAGCTCTAGGATCAGCCTGGGAGCATCTTAGGGGGAAGTGTAGAGCCATCAGTTAAAACTATAAAGAAAATGGTTTAGTACACAAAATTTGCAACAAATAACAATATCTAGATGAACAGGCAAGCCTGAACACCATAATCATAACCATGAGAGAATCTAGTAAAAGAACTTCTGTAACTTTAATGAAGAATCAAACATAGATGACAGAGAATGGTGTTATTTCATAATCTATTTTGAGAAATAAGGATGCAGGCACCTATTTCATATTTGTACGAGAGATGAGCCGTTACAGCACATGCTTATTGACCCCTGAGCATGAAACTCTAATGCATATTTTATGTTTCAAAAACCTTATTGCATTTCTCTTTTGGTAGGAACTGCAGGAAACTCTAAAAAATGTACCGATGTTTATTACGGTTTAATCATAACATTAAAAGCTAATGAATCTCATGTTGTATATGTCCTTTTTTATGATAGGGATAATAAATGCCAAGCTGGTACGTCGTATTTGTCGGTCGAGTGCCCGGCATTTACGACACATGGGAAGAATGTCAACTGCAAGTGTCGGGATTTCGTAACTGCGTTTTTAAAAAATACCGTAAACGTAGTGACGCCAGTACTGCTTATGTACTTTACAAATCTCGTTGGGAAAGACATGTTGAACCTCCTGAACAACCCCTTCCGGCAGTGTCTCCCATGGCCGACCTAGCAACTCATTCGCAAGGAGTTGGTGGACCAATCGAAACACAATTGCACGACGAGCATCTAGCACCCTTCCCCCCAATGCCTCCGATGGCATGGATGAGGGCCAATAGTGGCCCTCGAAGTGAACCCGCATCCTTGTAGCTGTCATTTGTTGTTAATGAGACGTGTACTGTACTGTTATATGCTTCAATGTGCTTTGAACACTTATTGTGAAGATTGTTATTAGAGTCTTGTACGCTGCATTACTGTTGAGTATCTTCATTAATCATTGCGTACTGTATACTGTTATCTTACATATTTACATTAGACATGCACGACTGTATAAAAACGTGTTTCTGTTGAAGCCGATACACACTCATTCAATTAGAGCAATTAAATACAATGTGACGTTATCATATACTATTGCACGATGTAAAGTAGCTAGATGACATGAGACCGGACAAATGAGACGTGTAAATATGTTTACGTGCATAATTGTAGATGGCCGATTCGTTTGTGGACATTTCTGGTATTCGAGATGGACTTACCGCCGAAGAAAAAGCTGAAGAAGCTTTGTGGCCTCTGCGTGTAGAAACATTATTTGTCAATTTAATGGCGGAGCTGAAACAGAAACATCCCCATCAGTCTTCCATATTTAACCCGAAACAGTGGGGTGAGATTGCGAATGACATGTTTGCCGGGGTCGGCACTATGTTCAAACGGTCACAGTTAAAGTCAAAGTACAATAGGCTGCGTGCGAAGTATCGCGAGTTTACCAAGTTACGGGATCACACTGGCTTTGGATGGGATCACGCAACCCAGACATGCACTGCTCTGGACGACGTTTGGGATAACTATTTAATGGTACTACACTCATCTTAACTATACCTTATAACCATAGTAACTATACCGTATAACCAAATTTTATGTAGGCGAACAAAGGGGCCAAGCAGTTCCGAGGGAAGGGGTGTGCAAATTACGACAATCTGGTCTTGATTTTCGCAGAGTCCACGGCAACCGGTAAATTGGCACGTTCATCAACGCAGCGACCTTTGAATAGTGCTGAGGAGAATGTGCAATACCATGAGTATGTCGGAGGTTCTAGTAGGAGGGGTGCTACTATTGACCTTGATGATGATATTCATGTTACGGATGTGGGGACGAAACGTAGGTCAGAGGGTACCCCCGATACCGCGCGTTCTAGCAAGGAGTCCAAGTCGGTGAAAATGGACATTGCACTTGATGCTTGGACGGAGTGCTCCAAGGCCAGAGCACATAAATATCAGCGAGAGGGCAACTCCAGATTCCAACAAGACTCGGTCGATAATGTGTACAGCACGACGACGTGCATGCGGGAGCTCAATCAAATTGTGGACATTCCTGGTGAGCAATACGTGGCTGCATCGAAATGTTTTAAAGAGAGGGATAACCGCATCATATTCATTGAAATGCCTGATTATCGCCGTTTGCAGTGGTTGGCATCTTTGGTTCCCTAGTATCTGTGTTTGGTAACGATGAACTGTGTTTTTCGCAAGTCATGCTATGTGTGAGTTTCTGCTACTTTTACTACCTGAACACTTGTGTTGGGCAAGTCCACTGTTGTGTATCAGTGGCAATTTTGGAACCATCGGTGTGATAGATTATGGTTTTTACCATATATTAACATTGACTCTTTGGAATTTATGCAATGTTCTATCTTATATTAGGATGCATGTATGTGTAAACAAGATGCTTGACAAATATATTGTTCATTTAGTAACAGGTTATTGAAGTTACCATTCTCATAGTTATTATACTGCAATGTCATCTTCGCAAGCCAATGCTACATGGGATAATGGTGACACGTCATCGTCAGATGATGACCTTCATGACATTTACATGTTAGAGGAAATAGAACGGAGATGTGCAGCATTAGATAGGGTCCCAAGGCCTATGTATACATCTGTACTCTCTGGGAGTGATCATGTGCAAGAATTATTAAATGGTCATCCGTCTAGAATGTATAATGTAATGAGGATGTATCCAGATGCGTTTAGAACGTTGGCAGCGACTCTTAGGAATAACGGATGGCTTATTGATGACGCACACACTCACGTCGGTGTTGAAGAGGCTTTGGGCATTTTCTTGAATTGTGTTAGTCACACAGAACGAATGCGTCAACTGAGTGAACGGTTTCAACGCTCCCTTGATACCATACGACGAACCATTAAGCGTGTTGCTCGGGCTTTGGGTTATCTTGGAATGTTGATCATAAAGCCGCAGGCTACTGTCGGCGTCGAACCACACATACGAAACAGTTCGAAGTATTACCCGTACGTCAAGGTATAACCTTCAGTTATGGATATTGTTTTCGTAATTCAGATTAATGTTGGGCCGCTTACTAACGTGATTTAATCTGGCAATGTTTCTACAGGATTGCATTGGTGCGATTGACGGTACAATTGTGGCGGCCGTTGTCCCCAAGTCGAAGATGAATGCATCTCGTTCAAGAAAAGGGAATATATCCCAAAACGTGATGGCTGCATGTAACTTTAACATGATGTTCACATTTGTCAATGTGGGATGGGAGGGAAGTGCGAATGATTCAAGAGTTCATGCGGAGGTCATCACATCAGCGGAGGTTGAATTCCCTCGACCCCCTCCGAGTAAGAAAATGAGTTACCACATTATGATTATATTCTCATTACTTAAAGTCAAAATACAATGTGACGATACACGAATTTTGGTTTGCAGATAAATATTACGTCGTCGACAGTGGATACAGTAATGTGGATGGTTATTTAGCCCCATTTCGTGGCGAGCGCTACCACCTTCACGACTTTGAGGGAGCAAGGAATGCACCGAGAGGACCTAGGGAAATGTTTAACTACAGACACGCATCTTTGCGTAATGTTATTGAACGATGCTTCGGAGCTCTAAAGGCCAGGTTTCCAATTTTAAAGTTAATGTCGAACTACAACCTGATCAGGCAAAACAGTATCGTCAACGCTTGTTTTGTTTTGCATAACTTCATCCGCCTGAATACACCAGACGACCCTCTTTTCAACGAGTACATGGCAGAAGGGACTCGCGTACTTGGGGATGAGGCAACTGTTTTTGCAACTCCCGACTTGTCGCAAGCAGCGTGTAACCGCATGGCCACCTTCAGGGATGGGGTGGCTGATCATATATGGAGGGATCATATGGCTGCTACTAATCGCCGCCATTGAATGTGATTATTGGGTTACAACTACTTATTGATTGTCATATGGCTGCTACTATGGCCAGTATGTTTTATGATTTTAATTTGGGTATGCTTTATTATGAATTTTTATATGTATTATGACAATGCTTGGTAGCGTCAAACTAGGATGTTCACTCGCTTTTTAGCCTGTATGTGTTTTCATTTTTTATTCGTGGCCTTGTGTGTCACGCTACTTTGGCCCGCGAAATTGTAACTGTGAAACAACTTGCGTTGATCTGCCCCGACCCGCTGACCTACCCTAATTTTTCAAAACAACGTTTCTCGTTGGTAAAGTATGCAAAGTCTGTGCAATCTAACAAAACTGTATTAAAACAAATTGACAAGAAATCAAATTATGATATGGGAAGGTAGCTTCCTCTACTCACTGTAAGTACTCACACAAACCATAAGGCAAGGAAAGTCTGCGACTCAGTCTACTAGCTCTCACTCATTCTTCATCAAATTACAATTTACAATATACCATCTGACAACATTTTGCAGATAAACTGAGAAGAATCTGAGCAGAGTCCTCTAATGAAATCCTACTTCTTTCATCCAGTTTTATTTCTCTTTTCGTCCTCATCAGCAACCAGCATTGCAACCACTGGAAGCAATACGCAATACACCACCGCATCAAGACACTCACCACCACCACTGCAACCACCTATCAAGCTTACCATCAACAAATCGCACCCACCACTCGCAACAACACACCCCATGAGCTGATTCTACTTGTCATGGTCTACCAATACCCATAGCAATTGCAACATAATTTCAACATTGATGAGGTATACAATGATTTTTCGCAGACTTCTGGTTGAGAATAAGGGTTTCTAGCTAAAACGTCACCCACCCAGTACTTCGGCCTTAGCAAACAGAAACGGCATAAAGCAGACTACTCTAAATTGTAAGCAAATCCAACTTGATAATTCACGCATTGCAAAGATGTTTACAGATATTTCACATGCCTCACCCCAAGCATTAAGTATATGTTGATGCATACACAAATGTCTACACGAAAACATATTCCAATTGCTTGGTCTTAAGGAGCACAAAAAAACGTAAAAACAAATTCGATTCACAGAGAAGAGACCACCCCGGCAGTCGCTGCTTCTTCGGTTGACGGTTCCAGATCCCACGAGACCACCCCGGCAGTCGGCGCCTCAATTCATTCCAGATTTGAGCTGGCCTTCCATCGTCGTTGCCCGTCGCCGGTAAATGGCCAAGTGGTGTCTGCGATGGTGCGGTCTGCTAGTCCGGCTACCTGTCCGGTTGGCCGGCGTAGGGCAAGTTGCAGTCTCACAGACCAAGTGAGGAGGTGAACGTAGTTCCGCCACTGGTGGAGATGGTGGCCGGAGGGTGTTTCGTGCACTGTTAGGTGGATGGTGAGGTGGAGCCATGTAGGTGGTTTGTCGCCGTGGGGGGAGTGAAGGTTTGGTCGCCGTGGGGGGATGAAGGTTTGGCCGCCGTGGGGGAGTCACTGTGAGTAAAGGCGAGATTGAGAGAAGAGAGAGAAGCAGAGAAAAGTAATGAAAGGGAAAGGGAGAGGGGAAGTCTGAATCTGTTGTAAAAAGAAGTCGGTCAGAATTGTGTTATTGGGAAATGGTAAAAGGCTAGTATGGAGGAGTTAATGAGAAGATTTAGAGGGTATAAAAATAATTTGGTAGGTTAAAAGTAGGGTTAAAATGGGAAAATATGGGTATAAATAGTGTAGAAAATGCTAAAAATACAAAAATGGATTCAAGAAAGGTATTGAAAATGAAAATGAAAATGGTAAACGTACAAGATTAACTGAAAAAAGTAAAAACGAAAAACTGAAAAAAATGATAAAAGTACACGATGTAATTTTGAAACTGAATACAGAATATGGAAAACAAAAACAGAAAACAAAAAACAGAAAACAAATACTGTAAACGAACGGGGCCGAACATTCTCATGGAAAACCTGTCCTTGATACACCATTAATATCCACAAAATTGCATTCAAAATTTATATTGCCTAAAAGAATATAAGGCAACTTGAGCAGAAACTAAGGGCATGGACAGGACGTGAAATGCTTTGGGACAAAAGTTGCATGGAATGATGTTTGTCTTCCCAAGAAAGAAGGGGGCTTAGGTATTAAAAAGTTGGGTTAATTACACTCATGTCCCTGAAGTTTGAGTGAAATTACACGCGTGTCCATAAATTTAGAAAATAGGCAATTATGTCTTTTGACCTAACGGAATACCCAAATATTTAACGGTTTACATGAAAAGACCAGATTGCCCCTTTCTTCTTCCTTTTCAAAATCTTCCACCACAGCACCACCGCACGGCGTCGGCACCACCTCCACCGCGCCGCCATCACGTAGCCACCCTTGACCCACCCACCAAATGCCTCCAAAACTTCCAAAATCTAAACCACAAAAATTCTCACAGAGTCATCTCCACTAAATGCCTCTTAGATTCGTCTTCTCTCTTCCCCCCCCCCCTCGCCCCACCATCCGGCAGACTTGCCACACCACGCCGGCAAGCCCTTGGCGAGGGAGGGAGGAAGACTGGATGGGAATGAGACAGATCTGGCCATTACAACGATGGCGATCGCACCGGTGGGCGCGATGGTGCAAGCCCATCGTGGTGGTTATGGCGCTGCCTTGCTGGTGGTCACGGTGGCGCGCATCTCGAAGGAGGAGGCCGGTGTCGCGACATAGCTCGGTGATGCTTGCGATCTCGGACGGCGTGGGGTACGGAGGTAGGTCGCGGCGGTGACGGTGGCGACTGGTATGGCGACAGGCAGATCGGGAGTGAGACCACGATCTTGCGGCGCCGGTGCCTTGCCGGAAGGCCTGCTACTGCGCTGACTTGGTTGCCGCCGGTGCCTCGACAGGCGCAGATGGATTGCCTCGGGTTTGGTGACGGCATTGACTCGGTTGTCACCGGGGAAGGGGGTTGTGGGCATGACAGGGTGGGCGGGTGACGGGGAAGGGGGAGGCAGACGGGGTGGGGGCGGGGGGGGGGGGGGGTTGTAGGGAGAGGAAGAGGCTTAACAAAATTTTAAAAATTATTCAGTATATTTTTCTACAAGGGCAGTATTGCCATTTTAAAAATACGTATCGATGACATCACCAAAAAAATACACTTTTTGGATGGATCCCTAACTGCTGGACATAAGTGTTATCTTTTTAACGTTTGTGGATACAGTTTGTTACCTTTTGAAACTTTGTATCATTGACTGTAATTATACCTAAACCTCAGAGACATAAGTGTAATTAACCCTAAAAAGTTGAATGAATGGAACAAAGCAGTAATATGTAGACATTTGTGAGATTTAGCTCACAAGATGGATTCATTATGGGTGAAGTGGTGTCATATGTACATAGCACAAATGGACTTTTAAACTACATGTGATTCATGTCTTGGACATGGTGCATGCCGCTGAAAATCAGAGAGCAATGCCATCAGTTCATTCATTATAGAATGGGTGATGGAAAGAGCACTTGGTTGTGAAGGGATAAATGGCTAAATGAGAAAACTCTATTGAAGCAGTTTGGTCCAATATGACTCTGGATTACAGGATAGTGTCAGAGTGTGTGATATCATTCAAGGGAGAAACTGGGAACTTTTATTGAATAGATCAAGGGAGTTGAGAACAGTAAATTATCTTCTGTCTACCCTAAAGCCACCTTATATAGAGCTACCTGATAGAATTTAATGGAATTTGAATCGCAGTGGGCAATTCACTATAAAATCAACTTGGGAAGGGATAAGAATTAAGAACTCATGGCAATTGTGATCTCATTTGGAAACTCATATGGTTTACAGGACATATTCCCAAATGCTCAATGATGTTGTGGTTATTATGCAAAGGGGGTCTCAGAACTAAGGCTAAGCTGAAAGATTGGAATGTCATTCAAGAAGATCGCTGTGTTTTATGTTTTATGAATGTTGGGACTGAGAACCACTTGTTTGCTCAGTGCCTTTTTGCCACAGATATGTGGAAACTAGTTTTTGAAAAAATGCAGGCACAACTTACTCTGTTATCATGGCTACAATTTAGTACTTATGCTGCAGATCTATTTAGAGGAAAAAGTTTCAGAGCCAATTAGGCAAGTTAGTTGTTGTTGCCACGGTTTATAAGATATGGCAAGAAAGAAATGTAAGAATTTTTTAAAGGAGAGGATCAAATGTGTAGGGTTATTTGCATGTAATTCAACAGTGGATCGGATACAGAGTATATAGTTGGAAAAAATTTCCGGCAATAGCCAAGAACCAAGCTCTCTGCCATGCTTGGTGGATTGATGAAACAGTACTAATATCATGGCAAGAAGACAAAGCTATTGTAGCTGGTATTGATAAATACGGATTGTACATAATGGTTGAGATGTATACTTTGCACTTCATGGAATAAAAGGACCTTTGACCAAAGACAAAATCGATATTTCGGTCGCACATTTCACTATTTTGGCGCAATTCACCTTAGTTTTTTCAATTTGTGCTTCACGGGCTCAAGTCCAATGTTTGGACGCATGTCAATCTCTTAGGCTTAATGTAACGCCCCGATTTTTTGGAACGTTAATTTCAAAAGAATAAAGAGAAAACCTCCAAATATCAAAAGTCTCTCAAACTGGGTATTCAGAGCAACTAAGAATTTAATCTCCAAGAAACATTAATAAAACCACACCAACTTAAAATAGTACATTATCCCAAATAACTCCTACATGGAGTTCTAAAATAAAATCACAATCACAATTAGTCCCTCTTATTGTAACTTTATAAAATAGTCTTATTAACTCTGAAAACTAGCTACTAATTCTCAATCACACAGCTAGTCCCGTAATACAGTCCTCTTTACTAATCACCTGAAAGTAAAACAATAAGGGAGTGAGTCAAATGTCATGTAAGGTCGCTCAACGAACCAACCAAAAGGGAAACAAAAATATTTGAAAAAATGAAATTACAGACGCACATAATTCTTACGGAACTGAGTTACAAAATGCAACATATGTTTTCGTGCAAAGACAGACACCAAAGGAGCCGTTCAGAAATAATGTCACATCTATCATCACTGACACGTGAGACAAAGTTCAAAAATTAAGATCGTGATCTCTAGCTCATCCCACTGAACTAGCTCACGTTTCATTCTACATGAGTAAGTCAGAAACAAAAACGCCACATACATTGTGACATAGCTCACAAAATAAGCTACACATATATCAAATAAATTAGGCAAGACACCAAAAGTCACCAAGGAGAAGTCAGATACAATTAGAGGCCTAAGGCTCATACTAAGTGTCACTCATAAACTATGCAAGGTCATAGGGCAGAAACATAAACGAATATTGCACGCCATTCATGCGGAGCATCATACTGTAATTCAAAGTACACATGTTTTGAACATAAATTGAAGAGGACGAATTCAATGAAGTTTGTGTCGCTTAAAGCAGTGTTCATTTCAATCCATAACTGTTGAACAAAGAGTAAGAGGGAGCAAAAAACTAGTTAAAAGTGACACATGGTCTGTCACTTACACTGAATACACGGTTGAAACCAAAAGAAAAGGGAAGGAGTTTTCAACACTTTAGTAATTGAAAAGCAACAGAAGAGTGGCATTTAAAGTGGCTAAATTCATAATGATGGTTAGGTTGTCTTTCAAATGCCTAGAATAACAAGACATATATAGGTTTACAGCCATACGGCTTAGTCACTCAGCACAAAGAGAGAATCAATAGAAGAAGAGCTTTTAAGGATCTGTTTGAATTCACTTTCGAGTCTAGTTTTCTGTTTTCAAAAAATTAATAATCAAAATCAATTTAGTTTTTATTTTTTACAAAAACAAATGGGTATTTGAGCACTCAGTGTTTATTTTGAATTTTTTCTTTTGGATGTTTGATTACCCAAATTTTATTTTTAGTTTTTTTTTTGGTGGTGCTTGCAGTGGCAGTGGTGGGACGTGACAATGGCTTGCAGCGGCTGTGGCGGTGGGAGGGTGGCGGTGGTTTCAAAACAAAAATCAAAACTGAAAATCCAAGTTTTCAAAAACAGCCATGTCACGACTTGAACCCACAGGTGAGTCCATAAGCTAGGTCCGTGACCAGCCGCAGGCCCATCCGAACATCCACCCAGGGCTCTGTCAGGCCTTACTACAACCTGTACACAAGAATCTATAAGCAGTAATTTAAATCTATCTCCTTAATAATATTTCTAAAATCACGCTTATAATTTCTTAATGAATCTCCAATGGCATTCTTTATTTAACAACTAACATGGGTCATTTTAAATCCGGTGGAGATCTAAGCTCCGAAAAATCTCAAATTACAACTTTAGTACTAGCACTCCACCAAATGATTTATTAAATAATCGAAGAAGACTACAACTTCTCTAGTAGTCGTCTACCATAGCTACATCCTCGTGGCCCTCATCAGTGTCGATTCCATCTAAATAATCACCTGAAAATATTTATAAAAGAGTGAGCTTGGAGGCCCAGTAAGTACACATATCACATTCCTAAAATAGGTTTTGGGATTCATAAAAGCATGTCATGGTTTCTCTTCGATTTAAAACAAGTAAATATTTTCACAGAAAATACTATACATATATACTTTATGAAAGCAATTCATCCAATATTTTCAGAACATAGGCATGACATTAAAAAGGCTTATTAACAACTATCACAGTTCATCATAACTTAGGTATGTTGCGGTCAGAGTACATTCTTCCCTAACTAGGGCCCACAATCCCTACCCCTACCTGGCGTAAATATTATTCGGTCAGGGTATACGCCCCCCCTGACTAGGGCCCACAATCCCTACCTCTTCATGGGATAAATATTATTGTGGACGTAAGGGCGAACCACGAGCAACAGTACTGTGCATCAACGTATCGTCCCGTCGACCAGGACCCATAATCCAACTTTTTCTCGTAGATATGGGGCACAACAACCAAGTCAGAAATACCGTCTTTTTCAACATAAGCCAACTTTAAAACACTACTCAGAGAAATATTCCATGGCATTTTTGATGCATTTTCTCATCAAACCAATTTACACAAAACAGTAGCATGTGAAAGTCCTTAAAACTTCTAATTGGAATAAATCGTTTATACATATACATAAACGGAAAATAGGGTATACGGAGGAATATGACAGGAGTACTAACCTCACTGAATAATTCATTTTGGTATTTGCTCAAAAGCCAGTCGTAGCTCTTGTCTATCGAAGCCTAAATAACAATTAACACAGATGTTATTCATTGCCGTTCGAGTACACCTAAGCATTAACGTGTACCTCAAGCAAGTGAAATTACCAAACCGCCCCTCGACTTCAGTATAATTCCTATTTACCCCCGACTACAAACGTGCCGGTACATATGCCGATATAACCAGAAAGACTATTTTAAACAACTAGGTGGGATTTTTGGATCATAATGGCCTCTCGGGGAATTTTCCGCTCGAAACCCTAAGTCGCTTCTTAAATTGAGTTATAATGCTCCTATTTTCAAAATATATCGAACAGTGTCGGGATGCCACAAAATTTTAGACACTTAAGCCTCTCAGTGTGTTTAGACCACTGTAAAATTTCCAGCTAAAAATAATTTTGTTTGCTATATCAAACAATTCAAAAGCCTATTTTCAAAATAAGGTCGTTTTAGACCTTTCGCATGCCTAGAAAAATCCCATAAATTTCTACATCGAATCCTTCACAAAAATAAGGGTATTTTTAATTTTGTACTTTGCCCAAATATGCTTACAAGTGGCCTAAAAAGTCTGGGGCAATGTACTAATCTATAATTCTGAAAACAACATTTTTCAGCCAACCCTAAATTTGTAGATCGACCATTTTGAGGAAGAAATATGATGAATCTTAAAAAACTCAAAACTAAAAAGTTAAATTAGACCTTCTAAGGTTTTCATAAATATAAAGTTCACAAAATCCAATGACTGATGACTGCTCTACAGTAAATTGAAGTGGCTGATCAAAACGGCACATCTTTGTGCAGACCAATTATGGTCAATGATTATTTTGGAGCAGAAATACTATGAATATCAGAAAAATATAAACTAAAAAGTTGAAGAGGACTTTATGAGGTTTCTTGAAATATAAATTTCACAAAAATTCCATGAGTAAATAATTTTCTATGATAAATCGAAGTGGCTGCTAGAAACCAAAAATTCTGGATTTCTACAGTAGATTGACTCTAAGATCGATTTCCAATGTGTAACCGTGGGATTCTGAGAAAACTCAAAACTAAAGAGTTGAAGGCAACACAATGATGTTTTCAGAAAGGGTAAAATCATATTAATCGGATTTAAAATAAAGGAGATATGATAAAAACCCTAACCCACTCTCAATCTACTCTATAGCGGCCTTCTTCTCAAATACTATAGAAAGCTATCAATTGCACACCAAATATACATATAAAACGTCCAAATTCGTGGCTAAACTAAAGAGAGAGTTTATGGATTTCATTACCTTGAATTTTCCCTTGCTTAGCCTTGTTCCTCCTCTCTCTCTCTCTCTCCCTCTCTGGACTTCGTGTAAAGGGGGTGCCAGATTTGCTAGGACGGCCGCCCTCTTAAAACTTCCTTTATATATGGTTGCCCTAGGTTAGAATAATTCTAAAGACCCCCCACACTTAGCTAGTGTTCTCATCTCACCCACATTCCTCTTAAAAGATCACAATAATCATAGAGTAAGGTTAAAATAAAATTTTCATCGACCAATGAAACATTCCAGGCATTACATTTTTCCAACCTCATTAATTTGTAACTTAGGAGCATTATACATTGTCACTAAAAGTCACAATCAATACCGCTTGCAATAATTGTAACGCCCCGAATTTTTGGAGCGTTAATATCAAATAAATAAAGTCAGAAAACCTCAAATTTCCAAAAGTCTCCAAAACAGGTTATTCAGAGCATCTAATCAGAAAATCTCCAATTTACACAATTAAATGTCAAATAGGCCTAAATAGTAATTTAATCCCGAATTTACTCCTACAAGGAGTTCCAAATGAAACATCGAAATCTAAATATTTCCTCTTATTATAATTTCTAAAAACAATTAATCAAAGTAGCTCTGAGATTAAACCGCTAGCTCTCAGTCAAATTGCTAGGCCCGTAATCCAATCCCCTCTACTGATCACCTGAAAGTAAAATAATAAGGGGGGGTGAGCCAAATGCCCAGTAAGGTCGCTCAACGGACCAATCAAAATGGGATACAAAGATATCTGAGAAAACAGGATCGGACATACAGAATTTTAACAGAACGCATACGAACCAGAATTGTCAAAATACAAAATATGTTTCGTAGAAAGACAAAATTTTAAAATGTATTCTTATACATAAACTGACACTAGAGAGCCATTCAGAATAAGGTCACACATGCCATCACTGGCACGTGGAACCAGGTTCAGAAAATAAGATCGCGACCTCTAACTCATCCCACTGAGCTAGCCCACGTTCCAATCCACGTAGGTAAGTCAGAAATAAAAAGTCACATACACTGTGACATAGCTCACAGACAGTGTTACATATAAGTTACCCAAAGTCTGGTGACAAAACTTTACAGATATCTACGGAACAATTCAAGTAAAGTATTTCAATATTTATAGAAACTACTTGGGAATATATTTTTGTCGACAAAGAGCGAAGAAAGAAAATATACACACACACACACACACACATTTAATAGAAATAAAATCAACAAACTTAGAATTTGTACAAGCAAATTATAACCGAAAAGAAACTGATACCACGTGAACGTAAAAATGGGATAACAAATTAAGTAGAATAACCGATAGCTTTTCTCTTGTCCAAACCCATAAACCATAGAATTGGAGACTAAACTTGATGGAAATCAAGACACATGGCAATGGAAACAACAAAAAGAATGATAATACGTGCATGAGTGGTCTGGTCATGCATGATTTGTATTTACAATGGCAGAAGCATCACCAGCCGTGAGGACACAAGACTAAGTCAAATGAGGGGCCCACAGATTGAGACACAGATGATGAAGGCTGCATACTCAAATTAAAGGAAAGAAAAGAGTACTTGGAATAGGTTAGCAGCCGACGTATTAAAAATCTGATGACTAACACAGAAATCGAGGTAACTGGACACATTAGAAATCTGATAGAAATCCGATGACTAACAGTGCAATGCATAGAAATCGAGGCAGATAGAGCCATGAGCCGAAATTACACAGAGACGACACGGAAATTGAGGTGGCTAAATTAAGGAATTAAAACATTTAACGGAAGATCGATCCAACGCCGATTCAGATATTTAAAAGTAATCCCTTACCTCCAATTGTGCAATTCAATCACAAAACTTTGATCTTCTGAATCAATTATATCAAAATCCCTAAAAATCAATATACCCAAAAGTTAAAATTAGGGTTCCAACAATAACAAAAATTCGTAAGGATTCCAACTACAAACCTCAATTTGATACCCAAAAATAAATTCTTACCTCGAACAATGATCAAACTCTCAAAAGACTCTTCTTAATGATTTCCTGGAGACTTTTATGAACTTTGGTGTGCTCCTATGAATGTACGTAACTATCAGACACCAAAATAATATATATATATATATTCCTAAAACAAATAAAATTTCAAAATACCCATTACGTCCCAAACTTTATAATTTTTTTATTTTTTTATTTTTTTTTAAACATTCAAATATGAGGGGTCTAACAATTATCGTCGCTAGAGATCCCAATTTAAATGTAGTTTTATAACTAACCCTGATTCACTAATCATCACTAAAAGTCACTCTAATAACAAATATCGATGCTAAGTATAAAATTGTTGCTAATTGTTCTATAAAATCTTAATTATGGACATCAACGCTAAATGTTACGTTCATAATCGTCACTAAATATAAACTAATCGGTTAGGCATAAAATCAAGGTTCGGGGTATTACAAGCCCTATTTGAAAAACTAATTTTCAAAACTGAAGAAAAAAAATAAAAATTGTGTACCAAACGCGTTTTTTCTCCAGTTTACAAATTTGGAGAAAAAAAAATCAAATGATTTTCAAATGCTACCTTAGACTTTGGTACATGGCAGCCATATACTGGCACACAAGAGTCAATAAGAAAAATAAAAGAGAGTAATGGTCAAAAGTGATGACGGTGAAAAGGCCTCTAAACAAATAGGAGTAATGGCAGTTTCCAGGAAGGGACCAAAGCCGAATTGATTTAACAGTAAAAGGGGTTCCAATGTAGCGTGTATCGTGGGGTCTAAAAACCCTAGATGTACTGACTATTGATCAATGGTCAACGCTACTGGCTCCAGTCAGCCGGTTGATGCCAAGGAAAGTGGGTTCTTACTTATGTGGATGTGCCACAAAGGCTGCAGTCTGCATCAGCTTCCAAGTATGTTGATGTGAGACACAACAAGGGTGGAACAAGGGCAGAGACCAAGGGCTTCCCAAACAGAACTCGAGGGTGGCAGTGCTGCGAGGGCGATAGCGCGAGATGAATACACGATGACAGTCACAGTCCGATGCTTAGGTCCAGAGTCAGGGTACTGTATGTTTCTCTCTAGGATTCTAGAGTGAGAAAGTGAAATATGTTCTGAAAAATGTCCAACCTCTATGTTCTGTCCAAATGAATTCTCAAGACCTCTATTTATAGAGATTGAGATGATGATGTCATTAGCCGACACGTGGCGCTCCTCGGGAGTGACACGTCACCGGAGGGTCCACGGGTGTCAGTGCTCCACGGACTGTCGGATCGCATATTCACCAGGCCTGCCCCGCACAGCGTCGCTCTGTCTATCTGGAAAGACTGGCTCCCACAGCGTCGATGTGGCCAGAAAACCCCCTTGATCTAGCCTCCAATCCAAGCCATTGTGGAGTCCCACAGGCCTGGCAGTGGTGGGGAAGACCCGACGCCCAACTGCCAGGTGAACTAGGCGCGATGCCCTCCGAAGACCTGCTCCCGTCTCAGAGTGACCCGACGGTCATAGTCCCCAGGGTGCCGATGCAAGCCCCCAGTGCCGGAGCACGTAGGCCAGTCACGCAGGCACCCTGACGGAGATAGTGTCCCGGAGGAGTCGCCTATTCCGCAGGCCGAAGTAGCATCCCGGAGGAGCCGTCTACCTGGCCGGCCAAGGTAGCATCCTGGAGGAGCCGTCTACCTGGCAGAAGGGGAGTCTTCGTGCCGGAGCACTTAGAGCTCCCTGGCAAAGATAGTGTCCCGGAGGAGTCGCCTATCCCCGCGGGTGAGTCCTTATGCCGGAGCACTCGGAGCATGTCAAGGTAGCATCCCGGAGGAGCCGTCTACCTGGCGGAAGGGGAGTTGAAGAGCTCCCTGGCAGAGATAGTGTCCCGGAGGAGTCGCCTATCCCTGCGGGTGAGTCCTTGTGCCAGAGCACTTGGAGCATGTCAAGGTAGCATCCCGGAGGAGCCGTCTACCCGACTGGCCGAGGTAGCATCCCGGAGGAGCCGTCTACCCGACTGGCCGAGGTAGCATCCCGGAGGAGCCGTCTACCTGGCGGAAGGGGAGTTGAAGAGCTCCCTGGCAGAGATAGTGTCCCGAAGGAGTCGCCTATCCCCGCGGGGGAGTCCTTATGCCGAAGCACTCGGAGCATGTCAAGGTAGCATCCCGGAGGAGCCGTCTACCCGACTGGCCGAGGTAGCATCCCGGAGGAGCCGTCTACCTGGCGGAAGGGGAGTTGAAGAGCTCCTTGGCAGAGATAGTGTCCCGGAGGAGTCGCCTATCCCTGCGGGTGATGTACACTCCGGAGAGTGGGTTGAAGCATGTTCCATGACCAAGGCAAGGTGCGCATGGTGTGATGAATGAGTGTGGTGCCCGGGGGCATGATGACATGATTGTGGCGCATGGGCGCGATGAAGTGAGTAAGGTGCCGGGAGCACGTCTATGTCAATGGCGCGGCGCATGGGCGCGGCGGAGTGCGTAAGGTGCCGGGGGCATGTTTGTGTCAATGGTGGCGCATGGGTGCGACATAGGGCGTAAGGTGCCGGGGGCACGTTGGTGTCAATGGTGGCGCATGGGCGCGACATAGTGCGTATAGTGCCGGGGGCACGGTAGTGTGACAGAGAGCCTAGGGGCACGGCTGTATCAGCGGCGCGGCGCACGGGCGCGGTGAAGTGTTGGAGTGTGATGCCCGGACGTCGATGATGGGGGTCACAGAGATGACGTCCGGGCGACGGACGATGAGCGTCGTGGAGTTGGCGCGCGGGCGCGGGCGACGTCCGGACGACGGGCGACGGGGTCGCGGAGTTGACGTCTGGACGACGGGCGACGGGGGTCGCGGAGATGACGTCCGGGGGACAAGGGTCGCGGAGTTGTGTATGGTCCCTTGAAGAGAAGTGAAGGTGTTAAGTATGGAGATCAAAGGCCAACCCATAGGGGGAGGCCAAGGCCAACCCCAAGGGAAGGCCGAGGCCGACCCCAAGGGGGAGGCCGAGGCCGACCCCAAGGGGAAGGCCAAGGCCGAGGCCGACCCCAAGGGGGAGGCCAAGGCCAACCTCCTTGGGCAAGTGCCATGGCGCATCGACGGACGACGTGCGAAGTGCGACGGTCGAAGCGTGATGCGGCGTCGCACGATGATGAGTTTCTTGGTGACAAAGTCATGTAATGAAAGTGAGAAGTGCACGTGACTTGAGCGTGCATGCTTTGACCGGTTGTGAGCGTTGAAAATGTCTGTCGCTTGTGCGGACGTGTCATGCAGAATGGGACCACAGTGGGCCTTTGGGTACGACCAGAATAGGTTGGGAACACCTGTTAACGAAGCAAAAAGATTACACAAAATAGATGAGACACGAAGAAATTAATTCTCGTAAACATAAAATGATCAGTCCAATGCTGATTCAGAATTCAAAACAATAAATTCTTACCTTTGATTGTGCAATTTAATCCAAAATCTTGATCCTCTCAAATAAATTGTATGAAAAATCCTAATGTAAAAATATCTGAAATTTCAATTAGATTCTATCAATCACAATGATTTATGTGGTCCTTACCACAAACTTCAATCCCAATATCAAAATAAGCTATTACCTCAAAGTAATGGCCGAAATCTCAAGAGGCTCTTCCTAGAGATTCTTTAGAGGCTCTTGTGCTCCTAGGAATATATTCTACGTAAGTTATGAGAAACCCAAACAATATATATAACTATATTCCTAGAATTATTAGAATTGTTAAATGCCCATTATCCTCACCACCCACTATGCATCCATCAAACCATCATCATCGCCTTCACCAAACCATCACCATCACTGAACACGCCACTCTTTCCCCTTTCTTAGATATATATCAAAATAACAACTACTTTATGCATTTTAGTCAACTGCACATCAGTCAATTGAGTAGGTTACGAGAAATGTACTAGACAATTCCAATGCGTTATATCAAAATGTAGTCGCTAGTTTAAGCATCATAGCCATTTGTAGGGTGGTAGTCAATTGCGCTGTCAACTCCAATGGTCGATAGTTTTTCAAAAAGAATTTAGTCGTAATATGTGTTCTATCAAAAAATAAATAAAGCTAATTTACATATTGTAGGCAATTGCATACTAGTACTAGTCAATTGTGCAGTCAACAGCAATGGTCAGAACTGCTTTTTTGTTCACACTTGATTTTATTTAATCCTTCTAGTATCGTCGGTATCGTTAGGCATTCTCAAAAAATAGTAGTAATGATAGTTCCACGTTAAAACTAAACTAGCTCGCCCAAAATGACATAATTTACGCGAGAGATAGAGGAACGAGCTGGTTCATTTTCTCCTAAAAAATTAAAAATTTGGATGGAACGGAAATGTAAAAACGTTCATAGCAAACAAACAACAATTGTGCTCATCCTTATATAGTCAGAAACAAGTGTGAAGATACAGTTAGTTGAGGGGTTTTTTGGCATATTTTTTCAGGTAAATGAAAATGTGCAAGTGGCCCCACCCTCGCAAGACATTTTCTTCATCCATTAAAGCAATTATATAAACCTAAATTAATCCGTGATAGCCTAAGAGTCACTGTCCCACGCTTTCTTCTTAAAAAAGAAAGGGAAGAGTTAAACAAGAAAATTATTAGGTGTGTGTTTATAACCTTTAGACTTATGTTTATTACTTGAAGTTAATCTAAAGTGTAAGATATGCTCTGCTTTAGTTTAATTATAATTGATTTTGAGTTTATAAGTTCATTGTTAGTTTCTAACATTTGTGATCGTATATACACAGAGTCACAGGAATGTCGTGACCTTTACTCGCCATTGGGCAACTCTGTAACCCTTCTAATTATCAATGCTATTCTCTTATTAACCAAACAAAAAAGTTACTAACATGCAAAGTTAAGTTGGGGCACTCATTTAGTTGAAATACACAAGGGAAATGCTATTGCTAGCTCCTTTATATACTTTTCTCATTTGTTGACCTTTAAACCACATAGAAGAGGGTGGATTAACATATAAGGAATTAATTTAACATTCTCTAAACTATAAAAGTCCATCTGGCTGCTAAACCATCCTTGTGCAGAAAACACGCCTCAACTGACGCAATCGATGCAGGTGACTTGATTTTGTTAACAGGATTAGAAGCTTGTAATGTGACAGCCTTGTAGTCCTCGAGGTGTAATACTTCATATCGCTTAGATTAGAGCCCTACAGTATAACTTTTTAGCACCCAAAAAAAAAAAAGTAAGCCGAGCACGTAAGTTCCGACGTGCTTTATGATGGCATGTGCGAGCGTATTGATAATTTACATCCTTAACCAGTAAAGAAGGGAAAAAAAACAAGTATATTGCAGAATAGAAAATATTCGGTTGTATGTTTGCTCCCCAGTACAATGTTTTCATTGAGCCAATGAATTTCATACAAGCTATCAGGTAGGAGTGGGGAAAGTTAGAAGCATAAATAGACTACATGTTGTTGACCAGATAACCAAAAAGTCTAGCAATTTCCCACACTCATACTTTCAACCAGTCAAAGAGTGAAGGTAATCGGCAACTAAACCAGCAAATCATTATATAATCAACTTTTTCATCAGTCTCACCTGAACTAATCACATTGCAACAGGTGTAACATTGTATCCCACACTTGGTCCCTGTTTCACAATCTATTTGTCAAACAATTCGCAATCTCACACTACAACTCAACAGGGTTATATAGCAACTTCTGTCCACTCACTCTGTTTTGCCAACACCTGCTATTTCAGTTAGCTATACCCAGGTGTGGTTAGAATCTGTTAAAAGAATTCTTTGCCCAGTGTGTGCTAGAAGAAAGAATAAAAGATTAATTAGGATACAGCACCGACTTCATGTATCGTGTAGAAGCATCGGACGTCATGCTGGCAGTTGCTTTGCAACTAGTTCAAATTATGCCGGGGTTAGGATATCACCTTCACAAAACCTCCACGAACCATCGTCTTGCTTTTTCAGAACATACCGAATTTTATAGGCGCTGAAATTGGTGAGAGATTGAAGATTATAAGTAAATCAATAAAACACCAAAGCAGGTTTGTAACAATAAAGCTCAAAAGCACAGGCTACAACACAAGGCATGAGGTTTGTCGTTGTCGTGATGGTGCTGGTGCTGGAGGTAGACTTAGCCCGGGTATAATGAGGAGTGGGTGGCGGCAAGGTGGTGGTGGACATAGAAAGAGGAGAATGGCTCTTGAGTGAGAGAAATCATCATCCGAATCATTTAAGCCTCTATCCCAAACTATTTGGGTCAACTGTAAATGATATATGTAGGAGATAAAACTAAGCAAAAAATAAAAGACAGAAATGACACAGGTGACTTGCCAAATGGACACTCATTTCTTGCCATGTAATCAAATGCAAACCACGCCCTTATTCTAAGCCACATGCACTCCACATGTCTAGTTGAAGGCGCTTTTTTGACCGAAGTTCAGTTCTGGACCACTTCGCCACTAAAAGGGCAAGTAATACGGCTTTATGAGTTGTAATTAATGTTTGAGGGATCGAGCACAAAAAGTGCATTGTTCAAGCGACAGTTTAGAATTAACGTTATTTGATATGATTTCCTATCTTTTGAAATTCCATTCTTGTGAAAAGAAATGTGCATTCAGAATTTAGTATTAGTTTACGACAAAAGACTAAAAAGACATAGTAAACCTCCCCCATCAACAACCCACCCCACCCTCCCCAAAAGAGGTGGGTGGATGAGTGGAAGGGAAGAGAAAAAAAAACATATGTAAGTTGCATCCACGATAAAAATACTAGTATAATATAACAGATAAAAAAGTATCTCTCGTTATGCATACCTGTAATAGTTAGGGTTTTTTGGCTGCGATACATCCACAAGTTCAGCTGCTTCCTTCAAGAGAACCTCTATTTCTGCCATCTCCTTGCCAATCTCATTAGATATGATGTCTGCTCGGAGGACAGACAATTGAAGCAACACGAATCTCCAAAAACAAAACCTTGTTTTTGCTGCGTCAGCCAAAGCTTGCCACTGCGATAGAAGTATTAGCAATATATCAATATATTAAGATCCAGAAAAGGGCTCTTAGCAGTTTTTGGAATATCTCAGGTGAACTGACGTGGTGCGAAATGACGTTCTTTTTTGCCAATACAAAAATTAAGAACTAAAGTTTCAACTATCCGCTATTATTATTTCCTCCATCTTTTTCAAGTTATCAATTTTCAAAATGTTCTTTTTGGGAGCAGGAATAAAATCAAAACCAAATTACATCGTATAAAGTGGGTCCATCAAGACTAGACACTATGAATCATTTATAATCAGAACAGCCCGCCCACCTAGCATCTATATTGGAAAGTAACACCACGCATATGCAGGGAGTCATCCAATAATAGAGATGCCGTATCATAGATTTGAGTTTCCCACCATGCAAAGTGTTCTGATCAACATTGGTAGCTCAGTAGGCAAGCAAAGGAACCACAGGAACCAGGTTTAGAACAGTAATTAAGCAGTAAGAAATTCCAACAAAACTCTAAATCAAGATGTCATACTCATTGGGAAAATCTCTTATTCAATCAAATATGGATATATATATTTGGAAGCAACAAATAAAGCATAGACTTTTGTGTGTGCGCGCTGTGACTGCTGTAGTCTACTACTCTGCTATCATCCCTACAAAGTATGTATCATAAAAAATGTCACCGTGCTCGATAGGGTTCACCTGAACAAGCATCGCCTCATCAAGGATTTCAAAGAGGCTATGAACTTTATGGCTAGGTCCGAGAGCTTCTGCTTTAATAGTTTGCCATTGCTTCACAAGGGTTTCAGCTTCTTCTATATTCATGGGCCTCTTGTTTCTCGCTGTCATAGAGGATGACTGACTAGCTCCAAGGTAAGAACTTTGCAAATCTGCAGTTTCTAGTTGGCTCCTGGGATTTCTTTCATTTATTGACAACAACTTTTTTAGTCTAATAACGATACAGTTTCCCAAAAAAGCAGGCCCCCACCACCTTTGATCAACAGAAGCATCCTTAGTCCAGGCAAGCGTGGTTCTATTCATCCTTGGTGTGTCCGAGACCCATCTTGATGCATTTCCCATTCTCCACAAATGTAATCCCATTAGCTTAAAGGTGGCAAACAGTGTGCATCCTAGTACTGTAACAACGATTACATTTCCCACCAGATTATTTGGGCCAGACATGAAATCTAGCAAGTTATTATTCTGTGCACCCAACTTTCTTTCTAGTTGCGAGCTAGCCAAGCTTCCACTCTTAGTCTGGCCTGGTATCACGGGGCCCTGAAAATTGGAGGCTGCCAACTTCATTACTGCTGGCCCGAGTTGTCCAGAAGAGTTTGTGCAAGTAACAGGTTCATCAGAAGCTCTTCGATTAGATGCAATAGCAGGGGAAAGGGATCTGTGGCCTACACCAGATGTGGTCTGGGGAGCTCTTTTACTAGGCCAGTTTGCAGAAGCTTTCTTTTCACCACGTAAGAAATTTTCCTTCAGAAACATACCAAAGATTTAGCTTCTCGTCATTTCCAATATGTTATGTCTATACAGACTTACCACAGATGGGGAACAATCCCTGGTGTCTGGAAACAAGCCAAGAACAGCATCTTTCAGCCATGACTCCTGAGCCATGCAGGGAATTCAAGAGTAAGAAAGCATTGTCCTCTGAGACGAGTACTATGTTTGAAAAGAAAATTAAAAAAGAGTGTTTAACCATTGTCATAACCAGATCATCTAAGCCTAAAACAACGCAACATCTCTAGCCAGGAGTGAGAGAAAAAGGAAGATGAAAAGTTGAATAATGGTTAAAATGGACCTGAATAGGATCTAAATCTAATCACTGGCTGAGTTATGGCCCTACACCACAGGCTGATTTGATAAGCATCATTTAGTGCTTTGAACAAATAAAATTAGCACCCATCGAAGGCATGCTGGATTATCCAGAAACTCCCATAAATACAAAAAGTCAAGGGGTCCATATTAGAAGTGAAATTAAGGACAAAAATCACATGACACAATGGCAGTTTCAAATGTGCGACATAAATGTTAAAGATACGTACTAGTGATTGTTTTGCACTTGAATGATCTCTGGTTTCCTTTCCTGACATTAGACTTTGTGAAGCTGGATTTGCATTTATTTCAAGTTGCCTAAGCCTTTCAGCAACCACTGACTCCTCCCCCTGGATGACCAGAATTTCAAATAGAAAAAAGTCAGAATACAGGTGAAGAAAAATCATATTCGCATATTAACGCAGAAGCACTGAAAAGGAAAAAGAAACTATACCTGTCCAAGAAGGAACAAGCAAAAGGCTTCTTCAAATTTTAAATCAATGCCCTCTGATGCTATTAAGCACTCGCATATCGTTTTTGCTTTGTTAATCTACATGCCAATGAGAAAGGGATGTTAAATTTTGTATATATAAGCTATGAAACTTGATACATCTCTACTACTCCATATCACAATTATATCACCCCTCTCCTGATAGTCAGATATTCAAATAGCTTCATCAAACACCTTCCACAGTTTTTTGCAGCTAAAGCTGAAATTTTGTCGCTATACACATTTTCCAGCAACGATTTCATGAAGGGATGTGGACATAGTAAAAAGGTGTACTGTAAATAGGACTAGTAAAGATTGGGTAGTTTAGCACTTAGTCCACTGGAAACGTGGGCTTTCCAAGTCATGAAAATAGAAAAAAAAATGAAAATTTCTTTAAATTCCAGTTTCAGTATGAAATTACCAGATCTGTTTGCTTGCTTGAAAATCCAAGGGAAATATGAGCTATCAGCGCCACATAAAAACAACTAAAGTCAATTACAACTCTCTGATTCTGTGACTCAAGTGACTTTTTGTTCTTTCGTATTGTCGCTAAGTTATCCCAAGAAAGAAGTTCAACTATTTCTGTTGCCATGAGCTTATTCAATGCTTGATTCAAAAAGCATGGCCAATCTTGAACTTGGCAAGTAGTCTCCACATCAAGGCCCTGTCTGAGCAGCTCACGCAAGGCTGCAATGGCACCTAGTCTCCGTTCAGCATTTTCAGGCGTGTGAGGCATGCCCAATAACTCCAACGTGCAGGCCGGAGCAAGATCTTCCAAAGATTCTTCTATCTATACAAGAGTGTAAGCCAGTTACTTTAAGCAACAATCAATTGCACTGAACCTAAAGCAGGTAACAAGTGTGGGAGAGAACATCATCGAAGTCCTGACAAAAGTTCCATAGCAGTGGTTATTTTGCTTCATCTGATGAATTTTGATTATCCATCTGTTTCCATGTGATCAAGAAGATAACCACTGCTATGGATTCTGATCGTCCTTCTTTGCCTCGAACTCATTTCATGATTGAGTCAGTAGAATAAGAAAAAAGAATGGCTAGAACAGGGCCAGAATGTTGACTAGGTAAACAAAAAGAAAGAAGGACATGCTAAATGAGGACACTACCTCTTTCGCTTGCATTTGTCCCTTCTTATAAAACTGAGGCTTGCACTCTGTTTGTACAATAGTGCACTTTGATATGTTTCTCGTTAATTCTTCATGTGGATAATATCAATATTATCTCTACCATGCGTAAAAGCATATCCAAGATAAATATAGAAGTACTTGTGCCATAAACAACTATTATCGGCAATAACAGGAACCTCATCAAAACTCTTGAGGGTGGGAGAAAAAGGTAACAACAGACTAACCTGAGATAACAATGTCATCTTCCCAAGTGAAATTTTGCTCCTAAGAAGACATTGAGCACGGGCAAGGGCC
The DNA here is from genome assembly GCA_033065855.1 of Escallonia rubra. Taxonomy (NCBI): domain Eukaryota; kingdom Viridiplantae; phylum Streptophyta; class Magnoliopsida; order Escalloniales; family Escalloniaceae; genus Escallonia; species Escallonia rubra. The sequence continues at coordinate 61,868 of JAVXUO010001997.1, read as the reverse complement.
TCAAATCCTTGGGAAATTTTGTTTGCCTCAAAACTGATTTTTGCAATTGCACACTTCAAGAAAGCACCTATAATAAGAAAAGGAAGCATAACAAAACTGCCAGAAAAATGTTGTACAAAGTTCTGACCGCTTTTGCTGTCATACCTCTGCCAGTGCCATGGACAGGAGCAAATCATGAATATAAGGCTGAGCATCTGCATGCGGCAGGGCTGTTTTTCCAATATCTAAGACAAGCTTCGGTTGTCCAACCTGGTCCATAGAAACCCAGTTCTCATTGTATGCATACACCAAATCCAAGAGGTTTGAATCAATAACAAGTTAACAACTATTCCATGAATCCTATACTTAACGCGAGCCTATAACGTTTCCAGATTAAGAGAAAAAAAGTAAGCCAAGAAAAAATAAAGAATAACAAGAGAACCTGATTCAACAATATAATGAAAGCCTAGCTGTAAAGCAAAGTTATGTTCTTTCAGTATCTGAATTATCTGCAAATTAACTATAGGAGACTGACAGATTTTCCTCAGATAACTAGAACAGAGCATTGCATTTTACCTCTTGAAGAAGGCAAAGAGCACCAGGCAACCAAGCCCATGGAATCCGAAGCGAAGATTTAGGGGGAACCTTCTCCCTTATGTTACCAGCATATTCCGGCTCAAAAAGAAGCTTATCTCTGACATCCATCAAAAGGTTCTGCAATATATAAGGTGATGTAATTAGGCACAATATATAAGGTGATATGTAATTAGGCATAAGAAAAAATAAAAGTACCATAAAGAGAAAAAAATTCTACTACGCATTCCAAGGCAGATTCTGTACGATTAATTACACATACATCCCCTAGAACTTGGTTTCATTATATGCTCCACGCCCCATTTGTTAAGTCAAAAAGGGAGCGACTGCATCCACAAACTCTTATGCATAATCATATGTAATTGGTCACAAAGAGGTCCATGAGGGACACGTTTTACATTTTTCAAGTCTATACGCAAACAGGGTGTAAGAGCAGTACTTTCCTACTATAAATTATCTTCATATACTTACCAAAGACAGACTCAGCCAATATTGGAGTTTTCACTTGATTTTAATCCCTAGAAGGGTTCAACGTTTATTAAAAAATGGTAGCATGTGTATTAAATAAAAGCTCAAGGGGAGAAAGTAATATTTCAAATTAAGCTAAAATACTACAAAGTTCACTCCTACCTGGCGAGATACAACCACATCCATTGTATACCCTTCTTCGACCTCAGCATTTTTCAGATGCATGACTGATTTAACTATCTCATCTTTCTCTGCTCGATCAGGAACGCCAATAATCTGCAAGTAATAGTAAAAATAATGTAGGCATCATAGATTGTATTTTCTGAAAGAAGAGGATGGGAACAAGCTCTCCAGCAACTCCACTCAGGAACCAACTTCACAGAGAATAAACGACACTAGACATAATATGTACACAGCAATGATCCACAAATAGAATCCCACAACATTTAAGTATTTCTCCTATGTCATATAACAACTTACAGAAGTTTTTATCTCCACCCCCATAGCAAGAACTAGTTTTGCTACCAAGTAGCACCAAGATAGAGCAACAGAAAAGAAGTTCGAGCCAGTTATGGCAAAATGCAAATTTAGGCTATTTAAGCACTCAGAAGTCAAGTAGTACTTTTACGTTATAGAAAATTAAGCTGAGCGAAATTGGCAATCCTCATTGTGTACTAACAGTGGATAACCTTAACCTACAGAGGAACATCGGTAATGGCTTGGTGCCGTTCCACACACATAATCTATGTCCCTGGCAGATTATTTTCTTGTTTCTGCAACTAAAAAGAACCATAATATCTTAATGATCATGTTCACCTAATTTTCTATTCGACATAAAGAAAACCAGAAGAATTCACAAAGCTCCACTTTCACAAGTTACGCTCTTTCTCCCGCATTTTGCAAATGCAGATCCAGATGGCTCTAATCACCTAAACAAAAATCATATAAGGAATACTTAAACAAAACAATCATGCTGTGGACATGCTGCCTCTACAAGGGCTTCAACCAGCTCTGCAGCACAAAACCGCCCAAAACACCAACTTGCATGAATGGGGATACAGGATACTATACTTTTAGCGAAATACTCTGACCATATTTGTCTAATCGACATTTGTATCATGAATAAACCCTAGTTTCATAAAAAAAGGGTTAAACACACCCAAAAAGGTAAGTATGCTCAAGTAGCAAGATATGCATTTAGTAATAAGATATGATATCTATAAACAAGGATACGATACAGTGTTACTCCAATCTGCATGATAGTTCATGTTGTTACCGGTCTACAGCACATAATAATATCCTACGTATAGCCCTAGTACAATACTAGCACTCTAGCTAACACTTTCTAATACTCCAAGAGCTTCGAATATTCTACACTCCTAATAAGTGTGTTCTGAAAACTGAAATTATGTCGTAGGAGCACCAGTTCCAGGTACAAGATCTCACAATAAACCTACCATCCCTCTTCTTGGTTGAGTAAACGATGATAAAGAAAACTTTAAAGTGACAGACCACGGCTCCAATGAACTCTTCCTTTTCTCTACAGCAAGCTTAGTGAGAATAAGATATCAACATACATGACATTACGCTGAAAATGGTCAAAATCTCAGATCATAATACAAGAGATGATAATCGACTTCAGCATTTCGCCGGCATAGTTGCACTCGAGACAAGGTTGTGCAAGATAAAAAAGGTGGAAGTAACAACTATATGCATCAGGAAGGATTATTAGCTGGATAATCCAGTGTAAGCCTTTCTCTAACATTCCTCCAAAAATCAATTTGTATCACCCAACAAGTTCAAAGCCAACTACTGACACCACCAGTAAGTATGTTAGCTAATTACAAAGTCAGTCCTACATAACTAAAAACCCAAACAAGAAGGACTTGTGTCGCATTTCATAATGTGTTAAGTCAACCTAAGAATTATGAAACCTAAGCAGAAAATGATTCAAAGCTAAACAAGTAAATCACATCATGGAAAAACAAGCCAAATCAAACAAATAAAAAGTGGTTACCTGGTAGCAAGTTACGGGAATTTCAACAACGGCAGTGTAAGTTTGAGGAGCAGCGTCTACCACGCGTGCGTACAATTTCCAGCCACCGCAACATCTTGTTTTGGAGTAAATCGGAGGCCTGGGATTGCACCTGTAACAGCAGCAGCCGCAGCAGTTTGCAGTCCTCTTTTTGTAGCTGGTCCTGAATAGGACGCGACGGCAGCTACCGAATACCTTGTTGGTAGTGTCGTTGTTGGTGGAACAACAGGCAGGGACAATGAGCAGCTGATGAACAATTGCCATCTAGTGCGACTACTTCTTAGTAAATAGCTTCCTCTACTCTCACTCACTCGTACAGATTGGGGAACATTTTAACAATGCGGAATCGATCGAGCAATTTCTGTGCTGAAAATGGCAGTTAGGGTTTCTGGTTTTACCCAAATTGAGGAGGCATTTGGGAAAGCCATAAAGTTTTTATTCGAATTTGTTATGCAACCGTTGCTCATTTTCTCTTTCATTCTTTTTTCTTCTTTCCACACAGTAAACTTGCTATCCGAAGGTTTTACTTTCCACTTTGGCTTATTATACAAAAACCGTTCCGAGTTTGTGAGTTCACTCTTCTAAAGACCTCATATTTGTGTTTGGAACCACAAAATTAATAGGATTTCATTTCAAATTTTCATTTCAAATACTCAAAATTTATTATTTGAAACATTAAGAAATAGGAATTGGAAATGAATTTCACGAGGTTTGACTGAATTTGTTTCTATAGTATGAAATCCGATGAAAGTAATCGAATTTCATGAAATTTGAATTTACTTGAATTAATTCACCGCCACCATCTTCATTGCCGCTATAGCCACAACACTTTTACCACAAACCACTGGCACCACTACTGCCACCACCACCACCACCACCATTGTCACCATTATCGCTACTACCACTGCCACTATCGCCATCATCACTGCCACTACTGCCATCATTACCACTACCGCCACTACTACTGCCACCACCACCACCATCACTGTTGTCACTACCACCACCACAACCGCTCTCACTACCGCCACCACTACTGCCACTACTACCATGGCTACCACTACCACTATCGTGGTCGCCGCCACCAGTGCTACCGGTGGTGCCGGCGCCACCGCCACCAGTGGTGGTGGCCACCACCACCATGCCAGTGGTAGTGATGGTCACCATAGTGGTGTAACCACCACTACTGCCATAAATACTACCGTCGTAGCCATCACTACCATCAGCATCGTCACCACTATCGCCGCCACCGCTATCGTCGCCGCCTCCACCGCTATAGCCACACTACTTTTACTACCAATACTACCATCACTACGGCCACCTCCACTCCCACTACTGCCACCACCATTACTGCCACCATTACCACTACCACGCCGCCGCCACCACCACCACTATTGTCGCCGCCTCCGCTGCCGCCACCATCACCACCACGTGGTGGCACTAGCATGCTTGAAACTACTTACTTTAGTTCGTTTTTCATCGCAAGTCAAAGATATAATTGTCTAAAACTTTATTACCCTTTTCATTTCCTTTGTTCTCCAAACACAAAATAGAAATTATGTGATTTAAATTTCCTTTCGTTCCAAAAAAAAGTGAATTGAATTCCAAATGTGATTTAAATTCCCTTCTGGCTCTACAATGCAGCCCACCCCCTCGGCCTCCTTGGTCACCCTGGCGTCGAGTGCCTCGACCTCCTTGGCCGCCCCGGTGTTCGGTGCATTGACCTCCTCGATCGCTATAGTATCCATCGCCTCGGCCTTGGTACCCGGCTCATCATGCGCCCCGCTACCTCCATCATCTTAGTCCTGCCAAGTAAACAAGGAAAGATATCAAATCATAGCCATATACAGTACGCGGCAACTATATAACAAAAAGAAGGCAAAAAATTCTAACCTCAGAGTCTGACTCATCTAACACATCTCGTGGCCTCTTCGACCCGTGTCCGTATACGGCTAATGTACCCTCTCTCGCCTATCGAGCACTCTCCATCATCCATACTCGCAACGTCGACAAGGGACCCTTGTCGGCCCTAGGTACTCTACACATGAACCGCCAACTCCTCAGCAATGGCATCCTTCTAAGCATCATCATCGGGCTCCCCGACGCCCTTCTCAACATCTCTCCAAGCTAGCCCCAGAGCCCCCAGCAATTAAGGCTGGCATCCCACACTGTCTCGCAATCGATGGCGAAATCAAGCTCGACCCCTTGTTACAAGTAAACACATCGACCCGACGCTACCTGGCCGCTGCCTGTGACAACCACTTCGCCCAACCAACCCATAGCCACTCCTACCATCTTGTATACTCCACCCTCATCATCCCAGTCGACAACGTACTAGGCCATCTCCAATTCTCAGTCGGCGCCGGCCACTCGCGGGTTCTTGTGAGTAAGGTGTATCGAAAGGCCGTTCGCATTCCATGGCCTATCATACCCACATGGGGGTTCTAGATCGTAACCGAAGGCCAATGAAAAATGATCTGGGCTATTCCTCACTACAAAATACCGGGACTCTGCGGGCTTCCCGCCATCATTTGTTAGCATAGGGAGCCACCCTAAGAAATACGATATAAGCAAAGTAACATGTCGCTGTGCGAACTCCCTTCTCCTGCATATGTAACCATGGTGGGGTCCCTGTACGAATAATGCATCTCCATATATAGTTGTGACAAACACGCATCTCGCCTATCCAACACCTACACCAATGGGCACTCAGGCTTCCTGATACCCGCCCACGCGAATGCCTGCCCACCACTGCCCCACATGGCCACCTGCCGTGACAGCCTACATGGTCGTGTCACCTCACCCATCGGAGGACAAGGATGCACCCACGGATATGCCGTCGGCCTATAGTATATGTAACACTCACACATATACCGTTGAAGGAACATCTTATCCACATAGGTGGACACCTGAAAATGCCCATGTGACCGCTTCATGTCATTGACAAATTGATCTAGATGTAAATACAATGTGCCTAGGTACATGGTGGCCAGACTAACGTGTCTACCCCCTGCCATTCAAATGGCCAATGCGAACACTCTAAGGGCAATGCCATCCGCTGGCATCCCCTCAAATACGAACATACATATAGCATACATCAAGGCTATATCCTATACAACAACATATAGTGCAGTGCATGGCAAAGTGACAAATAAATTCTCAAACTACAAAAAATTTCTAAGTACAAGATTGACATACTACGCATGGCAAGACAGTGACAAACATGCAACATACACGAGCACCAAGGAAAGGAGACAACACATCACTTACCTCAACAGGAACATAGCCAAGAATGCAACCATCACATATCTCTCCTCCTTGTAATAAGAACCCATAACGAACTCGGCAGAACCACCCAACTTATGGCCCACTCGAACTTGTGCAATACCAAAGAAGTGTCTGATCCACCCATCGTATGTCCCTTTTTTGTGCCTCTTCTCTCGGCCATAATGTCCAACAGCTTCGTCTGCAGCACACGCTCATCCCCGCTCAGCCAAAGTACACGAGCATCCTTAACCCCATGCATGGGCAACCCTGTCAACATCACGACATCAAGCAATGTCGGCCCAATCTCCCCAAACTCTATCACAAAAGTGTCCATCTGGGTGTCCACCTTGCCAATAGTAATGTCATACCCCGTATCTCTGAATAGCTTCAGCCCGTCGCTGTGATATTTATGGCTACTATCAAACCCAATGCCTGCAACGTCTCAGTCCGTGCTAGGGCAATGCAAAATATAGTCGCACCAGAAATGCCATCCCACCGGCATCGCATTATGGCTCTTGAACACTATGGGCGACCAAGGCATGTCCTCTCTCTCGTCTAGTAGGACCGATATATACTTGGGTGACATAACAGGTGCATCCCTCTAACTCAGAGCTCGAATGTAAGGTGACAGCACCCAAGGTCTCTCACCCATCGACGGACCACTCCAAGGCACAATGAAACACCTGTCAGCCACTCAAATAAACAACTCTATCCACAAGTCCCAGTCCGACGTACTGGGCACGACCCCCTTTACAGCCAACAAAGTATTAGTCTTGCTCGGCTAGGGATTAAAAGTCCTCACCCCACCATCATCAAACATTAACGGCACCCCCGACCCCTCGACCGGTGTTGGTGCGGCCTTAGCGCCCTGGCACATTGGCGCAAGTGCGGTCACTGTGCCCCGCGATGAATGCAACCGGCTAGTTGCTCCACCCTGTGGCCTGGCCCATTGCTTCTGCCTTGTCATTTTCATCACAATCCCTCCGCCTTTGGCTTGCTCGCTTGTCCCAACACTCGGGTGGACTCAGTGTGGCCTCGGTCGGCCTCGGCATGGCCTTGGTTAGCCTTGACCTTGCGGCCTCAGCCAGCCTTGGCCACGGGGTCAACCGCATCCCCCTCACCCTTTTTTTTCATCTCCCCAACCCCCATTGGCCCACTACCTTCGGTCACCTTCCCCTTGCCCTTCCCTTTGGCCCTCAAACCCCCTTAGTTGCCGACCCCTCCCTTACCTGCCGACCCCCCTTCGCCCGACGACCCTCCACCGTGACCATTACCACTTCCTTTGGCCACACCTTCCTCGATCATCCCCTTCCCACTCTCTCCCATTTCTCGTTCGCTGTCCTTGTGGCCTAACCTCTTCTTCTCGTCGCCCCTCGGTTATGTCACAACAAGAAAGCCACTTGGTTGTGTGATTAGATAGGACAGGCTTCTCAAACAAATACTTCATGGCCAATAATCTGATGGGGTAGGCCAAGACATAATGCCTCAATATTTGTGTTACCCAAACCAAAGATACACATGTTTTCTGTAAAGCTGAATAATTCACATCCCCTAGGGTTAACTTTTTACTCAAATAGTATATGGCTTTCTCAACCAAGGAATTCTCCAAGTGTTGGGTTAACATGGCTTGGGCTGCGGTATCGGTCACTGTCAGGCATAGTAACAAAGGGCTACCAAGTATTGGTGGTCTTAGGACTGGCAGGTTACTAAGGTACTGTTTAATTTTGTCGAAGGCTTTTCGGCACAAGGGGTTCACACTTTGGTTGAATCCTTCTTCAACAGTTTGAACAGAGGCTCATAAATCATGGTCAGCTGGGATATAAATCGGCTAATGTATTTGATTCTACTCAAGAACCCTCTGATTTCTTTCTCCATCATAGGTGGAGACATAACGACTATGGCTTTGATCTTGGTTGGGTCCACCTCTGTCCCACGTTTGCTCATCATAAAACCTAGCAATTTCTCAACTATGACTCTGAACAGACACTTCCACGGGTTCGATCTAATGTTGTACTGCCTCAACCTCTCAAAATAGTTCCTTAACACGTCATATCGGGCATGTCATTATATGACCAAGCAAAAACATTGATGAATTCTCAACTTATGGAGCTTCTATTTGACGGGTTTAGCTTCGGGTAGGGTAGGTAGGTGATGTTTCATGATGGATGGATCTAGACTGGACATGTCACTATATGACCAAGAAAATACATCGACGAATTCTCTAAGGAGTGCAGTTATCTCTTCTCTTTCTCTTTTATCTAGACTAGCCCCTATTTTGATTTCTTTTATGTCTTCGGGGGATCCTATGTTTACTTTGATTAGTTCCCCGACCACTTGCTTGACACGACTAGATTCTCAATTTTTTTTTTCTTTCATCATTTCTTTTGAATATTTTTTCTCTTCTAAGCCCATTAGATGTGATTCATCATTTACCGAGTTGATTAATTCGTTATAGCCTATATCAGCAACCAAGGGATACTTGAAATCAAACGTATTATCAATCAAGTAGTCTAGAAATACATAGTAGGTAAGCATATTGAGATTGGCTAAGGTGACATAAGCATCCAAGTCTTCCGCTTCAGAGCATCTTTGGTAGCAGTACTTTCTTCACTCACATCTCCCACAGTCAGCAATGCATACTTGATCATCCATTCTATGTGTCGCCCTGTGCTGGAGTGATAAGCCATGCTGGGTCTATAATCTGATCATCCACTTTGCAGATAAGCACTAAGATAGACATATCTGTGGAGAATGCTGTCATTATTTCTGGATTCCTCCAATATGAGACTTCTCCGGTACCCGGCTCACCCAGTACTGTAGTTCTTTGTCTTCAACCCACTCGTAGTTGTAAAATATCTCCCATCTTTTAATCTGCTTCCCGGTCTCAACATTGTAAATTGGCTCCAAAAATCCATAAAAGGGCCCACTCTCTCCCTTTTTTATAAAGCGCTCATTCATAGTAGAGATCTTGGTCATGCTCATGTGCTTATCACTTTCTTTGTCCTTCTTGCCCTGGGTAAGCTTCTAGATAGCTTCCTTATTTTCTTCTCTTGTTAGCTTGTATCCTAAGCCAAATTGGTCTTTCTTGTTTTTCATATCCCGGAAGCTAGGAATTCCTTGATAGTTTTGGTCTAAGCCTTTTTCGGGAAGTAGTAGAGTTTCCTCAACATGGGGAGCATTGTGTACTGTTGTAAGGGGCAAAGATGAGGAAATTTTCATTGGGACAACTTTCTCATACTCGAGACACTGAACTGGGTGTCCATCCTAATACACTGAGCAAATTATCCAAAAAATCATGTGGTACCTATACAATGTCCTTCGTAACTTTTCCAATATGAGGCAGCTGCAAATTTCCCAGAATGGTAAAAACAGCATCATTCAACAAACCTGACCTTCTGGTGCAATGTAAAGGGGATTGCACCCACCGAGTGTATCCAAATTCTTCCCAACTGAAGATTGAAGGGGGGCCGATATATTTAATACTTGAAACTCAACATCAAATCTAGTAGGACCTACAATCATTGGAAGCTTCATTGTACCAATCACCTTCCTTTGGATGTTATCGTAGGCTCGAATGGCTTGGTTGGAAGTGGTGAAATCTAATGGGTTGATGCCGAGGGCTTGAACAATGTGTGGGAAACATACATTTAGAGCAGAACCATTGTCTATGAGGATTAATCGATCCCTCTAATCAAGCGATTGCATAGTGATACAGAGTGGGTTATTATGGCTTAGTTTTAATTTGGACGGGTCAGACTCGAAAAAGGTGAGAACATTTTCGTATTGTATAGCCCCTAAAACTTGGGATATGTCTTCAGGCTAGTTCTGGATCGGTATCTAAGCTTTGTTGGGAAGTTTGATAAGGGCTTGACATGGAAGTATGAGGCTGACAGTAATCTCCATAAGGAAATGTTGGCTTTGATCTTTTTTAAATGTTTAAAGACTTCGTCTTCAAGAGGGGGCTTGAGAGAACAACGGTTCGGATATGGCTGGCTGTTTCGGGGTCTAGTATACTCAACCTGATTGGGTTAGGTGGGATACATCAGTACTGGGGCAGAAAATAAGCCTGTTTTCTTCATCATACTCTTCTTCAACCATATTGACCTTTCATTCCCTAAACTCTTCCCAAGTAATCATATTGTAAAACTTCGACAGAGAATCATAAGCGGACATAGACTTCCTAACTAGCTAGTGAACTGGAACAATGAGCACGGTTGGATCCATAACTGGCTAGCTATCATCAATGCAATTAACCTTATGGGGTGGCAAGAGTTCTTTTCAAACATTTGGCCTAACATGAGGGGAAACTTCCCCCCCTGTTGATGAGGTCTTATACGACATGTCAGAGGATGATGCATCAGTCTATGAGATGACCTTTCAGAGGGTGATGCATCTGTCAATGGGATGACCATTTCCTTGATAGTAGTCATAGAAGGCATCCGCATCATACCCTTTGGTTATCATTGTTGAAGTCAGTGTAGGCGGTAACTTGGATATCATTCCTCTCCTCAACAACTGTTTGAAGACCTTGGGGAGTGGTGCATTCAAGGGTCTGTATTTATTTCTAGGCTATGTAGTGGCTTGCCATGTTATTGCCCAAGGTGCCTGTACGATATAGACATTGTTGGCTATTGATGGGTTAGGTTGTACGTCAGAACTCCTTGGGCCGGCACGGTACACCCCTGGCAATTTCGATTCATGAAAGATGGTTCCCTTGTTGATGCCAGCTTCTATCGGTATAAGGGATCCCATGAGAGTTTTGAGCAACATGTGGTAGCTGGCCAAAAAATGTAATCGTGGTAGACTGGAAGTAGGTTGCTCTTCATAATATTCATTTGTTTTTCTGTCGGACTGTTCACCATCGGAGCTCCCTTATTCCTCCACTTCATGATGAAAGTTGAAACTAACTTTCTCGACTCTTGCTTCGTGGTTTCCAAATCTCTTCGGATGATATCTAGATCGGCATTGTATTGGTACTACTTTACAAACTCTCTCACAACATCTTTCCATGTGCAGACTCGGGCTTCATCCAAAGTGAGGAACCATTTGGAAGCCACTCCTGTTAAGGTGTAGTGAAACAACTATATCAACTGATTCTGATTTACCTGGTATGGGGCCAAAGCTCGCATGTACATCTTTACATGAATTTCAGGATTTGTGGTTTTGTCAAACTTATCCATCTCCGACATTTTGAATTTGAGGGATAGCCTATCCTCAGGATTCGTAGTTAGGGCACTGCGGTCTAGAGGATCATAGGCTCTCCTCATCCTAGCAGTTTGGGACTCGAGCACGACTAACCTATCCTTCCATTCTGGTACGGTTGAGGGTTTTGTTTATTCTTCCTCTAACTCATACATCTAATCAAACTTTGGACCTTTCTTCTTATTATCTTTATTCCCATCTTCTTCCGAGGTTATCAAGTTCCTCTACGGTTCAATATTTTTACTTGGTTAGGGTAGTAAAACCATTCTAAAGATCATTTTGAAGTTCACTGATGATACGAACCAAGTCAGGGATCTGGGGAATTCTTTGGTCATTGTAGTCCATGAGAGCTTTCGAAGAGTCTCAATACCAACTACGCTTAGCCTTAACTGGAAAATTTGTCAAAAATTTAATAATACATTCTACATATGTTGAGGAGGATGAAGTTTCTGACTAACCGTTTGGTCATCCTGGCGAATAACCGGCCCGTTGGTCAGTAGGTTGAGGTTCTATTTCTAGTTTTTTTTTTCTGAAAATTTTTTGAGGGTAAGGTTTCTAACTAACCTTCCGGTCATCCAAGGGGATAATCGCCCAGTTGGTCAGTGGCTTGAGGGTTTATTTCTAAATTTTTTTTTAGGATAAGGTTCTGACAAACTGTTCGGTCATCCTGAGGGGTAACTGGCCAGTTGGTCAGTGGGTTGGATCAGGGTATGACCTAGCCAATTTTGAATTTTGCAACTAACCATCTAGTTGGGAGTGCAGATAACTGGACTGTTAGTCAGAGTCTCCCCTTTTTGCAAAATTACAAGTTTAGCTTACAGAATGCTGGTTGTTTCTCTACCAACATGCCATAGGCCAATACATGTACTCTCTCAACAAAAGGCAGAATAATGTATAGTCTGGTGTGAGTTTCTCTCCTTATAACACCGGTGTAAAGGTCAATGTTATCAGCTCAACCGTATCATATACCTCATACTCATAACTAGGAAGTTCATAATGGGCAATCACCGGTACTGTATACAAATCGTCTAGTACACCAAGAAACTAGGAGGAATCTTTGGTACAAGGTCGTGGAGTTGAAAGCTCAATAGTCGCCTTGAGCCCAGGAGGACCAAGGCCTCAATTGTAGTCTTAAATGGGTGGTTCGGGGTGAGATGTATACACGTGTGAGGTATAGAAATAAAAGCACAAATACCACAATTATATCATATGTACATGCCACAAAATACCAAAAAAATAATAATATTAATAATACAACCAGGCCAAAAACTGAGAAAATATTTTCAAGTGTTGTCCTCTTATTGTTTTTATCCCAGCGAAGTCGCCGCTGTGGCAAACAACCTCTGAAAAGTCCCTGGAAGGATTTTAGGAGTCGCCATATTATTTAATTTAGACTAGAAAAAATAAGAAAGACCCTCCTAAAATGACTCTAAAGTGTCCTAAAAGAATAACTAGTCTGTCGAAACTAAGAGAGGGGACCGAGGAGTAATTTACGCAACGCAAAGTGTTAGGCACCCGTTACACCCTTCCGGTCTTTACTTCATTTTAGTGAATTTTTTGCAACACATAGCATGTAAAATAAGACTCATCCCAAGTTGATTTTTCATGTTTTTGGCTTGAACTCGACATAAAGGGTCGAGTGGCCTATGGATCCGACCGGACTAATCGGAATCAAAATCACCATAGTTTGACACTGGTCTTACGGAGAGTAGTCTACATTTCGAGCCTAGACTTAGACAAATAAATGATAAAAACTTCTTTTGTTGTTTTGAAAATGAAATGTGACTACGAGGAATGGAAGAGAATCTATATGATTTCTACCTTAGGAGAAGCTAGAAAACTTACCTTGTTCTGCAGTTTGCCTTGGCGACTCGGGAATATTTTCTGTGGTATCCACAATGCAAAGAACAAAAAGATGTTTTTAGAGTAGTTCAGTTGGCTAAGATTCTTGAGAGAGACTGTATGTTATTTCACAAAGAAATGACATGCAAACTCTAAACAGAACAAGCTTCTAGACCAGGACATCTAAAGATGAAGGCTAAAGCCCCTTTTTGTAGTGCTCAGGGTTGCAGAATCTGATAAGATTGGCAATGGCAAACTGCATGACTGGAGATAAGTCAAAATAAGTGATAAAATCGCAGATTGACAAAAGTCAACCAACCGGCCGGTTAGTCGATAGTCAGCCGGTTCACCCCATTAATTAGAAATATTTTCCCCCAAATTTTGAGGCATTATCTTACCCTAATTTTGGTAATTATCTGTGGAATCACAAATAGAATGTAACAGATTTGGGATAAGTCATTTTTTAACCAATAAATAAATTGATTTGATCTTTTTATCAAGGATAAATCGTGGATCATTTTCCTAAATCATCTAGACAAACTGTTCAATTAGAATAATCTAGACCTTGGACCATACTTGACTAAAATGGACTGGACTTAATGCAATGGACCAGACAGACTGACCGCACTGGAATGCAATAGACTGGCTAGACAACTTAATTAGACAGGACTGGATAATTTAACTAGACAAAATTAATTAAATAAAATCGGGTTGAATTAATTAATTTTAAACTACATTACCAAGTCCTAACTTAATAATTCCTTTAATAAATAACAAAGTCCATTATGTATTTAATTAAAAATGCCTACTACAATGGGGTGTCTATATTCGCGGATACACTTGTTAAAGATGAAAAAGAAACCTAATCTTCTATGCTTGTTTTGATTTTTCACTTACTAGGATTTTGTCAATTTGCCTCAACTCTTTATATGGTCTATAATGGTTCTTCCACCTTACTATATTCATCTTTGCAATTAACCAACAAATTCCTGTGATTTCGGACTCTTTTCAGAAGCTTATCTTACTGTAAAATGCTTCTCGCCCAACTCCTCGAAGATGCTACAATTATACAACCACTGCCACCGACCATGTAAACCAACCTACCACCCCTAATTTATACTATAACCAGAACTACCCCGCCACCACCTCCAAAAATGAACTCTTAATTGCCGATTTACGCCACAACCATAAATGTCCTGCCACCACCACTGATGGTGGATCCAAATCCACCATGTTCTTCCTCCAGCATTTTAGTGAAGGTAGAAAAAGAAACCTTCATAGAGCTAGATCTAATATAGATCTTTGACTCCCAGTCGAGTAATATGGATCCAATAAAATAACAATTGGTTGCTCTAGATTTTGTTTGTCTTACCTATAGCTCATAATCTTTGATAAGATGGCCGTTTCATATCCTTGCTCTGCTGCATTTGGCACATCTTCTACTGTAGAGACGATGGGGTGGGTTACAGGCAGCAAGAGGTAGGAGCAGCGGTGATAGCAGTGGCATCAGGCTGTGGTGGGAGCTAAAGGGTAACGATGGGTGGTATAGACCATTGAACAAAATTTCACTGCTGACCAGGTAGCAGCTTGTTCCTGCTACTCTACCACATGGCAGCTTCTGAGTGGTGCACCTGTTCGGCAGCCATCCATATCCCACGTGAGTAACCTTGCTTCAGATAACGGCTTGGTTCCGTCAAACAACACATCCCTAGTTTATCGGCTGATTTTAGGTAATGAACAATTTGTTATGAGGTAGGTCTCTCTCTCTCTCCCCTTCCCTTTTCCCATCTTCTTCCTTCGAATTGCTCATCTGGGCATCAAAATTTCATCAAACCAGCATCAAATTTGTGTTTAGTGAACAATTTTTGTAAGTTGAAACACAAGGAAAATTGGTTTCCATTAACTTCCTTACCATTCAGTAACTATATATAACAGAAGCCCACTCACCCATTACCATGTGGGTATATTTGTTTGCTTCAGCAGCAACCTATTCCGTTCCCATATTTTTCATTTTCCTTCAGCTTTTCCAATGGTAGTTTGTGATGGATGTCATGGGAAACAAAAGAGTTTTCGGGATCCAATGGTCACACCCACCAGATCATCAAAGGGAAGCATACCAAGCACTATATAACACAAGCCCACTCTCCCATCTCAGTCGTGGTGACTTTCATTGTTGTTGCTCTAATCAATATAATCCATATAACGTATGTATTATCTCTATTTCTCTCACATTATCTCGCATGCATGTAATCTAATACATACTTCATACATCCAATGCACAAACTGTCAATATATCGAGACAAAAATGTCATCTCGTAGCTTTAATAACTTGCATTGAAATTCATTAAAGAGCCAGTTTTTAGTTTTTAACCAGGGGTGTATGTGATCTGATACGTAAATCAATAAATCATCAATAAAACTGTACAATATGTAGATAAATTATCCATGGCTACTGTCTGACCAGTTTTCTTACACATTTAGTATTAGACTGTTGTATGTTTTCATTGGACTATGCTACATAATAGAGCCATTTTTTAATATTGTTCTCTGCTTTTGTTTCCTGAGTGTGTTATCTCATGCACTTAGGGTTTCATAAAGCCAAGGGTCTATACGGACCCACCATTTGAAATTCAAGACACGTGTGATATGAGTAGAGATATGCTTAGAAATTGAAAATGGGTCCTATGGAAACTGGAAAGGTAGTAACCAACATGAAGTAATTTGACATTTTTGAACTAGTACATTCACAAGCTATTGTTTTTTTTTATTGCATTGATGACAAGAACTTAGCTTGACTCTAGGAACACCTTTTCACCTAGAGAAATTAGCGTTATTTTTTCCCTCACTTATAGTGAATTCAAGCAATATGGACCAACAACCCGATGTCAATGAGCAAGAGGTAGATGATGTATGCATTTTGCAGTCAAGACAGTTTAATGTGCATGGGGGGAATGTTCATGAAGTACCAAAACTTGGAATGGAATTTGATTTAGAACCACATGCTTTTGATTATTACAGGAGAGTATGCTCATCGGGTTGGTTTCAGTGTAAGAAAGCAACACGTTAAGAAACGGGCTGGAATCATGATGAGGAGAACTTTATGTCATTCAAAATAAGGTGAACGGGGTATTGATAAGCGACGAGTAAATGTGGTCACCATCGTCCCGTTTCAAGAGTAGGTTGTAAAGCACATATGAGCATTCTACTTCAAAAGGATGCAAAATTTAAGGTGATATCTTTTAATGCAGGCATAATCACGCTTTTGTCATGTATCCTGCAAAGCACATGTTATTAAGGTAGGAGTATCGGTTAAATAAAATTTAAGGTCAAAAAGAAGACTTTCATTTACTCAAACAGCTTTGGCCACCGATGCTATTAAGGTAGGAGTATCGGTTAAATAGAATTTTCGTATACTAAGTCGACAAGCTAGAGGTCATGAACACGTTGGTTCTTTAGATGTGGATTATGCAAATTACCTCTATCGAACTCGAGTGACCGAAATGCAAAAAGGAGATGTCAATGCCATGTTAGAGTATTTTCAGAAGATGAAGTTACACGACCCATATTTTTCTTATTCGATACAGCTTGATGAGAATTACCTTATAACAAACATCTATTGGGCAGATTCAAGGTCAGTTGTAGATTATAAGCACTTTGGAGATGTTGTATGCTTTGACACAACCTATCAAACTAATGACAATGGTCGTCCGTTTGCTCCATTTCTTGGTGTTAATCATCATAAAATGATTATCTTTGGCGCTGCACTGCTTTATGATGAAACTATAGAGTCAATCTAGTGGTTATTTAGGAAATTTCTTGGTGCAATGTTTAAAAAGCAACCAAAGATAATTCTCACTGATTAATCCGATGCGATGGCAAATGCAATTGAAAAAGTGTTCTATGAAACCAATCATCGTTTGTGTGTATGGCACATCTATCAGAATGCAGCCAAACATTTGAGTCACGTATTTCATGCTTCTAAGGACTTTGCATCTGATCTTAGTTCTTGTGTATATGATTATGAGGACGAAGATGAATGAATGCTTGCATGGAATCAAATGATCAAGATGTACTTTCTCCAAGACAATAATTGGTTGAAATAAATTTTGAGTTAAGAGAGAAATGGGCTATGGTTTATGGTCGACATATGTTTACTGCCGATATGAAAAGCACACAAAGAAGCGAGTCTATGAATCATGTTTTAGAGCAATATTTGGATCTAAGACATAACTTTTTATGATTCTTTGAGTAGTATGATTGTTATTGCAAGATCAACAATACACAGAGTTAAAGTTAGAGTTCAAAATCAGGCAAACTAGTCCAGTGCCAGTAGCTAATGTTGAGATGCTAAGACATGTTGTTGAGGTATATACTCATGAGATGTTCAATATGTTCAAATATGAGTATACAAAGGCTTGGGATTGCAGTATTCATAAAGTTAGCAAGTCTGAAAACATTTCACATTACGTTTTTGGAGGCAAGGGAAGAGAACATCTTGTAAAATTTGAAGCCGAGACGACTACTGTGCAATGTAGTTGTATGAAAGTTAACTTTGTTGGCATTTTATGTTGTCATGCTTTAAAATTTCTTGATAAGAAAAACATCAAGACGATACCACCTTAATTATATTGAAAATATGGACAAAAGATGCAAAGGATGCAATAATAAGTGATTACTGTGGTGCTCAGGTTCAAGGCAAATCTCAAGAATCTATTGGAAATCGATATTCCTATTTAAGTCGTGATTTTCAAGAACTGATCACACTTGCAGTAGAGAATGAAGATATGTACATATATGTGCATCAAAACTTAAGTAAACTGCTCAAGGATTTGGAAGAAATAAAGAAAACTTATTGTTATAGTACTTTGGATCCAGATACTAATACACAAGATGTCCTTCTTAAGAATGTACCCCAACTAAATGATGGCATCGTGTCACAATGCCCCCGGGGGATAAAAAGAAAAGCTACAATTAGACGTCCATGTAAAAGGTTCAAGGATCCACTTGAGCAACCCAGAAGGCACAAGTCACAAGTAAAAGCTACACAAGTACTATTATGTCTCTAGGTTCCCAAAAATTGGTTATACATTTTAGGCCTAATCCCAAAACTTTACCCTCAAGTTTACCCCAAGTACAGCTTTATTACCCAAGTTTGAAGGTGTGCCAAAGAAGTACCCAACTTTCAAAAAGTGTACCAAATCAGTACCTAAGCTGACGGAGCACGGATGCCGTTAAAAAGTCAGAGGGGTAGGATTGTCATTATTAAAAAAAGGTGTTTTTACATTAAAAGTTTAGGTATTGATTTGGTACAATTTACTTTTCATAGGTACTCCTTTGGTACGGTTTACTTTTACTACTTTTTCTTTTCATAGTCGTTCGATGTGGCACTATCTTAAACGTTTGATTATTTTATCTTCCTTAATTAATCATTAAAAACTCTATCTCTCTCTCTCTCTCTCTCTCTCTCTCTCTCTCCCTCTCTCCCTTTTTCTCACTTCCCCCGATACAGCCTAGTGCTCACTTTGGTTTGTGAGTTTGGTCAGGCACTCCGGAGAAACCATAGTTAAGACCAACATCATAAGAAAAGAAAAAGCTTGTAACGAGGATGCAAGGTATTGCTTCATTCAAAACCAAAAATATGAAGACACCATTACCGATAATTCACATATGTTCCATTAAAATTCACAAGTTCTTGACAACCATTCACTTGCCGGGTACAAAGTTAGTGGCATAAGCCCAAGCGTTGTTGTTAACTAGGTCAGCGAGGTGGTCGACAAGGTTCTCCAATGGCCCTTTTCCGGTCACGATGGCCTGAACGAAGAATCCAAACATGGAGAACATGAGGAGTCTCCCAATCTTGAGCTCCTTCACTTTAAGCTCAGCAAAGACCTCGAGATCATCGCCAAGGCCCAAGGGGTCAAAGCTTCCACCTGGGTGAGGTGGGTCAACCACCTCGCCAAGTGGTCCTCCGGCAACACGGTAGCCCTCGACAGCTCCCATCAAGATGACTTGTGTGGCCAGGTAGCCAAGATGCTCT
This sequence comes from Escallonia rubra, assembly GCA_033065855.1. NCBI lineage: Eukaryota > Viridiplantae > Streptophyta > Magnoliopsida > Escalloniales > Escalloniaceae > Escallonia > Escallonia rubra. Next base: position 42,447 of record JAVXUO010001997.1, on the reverse strand, counting down.
ACGCGTGGACCAAGCTTGGGTTGCCCAGGTAGTCAAGTCCTCTCTCACCGAAGGTCTGGGCTCCGGCCTTGAACCACACCGCCTCACCGCACTTGATGCCGTTGTGGGCCAGAAGCTCTGGGAAGATACACCCAAGAGCTCCGAGCATTGCCCACATGGAGTGGATCACTTCAAGCTCACGGTTCTTGGCAAAAGTTTCTGGGTCAACAGAAAGCCCGGCGATGTCCCAACCATAGTCACCGAGGAATTCACTGGTGAGATAGAATTGAGCCTCACTGGAGAATGGTCCCAAGTACTTGACCATGTCGAGGCCGTACCACGGGCTGCCGGATGAGACGACCTCGCTGGCACTCTTCCTCATGGAGACTCTTCCATTGCTGGTGATCTCTGAGGCTGTTGGAGTAATTTGCACCGCCTTTCGGGCAAAAGATGGGGAATAGAGGGCCATCGTTGCTACAGCCATGGCTAAGGAGTAGCAGCAGAAACTGGGATTACTACAGATGAATGTAGAAGATGTGAAGTTGTTAAGTTTAGAGGGAGAGGGAGAAGGGGGGGGGGGGGTAGATAGAGTTTTTAATAATTAATTAAGGAAGATAAAATAATCAAAAGGTTAAGATAGTGCCACATCGAATGGCTAAGAAAAGAAAAGGTAGTAAAAGTAAACCGTACCAAAGGAGTATCTATGAAAAGTAAACTGTACCAAATCAGTACATGAACTTTTTAAGTACAAACATTTTTTTAATAATGACAGTTATACCCCTCTGACTTTTTAACGGCATCCGTGCTCTGTCAGCTTAGGTATTGATTTGGTATGCTTTTTAAAAGTTGGGTACTTCTTTGATACACCTTCAAACTTGGGTACTAAAGTTGTACTTGGGGTAAACTTGAGGGTACAGTTTTGGGATTAGCCCTACATTTTAGATTTTCATGTTCATATGATACCTTACAAACATCTTTCTATGTGATGTGATATTTTATTAGGTACCTCCAATAATGGACGAGGCTCACAACAAAAAGGGCACAAATTTAGACAAAGTGAATATCAGGAAGATCGTTCAGATAAGGAAGATGAGGTGCTTTTTGATTTATTTGTCAACGTATTCTCACAATCTGGTTTATAGTGAAGATAAGACTAATTCAACATTTTTGTTTTAAATATCTACTGCTGTATACAGTAATATAAATGACGAGTATGACATTGTTGATGATACATTGCCCCTTCAAAGTAAGGTAACTACAAATGTTGGCTAAGTTCAATTGTTATATTGTCGTTCTGATAGCCAAATTAGACCATCTGGTTATTCTTCTTTTCTTGGTGAGTATTGTTTATACAGTACCCTCTTATCTCCATGGAATCATAAGAGCGTTCAAATGATTACGTTATACCTTCCATCAATATTAATTATGGTCTAAAGATATGGGCATGTCGTCATATGTCCTTCACTGAGTTGCTTCAGGTAAATATGTGATATACAAGTACTTGTCTTTAGACCTTTGTTATAACTTTGCTTTGCTTTTCTAGGCATCTTCAATTTCTTATGACACTTTGCAACAACATAACCAAGAGGAAAAACAACTCAGACAAACAAGACGGAGAAGGCGACGACTAGAAGACAACCAAAAATGATGGGTTGATCCGTTGGTTTAGATCACTTGTATCCCTCCATTGAAACAATGTTTATGTTATTACTTCTGTTTTTACTCCTTCAAAGGCTTTGAAAAAAAATTAGACTCATCAGTGCTAGTGATTATTTTCTTGTTGTGGGTTATTGAGTGGCGCAACGCCAAAAATGACTTCGCAAATGTGTTTACTTGCACATTACCGTGCTTACTTATTCAGCAAATTTGATATAAGTTTCTCAAAAGTTTGTTGTTATTGAGATAAGTTTTTCAGAAGTTTGTTGATATTGTTAAATATTATGTACATGGACCTAACTAGAACTATCTTCTGAACAAATGTCAAGGTAGTTTTCATCTAAAATGAATGTGCCACTACATGTTGCAACTACATCATGTAGGAATAGGCCGATTCAATTTAGGACACCATTTTCCAAGCATACAAAATGATAGCACAATATATCAACTAAAAATGATCGCCAACGCTACAACCTCTGTCAGCAGCATAATCTACAAAGTTGTATAAGAGGAACACCCTCTCACCATTTTACAAAATTTTGCTCAAGTGAATGGAGTTCGTTGTCTTTGATATCTGCTAAACAAGTTAACTTTAAAAGTTCTCTCCGAGTTGTGAGTGTGTTAGACTTGCCTTCTTGAGATCCAAAGAAGGTTTAGTGTTCGTGCTCATTGTATAATGTTGTTCTCGTTGCATGGTCAATCCAAAATATGTAGCACATTGATATCTTTGTCTGATTTGTTTAGCTTCTGATATTCTTTTATCCCCACTAATTTATTTTGTTATTAGCTTTTAAATGTATAGGGGAACACCCTCTCACAATACTTCTCTTACCATTGGCTCTCAGATCCTCTACCACTTCTATAGTCGTCTCATGTGACCACCCAAAGCTTGGCATGATGAGAAGTGGGCGTTGTCTATCGAACACTCATCATGAACGCTAGGCTTGTGTGGCGTTGGAAAGAGAGTGGTGGACTCATTTTCAGCATTTTCCTTGTACTTTTTCTTCTGCAATTTTGGTGGCATCATATACAGCTTTCTTGGAAAATGTTGCTAACATAGGAATGTGGTTCTGGACATTACAATTTCTCTCTTCTTGCATGCCTTTAGGCTTCTTGTGGCTCTCTCTATGTCCACCTAATGCTTGGAATGAAAGGGAGCTTCGGTTACACGTCCTGCACTCGTAGCTTTCGACTATAATCTTCTATTGACAACCACTTTGAGCCAATAGAATCAGGCAATTCACCATGTCTTCGTCTTGGTCCATGCCGACAGATATTTCATCTGAAGTTGTAGGAGATGGCAATGAAAAGTAAGCGCCACCTCCTTCAGCACCACCACCACTGCCACTGCCACTACCTCCATCATACGACGAGCTCGAGGTCATCGCCACACCATACGGGGATGGGGGGACTTTGATGCTTGTACGTTTCCCTTTGATGATCTGGTGGGCGTGATAATTGGATCCCAAAAACTCTGATGTTTCCCATGACATCCATCACAAACTACCACTGGAAAAGCTCAAGGAAAATGAAAAATATGGGAATCGAATAGGTTGCTGCTGAAGCAAACAAATATACCCAGATAGGAATGGGTGAGTGGGCTTCTATTATATATAGTGAATGGTAATGAAGTTATGGAAACCAGTTTTCCTTGCGTTTCAACTTACAAAAATTGTTCACTAAACAAAAATTTTGCTGGTTTTATGAAATTTTGATGCCCAGATGAGTAATTCGAAAGAAGAAGATGGGAAAAGGCATGGAGAGAGAGAGAGAGATAGAGACCTACCTCATAACATATTGTTCATTACCTAAAATTAGCCGATAAACTAGGGATGTGATGTTTGACAGCAACAAGCCGTTATCTGAAGCAAGGTTGCTCACGTTGGATATGGATGGCGGCCGGACAGGTGGACCACTCATAAGCTGCCACGTGGCAGGGTAGCAGGAACAAGCTGCTACCTGGTCAGTTAAGATGGACTATGTATGTATGTGAGTGTGAAGGGCATACCACAGTGGTGATGGGTTATGTGTGTGTGAAGTTTGTGTGTGAAGTATGTGTGTGTTTGTGTCAACGGTGGTTGTTGCTGGTGTGTGTGGGTGTAGGTAAGAGGCGTGTGACAGTGGTGATTGATAGTGTGTGTGTGTGTGTGTGTGTGCGTGTGCGCGCGCGAGCGTGTGTGTGTGTCACTGATGGTGGTAACTGGTGTGTGTGGGTGTAGGAGTGAGTGTGGATAAAGGGCATGTGATGGTGGTGATAGGTAGTACGTGTGCATGCGTGTATGTGTGTCTGCATGCATATATGTGTGTAATGGAAAATGTGTGCACGTCTCCGGTACGTGTATGTGTGTGCATGACGAGCAGCGAGTAGGGAATGTAGTGGGTTTGATGTGGTATGGTGTTTAGATAGGCGGTGGTTGTTGGTGGTGGTGTCTTTTGTATGCATGTGAAGACCATCGCCATCCGTCGTGGAGAAGATCTGTTTTATTGCCAGGCATTGTCTTTCCAGCGCCTTTATCAGGGAGACCCATTACTTTGGGTAGGGCAACAACATCGGTAGCTGCACTTGCACGGTAATATTTTTCGTAAATTCCGCTCGAAGCTATGACATCAAATGGCATCAAGCTTACTTGGCTGAGAGGGCAGTTCAGAGTGTTACCCAATGAATACAGTCCCCGTGATTTAGACACTTATACGAAGGCATTCTTGTTGTACGTTATTGAAGCTATATTGTTTTGACGCATTCGATGAACATGGTGCATCCAAAGTATATGATATTCTTGGATGACCTTGATGAGGTTCAGTCGTATTCATGGGAAGTTGTACTTGCACACATGTATCGAGCACTGCATAACATCACGAGAAAGGGTGTCAAGTAAATTGTCGCCTACTTATCTTTATTACAGGCATGAGTATTTATATTTTTGGTTCTAATGTCAATACGTTCTTGAGTGCTTATACTAATTTCATATAATGTTTGACTTTGCAGATTTGATCTCGTGAGAGGCTACCCGTGGGTCATCCCCTTCCACGAGATGATTCTGCATCTACGTGGGCTAGGTTATTTGTCTGGTAGCATAATTTTTTGGAGACGCCAAATCGGAAGAGAAAGGGTAGATCCCCACCACCACTTGAAGGTTTATCCGGGGGAGCTTGAGATATTGGATGCATCATAAGTCAAATGGTAGCCCTACTCCAAAGTGATGCAATGGTTGGATCAGTGGTGCTGGCAACTTCCTGTATCATATGTGTTGGGAGGTTTGGTACGAGTGCCTCTCATTCATTTAGAGACCTATGAGTTCCAAATGTCCAATCGTGCAATGAGGCAAGTTGGATGTCTACAAGGGATACCAAAAGCTGCTGTAGACATGTGGCCATATAGGAAGGGTAGAGGTTTGAACTTCGACCAACTTGATGCATTGGAGATGTTGCATGACGAGGTACACCAGTGGAATACATGGCAGGAGACATACGATAGCCTTATTGAGATGAACAATCCTGGCACTAGTATCGATGAGTATATAGAGTGGTTTCTCCAAATAATTCACACGAGGATAAATCGCCCTTCACAGGCCACTCGGACATCGTATAAGCCACGTGCGGTATACAACCAGTTCTGGGCGTTGAACATTGTAAGTATTTTTATTCCACTATAATCATTATGCTAGTTTATCAATTCTGCTTGCAATGTGATTGATTATTATTCTTTCTATACATGTTATTTAGGTTGACTTGGGCAGTTCCGTATTCAAGCAGATGGAGGGGTTTAACTGGTTTGTCGAGCATGCCCCTGACGATGTCAAGAAAACCATTGAGATGTATAAGGCTGATGTCTGAAACTTTAATAATGCATACAGGGGATACCAGGGGGAGCTTTCTTATGTCTTTCCGATTGACGTCTATGGTTCTCAACCCCAGAGTCAAGTGACCCAAGCAGCTCCTCGGGAGCACCCACTGATTTGGTCTGACAAAGAAAAATCAACCAAGGTTCTGAAGCCGACCAAGCGAGATTAGATTGACGAGCATTATTTTGGGTTTGAACCAAAGGCTACAAAGGACTTCCTTATTACAAACGAGGCCGGTTCGTATTACATAAGTCATGAGGATATCAAAACATTGGCTCCAGACACAAATCTTGCCAATTTTGTTATGCCTACACGGAACTATTTCGGATTAGAGAGCGGCAACATAACCATTCGAGGGAGGTGAAGATCAACATGTATCCGTCTTACTTCATGTACCTCTTGCTAGACAACATGAATAATTTTCAAAAATGGAGAAGGAGAAGAGGGAAGCCTCCACCGAACTTGCTAGGCATGATGAGATCGGATAATCAATGTCACGCATCGGAGGCGAACATCATATTCATGCCTCATATACATTGTAGCCACTTTTTCTTATTGGTCATGTATCGTTTGATGAGATCGGTCCACATCTATGATAGCCTGAGGGAGGATGGTCCAGATAACAACTGAAGTAGATGTACCAAAAATACATCAATCCAATGGTTAGTCTACAATCTAGTGTAAATATTGCAATATGTCATATTTGAAAGTTTGTTGAGATTTTCTACGATATTTTTGCAAACTACTATCCTTCCACTAGCCATACGACACTATTTGGGAGAGGCCATCACGAGCAACTCTATGTTGGATACTTGTACAGTCGAAATGGTGCAAGACCGGCCAAAGTAATACAACAGTTATGATTGTGGCGTTTACGTGTTCAAGTACATGGACTATTTAGCACGTGCGAAAAAATCTCGTCACGACGACTTGGTCTCACAGGGATGCTTTGACCTTTAGATATAGGATAGCTTGGGAGCTTATAAAGGGTGTAGCTAGGGTTCTTCCTTATTACTATTGATGTACTTGACGTTTGAAGTGTATATAAAAGTACATATGAAATTGTTTTCACCATTAATCTCGGCATTTACTATTTTTGGATTTTAATGGTTTTTTTGGACTATTTGGGAAGTAATGAATTGGTCCAACTTATGTTATTGTTGTGAGGATTGTTGGGTGGATTTTGAGAATTGTTTTGAGGATTGTTAGATGAATTTGAGAATTATTTGATGGAACATGTGCATGTTTGGTTAGACATAAAAGGGGAGGGAGATAGGTTTTTGGGGGCTAAGTATGACCGCTAGAAAGAGTAGCGGTTAGTTGGTGTGACTGCTACACTTAGTAGCGGTTAGGGAGTACTCTTAGCATCTCGTGACTGCTTCTGTTAGTAGCGGTTAGGAGATACTGGGAGCTATTTTTTCCTTCGTTTCTTCTTCTAATTTGATTCGTTCTCAATGGCCATGAGAACCCGTTTACTTTCATTTTAATTCATGAGATCGTTCCCAGACCGCTACTAAATTGAGCAGTTAAGGACCACTCTCAGCATCTCCTAACCGCTACTATCAGAAGCGGTCAGGGGATGCTCTCGACAATTTTTGGCCTACTGAATGCTAGTGACAGAAGCGATTAGAAAGGCCCAATTTTTTTCCAGCTTCTATCCTCTTCTTCTTGCACACTAATTGGCTCCTTTTTTGTATTTTTGAGTGAAAATAAAAAAAAATTGATTTTTTCAGAGTCTCCCCTCTTTGGGCACACTTATTGGCGCCTTTTTGTAGCTTTGAGTGAAAATTGTTTTTTTTTTGTTTTTTCGAAGTCTCCCTTCTTTGGGCAAACTAATTGGCCCTTTTTGTATTTCTTTTTTTTGTTTTTTGTTTTTTCAGAGTTTTCCCCTCTTTGGGCACACTTATTGCCCCCCCCCCCCCCGCTTCCCCCCCCTTTTGTAGCTTTGACTAAAAATTGATTTTTTTTTGTTTTTTCAGAGTCTCCCCTCTTTGCGCACACTAATTGGCCCTTTGCTATATCTTTGAGTGAAAATTAAATTTTTTTCAGAGTCTCCCCTTTTTGGGCACACTTATTAGCCATTTTGCTGCTTTGAGTGAAAAATAATGTGGCTGCTGAAAATTACATATTACAAAGGTTATTCAAAACTACAAATTACAATTGACAGAAACTCAAATTACACAATAAAGCTTAACAATTAAAGTTTAAATTGAACATTACAAGATTTTGGATACAAGTTCAAAATAAACATTAACCCTAACACTCTTCTTCATCATCATCCTCGTCAAGTAGATAGCTGGGTTCAATACCAATACTTTGAAGGGGTTTCTCTTGTCATGATTAGTCATTTTATTACACAAGACACATTTTTAAGTCGCTTTTGACCGGTTACATCTTCAATCGAACTTTTCATCCGTGTAACCCGCTTTCACCCTTTTGTTTGAGAAAGAATCGTATCCAAAATATCCCTTACAGACTGTCTTTGTCAATGTAACGACCCAAAAATTCGGAGCTCCATCGTCCCAAACTCCTGAGGCGTTAACCTACCACATCACAACACATCTCAAATGATCTGCTACAATTTCAGAGCTTCTAAAATAACATTAACTTAAAATTTCCAAAATGTAAAGTTCCACAAAAGGTACATCACACTTAAACTATTAAATCCAAACTTAAGTTCTTTATAGATCACGCTAACTCTATTGGCCTGTGCAAGGGTCTTATTACGCAAAATAAGGTACGTACTCTAAAATCTTACCCAGACTCTATGGGCATGTACGTTTACCCTATTTTGTTTTTGTATTTAGCAATGATGATAAAAAGATGCATTTTCGTGTACCTTTATATTTTTTTCAATTCCGTTTTGGATACAAATATCCAAACAGTACCCAATATCATCAAAACAGCCCAAGGCTGTTTTCACCTTTTTCCAAAAAATGAACTCAATGTCAGAAAAAAGAAAAAAAAGTCAGAAGCTGTTCCCTCCCTCTCTCTCCTCCCTAGCACCACCCGTGTACCACCGCATTTGTCCAGATCTGTCACTGAACCACCACAAAGAAAGGCACCACAGCCACCATGCCCACCACTCAACACTCAAACCTTGTATCCTCCCCAGCACCACCCGCGTTTATCCAGACCTGTCACTGAACCACCACACAGAATCACACCACAACCACCATGCCCACCACTCAACACTTAAACATTATCTCTTTCGGCCATTTCGTCGCCACACAGCCACCATAACCACTACATCACATAGCCACCATAAACCACCCTCCATTACAACCCACGATGGCCGATCTAACCACCGTAACCATTTCAAACAAAAAACAATAGAGGGATAGAGGTCTGGTAGGTGAAGAGCCTCGACGTCTCTGTGTATTCTTTACGGAATCCATGAAAAACTGTCCATCTTGAAGAGATCTGGTAGGCGTAGAGCCTCGATCTGGTAGGTGAAGCCCAGGCGTTCATCGATTGGAATCCATCTAGCAGTCTCCCATCCTGAAGCCCGTCTGACAGTTGCAGATCTTGAAGCTCAGGCATTCATCGATTGGAATCCATGTGCAGGGCGGCGGTAGATGGGGAAGATTGTTGGAAAGGGGAGGCAGTAGACAGGCGGCGGTAGATCTCGTTGGAAAGGGCAGAGAGTGGAGGCGGGAGGGGGAGGCGGAGGACTTTGTCAGAAATGTAAGGTAGAAAAGTGAAAATAAAAATAATATAAGTACACAAATCCGACAAAAAAAGTAGCTAAAACGAATTGTGAAAATAATAAAAGTACAGGAATGAATTTTCTATATGAATACTAAAATCTTAAAAACAAAAACATAATACAAAACGCGAAAAAGAATTATGTAAGCGTACGCGCCCTAACCTTCCCCGAATGATCTACCGTTGTTCGTTACCTCCAGAATGAAACAAACTATGGTGAGTTTTTGAGAGCTCAATAAGGTTGCTCAAAAATAACCCAAAGTAGTCATAACGATTCAGGGATCACTTCAAAGCCAATCCTCTAAGGGATTACACAACAATCACAACAATTTAACAAGAAATGAGGAAGAGTTTCAACTCAATCCCTTTCAATAAGACATCAAAACAATTGTTCTCAATCACTTTCAAAATGATCCTTTAATTTTAATGTAAACAATTCAAAAGGTATTGACCATGGACAGAGGCAATGTCATACATGCAATACACAATACAGTATACATATGCATGATGTATGATAATTAGCCCATTTAGCTACTAGTCTGCGTTCCACACAGGAACATACCATCCATATAACGCCTCCCTCAAAATAGACCTCTAGGTTAATGTACAAAAGATAATAATTGGAATCATTAAACAATTCAATGCTCAACATGCAATAAAAGGCGAGCAACGATAAGAATTTGAATAACTGATTTAGGTTCAATATCAGGGTTTAACTGGCAAGATTTCAACGTTGATGAATGTGTGCGTCTGAGAACTCCACCTAGACAGCAGCAACGCCAGGCCACTCACATCCCTGACCAACTCTACCCCCTGGCATTCACTTCTATAGCAGACACCAGCCCTAGTGCCTTCAACCTCTCTGAACTTTTTTTTTATTTAGGTTTTTGTCTATTTTATCTAAGATTTTCGGTCTATTTTTATTAAAAGGAAGTATTTTCCTTTTAGAATTGATCTTTAAAGTAAAATAAAAAGGATAAGGACTGTCAATTGGTTCTTTTGTGACTCTTCTGCTCCTTAGACCTTTTTGAAAATAGCTTCAGATTGCCCCAAAAGAGCTGAATAGTTAGAGAGGAAAAAAAACCCAAGAGAAGAATGAATAGACTAGAAATCCAACTTCTTACATACATGAATTTTGACTAGCATTAATTTGCTCATGTGGTACCAGATTGAGGTAATTTAAAAGCCAAAATCATACTTTTTTTTAGACTTACAACTTTGTCAAAATTAAAAATCATCTTTAGGGTCAACAGACGATTTTCTAACAAAGCATAATCTCTTTTGTAGTTTTCGACGCCTTATTGATCTTTCCATCATGCCGTCAGGCCATCACTATTTAAGGTACAATTCCCAACCTTTCTCTTTTATTTCTATATATTAAATTAGAATAGTAATAGAATAGATTATGTTAAAATCCCCTCCCTGAGATCAAATGTTGGACCATGCAAATGGCAAAAGCAATTTACTAAACCTACAACCAGAAGAAGTTGATCGGGATTTGACTTTCAAAACAACTAGAAGAATTAGTTAAAAAGCTGTTTAATTCAATTAAACTTCTAAGAACACAGTCCGAGATTAAGGCTGCCTCCCCTAGGACCAGAGTTACATGGTTTTGATCCCGATTAGTCCGATTGGGAGCGTCGGCCACTCAAAACAAGTTGTAGAATTGAACACAAATTAGGCTTAATTTGGGTTTTGTTTTTTGAGTTGGGAAAAAAGTCATATAATATCACGTAACAAGTAGAGACTGTTTATTGTATGATACGATATGTAACACATTTCCATCATATAAATTAGTTTTGATCATGTGCGTTACACACGGGAGTAACAACTATCAAAGTAATTAGTAAGAGATCTCAAACTTGTATGCCTAATAACAATAACAAAATTGGTAGTGACGAAAAAAATTAAAAATTTATTTCCATCTTTTTATGTGAGTTCTCCTACCAATTCTTGTCGCTAAAAATAAACTTGAGTAATAATTGTTAGCTTTTAGTAACAAATGAAGATGAAAAATAGTATATGAAATTATTGAAATAGTCTCTTCAAACCAATAGCAAGTACAATGATAATACTAACAATTATAACACGTGTTGAGGTTTTGTATTACTCAAGACCACCAATAAAAGAGTAAATACACATAATAAATTATTAAAAATAAAATTGGAAGAGTAAATTATATATAAACTTGTAATGAAATAAAAGCTAGACAATTATGGTAGTTAGAGAGAAAAAATAATGTAGAATATTGAGCTTCTCTAAACAATAAGAAATATTTAAGATTAAAAGAAATACATAGAGAATTACTTTTGACAAAGTCTAGGAATGATTGAAATTGAAAAGATATAAATAAAAGTTTTGAGTGGGACATATTGACATAGAAGAAAAAGAAATGTTAAATCAATATAATTGGTTGAATTTCAAATGGCAAAAAGAATTTCAAATCAAATTGAGTGTGTGTGTGAGAGAGAGAGACAGAGAGAGAGCGAGTCCAAATCAGGTAAGTAAATTCAAAATTTTCTACACCTGACGTGTTAAGAGAGAGTCTCTATTTAGGCCGTGACGTGACCACTTTCTTTCAGCTTCAGCTATATATATATATATATATATATATATATATATATATATATATATATATATATATATGGATCTGATCCGTTGACCGCGCGGACAAAATATGAGAAGTTGTCAACGTGATCTGGCCGTCCATCCTGAAGGATGGACGGCCCAGATCTTTTTTTTAAAGGCTGCCAGCCGTCTGCTACACAATGTAGCGGACATGATTTTTTACCAAATTGCCCCTCCCATGTCGTCCGCTGCACTGTGTAGCGGACGACTTTTTGCCTGACACATCTCACATCCTGTCCACATGTCACATCAGTCTTGTCCCCCCACAACTGTTACGACTGTTACTTTGTCCTTATCCACAATGTCCGCTACATTATGTAGCAGACGAACTTTATATATAAATAATGTCCGCTTCAGTATGTAACGGACGGTCCATATATACACACAAAAACCTAACTTTGAAACTCTTATCTATTCTTTCTTTTCATAAATTTTTTCAGCGGCGTTGGCAAGCAGATCTGTGCAATTTCTTCCCAAGAAATCCTTTAATCGTCGAATTAATCACGTAAGTTCACAAACCAATCATTTATTTGTTCATAATCTAGAGTTGTGATGAGTATTGCGTTTTATGCATGGTTTTGATTATGTATTGAGCATGTGCTAGCGTTGGTAATACACACACACACACACACACATATGCATTGAGCATGTGAACTTATGTGAGCATGTGCTAGCGTTGTATGTATTATGCATGTACTAGTGTTTGTAATTTGCGAGCGTTTGATAAAAGCTTCCAAACTTGACGATTTTCAATAATTTCAGTTGCAAAAAATGGACTTTTAACTCTAGACCAGAAGATCCCTCTGTATTATACAACCAAGCAAACCATATCAGTACGTTCATATGAGATGGTGGAGTAAGATACTTATTTTATCAACTTTCTTATTCTCACGAACATTGTATACCATTTGATTTGCTTAAATTGTATTTATTAATTCGTAGGAAAGAGCACTCCTCAACACAGTAGAAGTATTCGATAATTTCGGAGTCTAGAAATTGAAAAAATACCAGAAAAAATTGCTGCATGGAATTGGGTTTGGGGTTTTCACACATGGGCAGATCTTTCAACAACTTGACCAGAACTTAATAGGTGCCCTTGTTGAAAGATGGAGGAGTGAAACGACGTTTCACTTCCCTCTTGGAGAGATGACAATTACCTTAGAAGATGTAGGGTTTATCTTAGGGTTACTAGTGACGGGGCGGCCGGTAATTGCTCCTCCGTCGAAAGCATTGAATAAGAGAGCCGACAGGGACTTCTTTAGACAGATACCTGAAGATCAATTTAGTAGTGGTGGGATAAAGTTGAAGTGATTGCTAGATACATACAGGGTTCTGCTAGAAAACTGCACGGATGAGATGCTTGTGCTGTACACACATGCTTTCCTTTTGTGGGTGATAGGGCAATTCTCTTCCCAACGACGTCAAAGAATACGGTCAGCATCAAATATTTACTGTTGTGGGTAACCTGCAAGAGGTTGGGGAGTATGCCTGGGGTGCAACAACTCTTGCATACCTATACCGAGCATTGCACAAGGCAACGAGGCCCAACTCCAAAGCTATACGTGCATGTTTCTCGTTGTTGCAGGTATATCATATAAATCTTGATTACGTTATCGATATTTTTTTCTTATTCGGTGGACAATAAATTTTGACGATACTATATATAAGTTGTCTTTGTTCTCAGGTGTGGTCTTATGAACACATTGCTACCGGCGCACCCAATCGTAGGAAGGAAACCGATAATGTGTGGCCTCAGTTGTGCGCTTGGGAGTACAGCCGGAGGCTGAGCCACTACTCGTGGAAATATGATCTCCATCACAACATTTCGCTCTATCGGGAGGAGTTTGACTCGCTATCTCCGGGCCAAACGCGTTGGGCATCGTACAAGCGTTTGGAGTGACGAGTGGCAGAGTCGTTCATCTTCACGCTCTTCGGGTTGCAACGCACACCCCTGATCCACTTCGAGGTTACGGAGCATCAGCTGCCAGATCGCGCAATGCGCCATTTTGACTACCTGCAGGGGTTACCAACCTATGTCCCAGATATGAGGGTTAACAGGAACCCACATGGTGTTAGACGGTTTGGCAAGGTGAATGCGCACAAATTATGCACACGAGAAATTGAGGTTTGGAGTTCTTGGCAGGACACGCTGGTGGCCATTGTGTCGAAGCCTGACCCCGTGATCAGCATCGAGCAGTACAACAGCTGGTACTACCGCATCACGCGGAAGAGAGTAGCCGCGATAAGGTTTGAACGAGGGCAGAAGTACCACCCTAGGGGTCGGATCGATGAGCGTAGGGCATACGATCTCGTAAGTTGCCCAACCAATGATTTTAATTGGATTTAATGATTCTTGTTTTACATTCAAACTTGAAAAGTTTTATGGTTATACTTATTATCTCTTTGGATGTAGGTTAATGCCTCGCTCGCCTTCTTCCAGAAGCTGAGTGAGTGAAAGGATCTGGTGGATGCCATGGGATTGGAACTTCGCCAACAGGCTGATGCATTGGCCCAAGGCTGCAAGGAGTTTGTGCGCCATTATACGGGACCGGGCGTCCCTCTGGGAATGGACTATCTGGGGTGGTAGCCTCCCCATGTGAGCGAGGGATACGGTGATCCCTCGGGGTAGACATCGGGGGTGAGCGAGGGAGTTGGTGGTCCCTCCGTAGCAGGACAGGCTCAAACGCCATGGGATGATTACAGTGTCCCCTCGTTTTCTTTGCTTCCGGACTCGGAACCACTACCCCTCTCTCGGAGTCAAGTCACACAAGATTGGTATTTTGCAAACATTAATCTCTCTGAGCCAATGCCTATCGTCCCGTAGGCGGGACATTCCGGCCCCCCTAGAGGGCAATATTAGCTGGCTGACCGCCCGGGAGGGCAATATCCCCCGTTCGCCCCCCCCCCCCCCCCCGCAAAGAGAAATATCCCCCTATCGACCCATCCGGAGGGTAAACCCCCCCCCCCCCCCCCGGGGCATGCAATATCCCCCGACTGATCCACCAGCGTTACTTTAGCGGGGCCCCTCAAAACAAAGCATCATATAGTGTGGATTGCCCAAATGGCATGGATAACAGTTGCTCATGGGATAAAATGTCCTCCCTAGCTCCGAGGGCTTGGTTGAGCGACAGTGCCATCTCTGCCTACGTGGATATTTTGAGGCTACGGAGTCAGGATAGGCGGAATGAGTATCCACACATTTTTTTGATGTCTGCGTATTTTCATGGCATTCTCGTAGGTGAATGGCAGGGTTGGGTCAAAGGGAGGGGGAAGAAAACCTTAAAACAGTGGGAACAGACCGATGCGCTCCATGCATTTCTTAATAGGGATAGTCCGGTGAGCGCCCGTGATGCAGACGTGTTCCTAATACCATTTTGCGGTAATAAGAACCACTGGTACTTGGTTTGCTATGAACCAACTCAGAAGGCCGTAGCAGTCCTCGACAGTCTCCACGACGATACCAGAGATATGCCCGTGAAGCGGCTTTTCAAATACCAGTTGGATGCTATGGTAATCTTACGATTGTTGTTTAATGCTTATTGTAATTTGCGTATTGTAAATGTTAACTCGTGGCTTATGCCGATTTCTCCACAGAATCTGTTTTGTGCCATGGTCCACTCTCTCCATGGACTAGAAGTACCGGCGAGGCCGAAGCTCGAAGTTCAATCAAAGAGGAAGAGGACCAAGCAAGCTAATACCTCGGACTGTGATGTCTTCATCTACATGTACATGGACTATATTTGTCGGCGTGAGAGCCTCAACGCGGCCGTCTAGAGCGAAGCTCAAGTAGAAGCCTTTAGATATAGAATAGCTTGGCAAATTCATAGCAGCCGGCCTAGAGCAGTTAGGTTTTTTCTACATCCGTCTAACGACGAGAATTCGGCTCAAGATGAGGCCCAATGATGACATTGTAACATTTGGTCTCCTTCTTTGATTGTTGTAGACGATTATTTTTTATGACATTGTGACATTTGGTCTCCATAAAAAAGTACTTGATTTATGTACTTTTTTGTGTTGTGGTTTTATTTGGGTGTTGTGTGTTGTGGATTTTTTGCCCTCGTTGAGACAGGTTTGATGGTGGTAAGAAAATGTTATGGTGTGGTTTTTTCCCCTCATTGAGACAGGTTGAATGGTGGGAAAGAAAATGAGGGTAATGTCTAAAATCTATACTGGTACACTGTCCGCTACATAGTGTAACGGACGTCCTAAAATATCAAAAAAATTCAAAGTGTTGGAGTCTAATGTTTCTGTTGTGCCGTCCGCTACATAGTATAGCGGATGGCCAAAAACACCAAAAAATTATAAGTGTTGAAGTCTAATGTTCGGTGCCCTAAAACACCAAAAAATTTCTAAGTGTTGAAGCCTAATGTTTCTGCTGCGCCGTCCGCTACATAGTATAGCAAATGGCCAAAAGTACCAAAAAAATTCTAAGTGTTGAAGTCTAATGTTAGGTGCCCTAAAACACAAAAAAAAAAAATAAAAAAATTCTAAGTGTTGAAGCAATCCGCTACATAGTGTAGCGGATGGCCAAAAATACCAAAAAAAATCTAAATGTTGAAGCTTTATGTTTCTGCTGCGTTGTCCGGATGGCCAAAAACACCAAAAAAGTGTTTCAGCTGCATCTTGTTCTTCCGTCCGCTACACTATGTAGCGAACGGAAGAAAAAAAATCAAAAAGAAAAAAATTAGACTTGATGGCTCACAAAAGATTATTATAAAAAAATTATTACAAAAAGTCCAACAGACTTGATGCCTCATAAAAGATTATTACAATAAAAATTCATTAGACTAAAGGTCCACTGCATCTTCTTCTTCCTCATCTTCAACATCATTTTCTTCCTCGTCTTGCAAACCCCCTGGACTTATCCCCAGTGCCTTGTAATGGTTCCGCTTGTTATGGTTGGTCATTTTGTTGCACAATGCACACCTTCTTAGCATTTTAGGTTGAGTTGTTTGTTCAATAGAGCTCTTCATCCGCGTAGATCTCTTGCGGCCTTTCGTTTGCGATATAATTGGATTCAAAGGTCAGATATCATCGTCGTCTTCCTCAACCGGCTCATCATCTTCTGATCCTTGTGTAGGCTCAATGTCAACCCCATTGCATTGCTCTGAAGCTACTTCAAATTGGTCGACGATGGGCTCTTGCTGCTCCGCTATCTCGAGGAGATGTTTATATCCGGTCATTGTAGTAGCACCCTTTACGGACAAACGGGTAAACATTGTCACCAGATTATTATACAGCAACGTCTCTGATTCTTCAAAGTCAGTATACAGATGCTCTGGAAAGACAATGGTATCGTGCAACCAATTTACAACCTTCGTCCACCCCGGTAGGACATATTTATCGGGGATTGCCTTGATATTCTTCTAGGTGAAAAAGCACAGAATGTGTCTACACAGGATACCATGGAACTCAAACTTTTTGCAAACACATGTCACCGAATCCGTCAATGTGTCATGACTCACCGTATACATTCTGCACAGCTTCTCAGGGACAAGGTCATTCATCAGCGAATAAACCTTGAACTCACGTGTAGACTTTTCTGCCACCTTGTTTATAGAGTATCGTCCCAATTTTTGCAGCTCTACTTGGTATTGCATGAATATCTCCTTCGTATAGACTTTTGCACCGTTCAGTTCCAACGGGGTCTCAAGCAACATTCTCCTTTGTTGTACGTGCTTGCAAATTCTGCAGCCCTTTCTTTCATGAATATCAAGGCAACTGATTTTTGGGCGGATGTGACCAAACTCTTCAAATTGGTAGCTGTACCCACATAACTATCGAACCAGGCATTCATAGATTCACTCATGTCCATCGTTTTTGTGCCCGTAGAAAAATATATTCTCTTATAAACGCCAATCCATTGCTCTTTGAGCTCATACAAGTGTTGGAGTCACTCGTGATCTTACAATGAGTAATCCTCAACAAACTTTTCCCACCTCTCCTCAAATTTCTCAATCGTTAACGACTTGTTAATACACTTGTCAAAATCCTGTGTTAAAGTCTAGATATTTTGCATACACGTGATGCAGACATTCTGGGTATTTGTTGCTTATGTTCCAAGTGCACAAGTTATGTCGAATATCTGGGAAGACAGTAGCAATAGCCTTCTTTATTGCCAAATCTTGATCAGTGATTATAACTTTGGGTACTTTGAAGTTCAATACTTCCGGCCACGCCCTAAACAAGCATACAAAAGAACTCTCGCTCTCGTCCCTTAACAAAGTGAACCCGAACATGATGGAGTGGTAATGATGATTGACGCCTATGAAAGGAGCGAATGACATCGAGTGCTTGTTGGTACGGTATGTGGTGTCAAAAGTCACGACATCCCCAAAATGCTTATAAGCAAGCCTTGAACGATTGTCGACCCAAAATGCGGGTCCTCTATCTGCATCCGCTTAGATAGGCTCATTGTGGATTGAGCATCATTAAGGTCATACACGGCTCGACTTTGGGTTCGGACCGCATTACGAATGTCTGTCGTGTTAAAGTTTAGATTCTAAATTCCCCCAGCCTGTTCAGCAAGAACATAACAATCTCAGTAGGTCTTATCCGGGCGTTGCTCATTGTGTGAATCAGGCTCTTTGCGACCTTACCCATCTTCTTGTGTTGATGCATCTGACTCACCTTAGAAGGAGTTACTAATGGGTGATTGTGTGCCAATTCCAAGCTAGTAATAAGCCAATGATCTTGCTTGGGTTTATGTCTTACGAACATCTTGACCTGGCAATTCGTGCGCGCAAAGTAGTCCCGTATTCCCCGCACATATACTATTTTGTCATCACTATCATCATTACCGACGTATGTCTCATTTTGCAGTGGGTGTCTGCTCCTATGACACTCTTATAAGCGAGAGCATATTTTTTTTGTTATGTTGCTTGTTCTTGTAGTCTTTATTCTAATGCCAAATCCAACCCTCAACAAATACGCTCGAAAATATTCTTCGGCTTCCTCCAATGTTTGAAACGTTCATCCTAGATACGGATCACTAGCATCTACTGGAGTTGGAGCTTGAAACGAAATCGGACATTTTGAAACAAAGCCTACGTAGAAATAGATTACGCTTAACTATCAAACGACATTTTTTGAACATATCAAATCAAAATTACCTTGATGAATAAACCAATTTAACATGGCAAATATACCAAATATAATCTCAAAAGTATCTCCAATTATTAATTTCTTGAACATAACAAATTAAAATTACTAAGATGAATAGACAAATTTAGCATGCCAAAATACAACAAACATAATTTCAAAAAATTCGAATTTAACTATAATAAATTTTTTGAAGTTAACAAATTAATTTCTTGAACATCACAAATTAAAATTACTTTGATGAATAGACTGATAAATACAATAAACATAAACCCAAAAAAATCTATATATCCTAAAAAAATAAAAAAAATTCATCATTCAACCCATAAAGAAAACTTCACCATTCACAAACTTACCTTACTTGAGTGAAGCTTGAAGCAAGTGTTACTTAATGCTTGAAGGGAGCTAAAAATGGAAGCAAGTGAATCTCAAGTAGATGAAAATGGAGAAAGAGCTGAGAATAATGGCACTTTTAGGGTATATCTGTCAAGTGATCCGCTACACTGTGTAGCGGATGACAGTCGTGGGGACAAGATGCAACATGTGGACAGGATGTGAGATGTGTCAGGCAAAAAGTTATCCGCTACACTGTGTAGCGGATGACTTTTTGCTTGACAATTGTCAGGGTCAAAAAGTTGTCTGCTACAGTGTAGCGGACGACATGGGAGGGGCTATTTGGTAAAAAAATCCCGTCCGCTACACTGTGTAGCGGATGGCTGACAACCTTTTAAAAAAAAGATCTGGGCCGGACGGCCAGATCGCGTTGGCAACTTCTCCTATTTTGGAGGTCAACGGATCAACTTTCATTTATATATATATATAAGGAGCTGATCCGTTGAGAGCGTTAGCAAAATAAGAGAAGTTGCAAGCGCGATCTGACCGTCCATCCTGAGAGATGGACGGTCCAGATCGCGCCTTTTTCGAAAACTGTCAGTCGTCCGCCATACAGTATCGCGGACGAGATTTTTTTTACCTTTTTGCCCTTCCGCGCCTGTCCGCTACACTATATGGCGGAGGACATTAAAGTCCTGATGGGAGACAACAAAAAGACGTTCGCGATACTGTGTGGCGGACGTCCCCTAGGCTGACACCTGTCAGGGCCTGTCCCGTTGGTACTTTTCGACAAGGACGGTTATCTTGTCCTTATCTGTCACATCAACAGTGTCCGCTACAGTGTTTAGCGAACTGTGTAGCCATCCGGGATACTGTATCGCGGACGTAATAGCCATCCGCGATACTGTATTGCGAACGTTCAATATACTTTCAAACGACAGTAACTACGACACTCTTCTCCACTCTTTCTACTCACAA
The DNA here is from genome assembly GCA_033065855.1 of Escallonia rubra. Taxonomy (NCBI): domain Eukaryota; kingdom Viridiplantae; phylum Streptophyta; class Magnoliopsida; order Escalloniales; family Escalloniaceae; genus Escallonia; species Escallonia rubra. The sequence goes on along the minus strand of JAVXUO010001997.1, from coordinate 22,222 downwards.
AATTTTCCAGTGGCGTTGGCAAGCAGATCGGCGCAATTCCGTCTTAAGAACACCTTTAATACCATAAATCGATCACGTAAGTTTACAAAATCTATACTTTTTTTGTTTGTAATCGATAGTTGTGATGAATATTGCGTTTTATATATGTATGTTTTTGTTCATGTGCAAGCGTTTGTAAAATCCGATTCCGTATATGCATATATATCTATTATACATATGAGTATATATGTTAACATTGTATGCATTCTTTGCATGTGCTTACGTTATATGTAATATGCATGTGCTAGCTTTCGTTTGTAATCGATAGTTGTGATGAATATTGCGTTTTATATATCTATGTTTTTGTTCATGTGCTAGCGTTTGTAAAATCCGATTCCGTATATGTATATATATCTATTATACATATGAGTACATATGCTAACATTGTATGCATCATGCATGTGCTTGCGTTATATGTATTATGCATGTGCTAGCATTGTATTTTTGCGAGCGATTATCAAAATCCAAAACGTAAAATCCAAACTGAGAAAGTTTTTCCATAATTTCAGTTACAAAAAATGGAATTTAACCCTAGACCAGAAGACTCATCCATGTTATACGACCAAGCCAACCATATCAGTACGCTCATATGGGATGGTGGAGTAAGATACATTATTTATCAACTCTGGAAATTCTTACGAACGTTGTATATACCGTTTGTTTTGCTTAAATTGTATTTATTAATTCGTAGGAAAGAGAACTTCTCAACACCGTAGAAGTATCTCGCGAGTTCACATCGTGGAAACTGAACACCGCCCAGAAGAGGATACTGCGTGGAATTGGGTTTGGGATTTTCACCCATGGGCAGATATTTCAACAGCTTGACCGGGCCTTGATAGGTGCCCTTGTTGATAGGTGGAGAAGTGAAACGAATACGTTTCACTTCCCGCTCGGAGAGATGACAATTACCCTAGAAGATGTAGGGTTCATCTTAGGGTTGCCGGTGACGGGGCGGCCGGTAATTGCTCCTCCGTCAGAAGCAACGAATAAGAGAACTGCTAGGGACTTCTTAACTTCGATACCCCAGGATCAATTTAGCAGCGGTGGTATCAAGTTGAAGTGGTTGGTAGATACCTACGGGGTTTTGCCGGAAAACTATACGAGCTGTGACCTTGTGCTGTACACACAAGCCTTCCTCTGGTGGGTGGTGGGGGCAATATTATTCCCAACGACGTCGAAGAACACGGTCAGCGTGAGATATTTACCGTTGTTGGGTAACCTGGCGGAGGTTGAAGATTATGCATGGGGTGCAGCTATTCTTTCGTATCTGTACCGAGCATTGCACAAGGCAACGAGGCCCGACTCCAAAGCCATATGTGCACGTCTCTCGCTATTGCAGGTATATCATATAAATCATGTCTTCGTTATTGTTTTTTTTTTGTTTTTGCTTTTGTTGAATCGACGATATAAATATAATTTGCCCATGTTCTCAGGTGTGGTCTTATGAACACCTTGCTCCCGGGTGCACCAACGCGTAGGGATAGAACCGATAGAGTGTGGCCTCGGTTGCGTGCTTGGGAGTACAGCCGAAAGAATAGCCACTACCGCAGGAGAGTCGATCCCCATCACAACATCACGTACTATCGAGGGGAGTTCGACCGCCTATCTCCGGGCCAATTGCGTTGGGCACCGTACATGCGTTTGGCGCGACGGGTAGAAGAGTCGTTCGTCTTCACGCTCTCCGGGTTACAGCGCACACCCCTCATCCACTTCGAGGTCACAGAGTGGCAGCTGCCAGACCGAGCAATGCGCCATTTTGAGTTAGAGCAGGGTTTACCAGCCGGTGCCCCAGATATGAGGGTTAACAGGGACCCACCGGATGTCGGGCGGTTTGGCAAGGCCAATGCGCAAGAATTGTGCGCGGCCGAACTAGAGCTCTGGACTTCTTGGCAGGACACACTGGCGGCCATCGTCTTGGAGCCGGACCCCGTTATCAGCATTAAACAGTACGATGACTGGTACTACCGCATCGCACGGAGGAGAGTAGCCCCAGTGAACTTTGAACGCGGGGAGAGGTATGCACCTAGGGGTCAGATCGACGAGCGTATGGCATACAATCTCGTAAGTTGCCCAACTAGTCTGACTTGTCTTGAATGTGTTGAATATAAATGTCTGATTAAAGTTACTTATTTGTTATCTCTTTGGATGTAGGTTAATGCCTCGCTCACATTCTTCTAGAAGTTGAGTGAGCGGAAGGATCTGATGAGCGCAATGGGCGAGGATCTTCGCCAACGGGCTGCTGCACTGGCTTTAGGCTGCGGGAATTTTGTGCGACAAGCATCAGGACAGTCTTCGGTCGACAGCCCGGGAATGGGTTATACGGGCGTCAGCCCGTATAACGTTGATCCCTCCGGGCAAGCTTCAGGGGTGAGCCAGGGAGTTGGTGGTCCCTCTGTACCAGGGATGGGACATGCTCAAGCGTCGTGGGCCGATTATAGCGGCCTGACCTTCAATTTGTTCTCGGAACCCCAACCCCTCTCTCAGAGTCAAGTCACGCAAGACTGGCCTTACGGTTTCAACGAGGCACTGCCCATTGTCCCGTGGGCGGGACCACTTGGCGGCCCCGAAGGGCAATATCAGCCGGTGGAAGAAATGGCCGGCGAGCAATATCAGCCGGCCGGGGCCCCCGAAGGCGATTATCAGCCGGCCGGGGCCACCGAAGGCGATTATCAGTCGGCCAGGGCCCCCGAAGGGGATTATCTGTCGGCCGATCCATTGGTTGGAGGCCAATTTCTTCCGTTGCTCTTGCCCCCCGGCGGAGGGCAAGAGCAACCGGTCGACCCCCGAGGGCAATATCCGAAAGGGCATCCAGCCAGGCCCCTGAAGCCGCATAAACATGACCTAATCCGAGCCCGTTATTTTAGCGTCCCCCCCAGACGGAGCATCGTATGACGTGGATCACCCGCAGGGCTTGGATTACAATGCCTCGTGGAGAGAATTGTCCTCGCTGGCGCCGGGAATTTGGTTAGACAACTTTGTCATCTCGCACTACGTGCAAATTCTGAGGCAAAGGGGTCGGGAGCAGCCTAACTACGGTCCGCGCATTTTTATCCTCGATGCTTACTTTCATGGCATGCTAGTACAAGAGTGGGGCGACTGGGACAAGGTGAGGAAGCAGGCGAGAAATGGGAACACCCAGCTCCAGTGGAGACCGTCTGCTAACCTACAAGCATATCTTGCTAGGGATAGTCCAGTGAGTGCAAGTGTGGCAGACGTGTTTCTAATCCCATGTATAGTGAATGCCCACTGGTTCTTGGTTTCCTATGAACCGGTAGCGAAGACCGTATCAGTCCTCGACAGTCTCTACGATGATACCCCCGTGATGGGTGTGATTGAAATGTACCGAGGCTTAGGCCAGTTGGATGCCATGGTAAGATCATGTTTACTTCTTATTGTAACTTGCATATTGTAGAACTAATTAATCTTATTATGTTTGCTATGTTTAATGTTTAATGCTTATTATGTTTCTCGTAGAATCTATTTGCTGCCACGGTCAATAGGAAGCGTCAAGAGAGACCACCGGCCGATACGACGCTTGTTCTCCGATTGAAGAGGAGTAGGCCCAAGCAACTTAATTCCTTGGACTGCGGCGTCTTCGTCTGCATGTACATGGATTGCATCTGTCGGTCTGAGAGCCTCAAGAAGACCGTCTGGAGCCAAGAATGCATAGACTGCTTTAGGTATAGGATGGCTTGGTAAATTATCAATGGCCGGCATAGAGCTATTAGATTTATTGTAAATCCGTGTAACGAGGGCGATCCCGCAGGGGCTGAGGGCCCCAATTGACAATGTTTGCTTATAATAACATTATATTAACTTTTTTAATTGTCCTTATCGTGTTGACTGAGATGTGATCGGTGTTGAATGCGATTGATTTGATTCACTGAAATCATTGTGTTGTTGATCTGAGTGTTTGATTTGTTCTGTGTGCTTTGCTATGTCCAGGGGGAAACTAAGTGTAAAAACCAAGTGAGATTGTGTTTCTGCTTGACTGTCCGCTATATAGTATAGCTGACATAGATAGGGCAAAAAAAAAAAACTAAGTGTTGGGGACAAGACCTTCTGCTTGACTGTCCGCTATATAGTATAGCGGACATAGATAGGGCCGAAAAAAACTAAGTGTTGAGGACATAGAAGAAGACCAAAAGTTTTTCTGCGATGACGTCCGCTACATTATATAGCGGACATAGAAGAAGACCAAATGTTTTTCTGCGATGCCGTCCGCTACATTATATAGCGGACATAGAAGAAGACCAAATGTTTTTCTACATTATATAGCGGACATAGAAGAAGACCAAATGTTTTTCTGCGATGCCGTCCGCTACATTATATAGCGGACATAGAAGAAGACCAAATGTTTTTCTGCGATGTCGTCCGCTACATTATATAGCGGACATAGAAGAAGACCAAAAGTTGAGAGCGATGACGTCCGCTACATTGTATAGCGGACATAAATGAAGATCAAAAGTTTTTTGCCATTACGTCCGCTTCATTGTATAGGGGACTTCCCAAAAAATTAAGGCTCTGCATATCCGTCCGCTTCATTGTATAACGGATGAGGCTGACAAAGATAAAAAAAAAAAAACAACTTAAGACTTTAGATTTGATTTGATGGCCTCTCATAGGTCCATCAGATAAAAAATTCAGTAATCGGTCGAAAAATTATTACAAATGTCAAACTTATACAAAAAATTAAAGGTCCACTGCAGCTTGTTCGTCCTCATCTTCGGCGTCATCTTCTTCCCCGTCTTGCAAACCCCCTGAACTTATCCCCAGTGCCTTGTAATGGTTCTGCTTGTAGTGGTCGGTCATTTTGTTGCACAATGCACACCTTCGCAGCTTTTTAGGTTGAGTTGCCGTTTCAATAGAGCTTTTCATCCGCGTAGATCTCTTGCGGCCTTTCGTTTGCGATATAATTGGATCCAACGGCCGGATATCATTGTCGTCTTCCTCCCTTGGCTCGTCATCTTCTGACCCCGTCGTAGGCTCGGTGTCAACTAGATTGGTGACGGAAGCTGCTTCCAACTGGTCGACGATGGGCTCTTGTTGCTGAGCTACCTTGAGGAGATGTTTATAACCGACCATTGTAGCAGCAGCCTTTACGGACAAACGGGTGAACATCGTCACCAGATGATTATACCGCAACGTCTCTGATTCTTCAAAGTCAGTATACGGGTGCTCCGAAAAGGCAATGGTACCGTGCAACCTGTTTGCACCTTTCGTCCACCGTGGCAAGACGTATTTATCGGGGATTGTCCTGATATTCTTCTGGGTGAAAAACCGCAGAATGTGTCTACACAGGATGCCATGGAACTCAAACTTCTTGCAAACACATGTCACCGAGTCCGTCAATGTGTCGTGGCTCACCGTATACATTCTGCGCAGCTTCTCAGGAACGAGGTCATTCACGAGCGAATAAACCATGTACTCACGCGTAGACTTTTCTGCCACCTTGTTTATACAGTATCGTCTCGATTTCTGCAGCTTTACTTGGTATAGCAAGAAGATCTCCTTCGTATAGACTTTGGCACCGTTCAGTTCCAGCGGGGTCTCAAGCAACCTTCTCCTTTGTTTGTACGTGGTTGCAAAGTCTGCAGCCCTTTCTTTCACGAACAACGACGCAACCACTTTCTGTGCGGATGTGATGAAACTCTTCAAATTGGTAGTTGTACCCACGTAACTATCGAACATGGCATTCATAGATTCACTCCTGCCCGTCGTTTTCATGCCCGCAGAAAAATGCCTCCTCGTGTAAACGCCAATCCATTGCTCTTTGAGCTCGTACAAGTGCTGGAGCCACCCGTTTTCTTGCAATGAGTAATCATCAACAAGCTTTTTCCACCTCTCCTCAAATTCCTCAATCGTTAACGACTTGCTAACGCACGTGTCAAAATCCTGTTTAAAGTCTACAAACTTTGCGTACACGTGATGCAAACGTTCGGGGTATTTGTTGCTTATGTGCCAAGTGCACAAGTTGTGTCGAGTATCTGGGAAGACGGTGGCAATAGCCTTCTTCATTGCCAAATCTTGATCGGTGATGATTACGTTGGGTGCTTTGAAGTTCATGGCTTCCAGCCACGCCCTAAACAACCATTCAAAAGAACTCTCACTCTCGTCCCTTAACAAGGCGAACCCGAACATGATGGAGTGATAATGATGATTGACCCCCGTGAAAGGGGAAAACGGCATCGAGTACTTGTTGGTACGGTATGTGGTGTCGAAAGTCACGACATCCCCAAAATGCTTATAAGCAAGTCTCAAACGACCGTCGACCCAAAAAATTGTGCTAACTCGATGCTCGTCGTCAAGTTTATAATCGAAGGTAAACTGCGGGTCCTCCATCTGCATCCGCTTCAATAGGCTCATTGTGGCTTGAGCATCATTGAGGTCATACGCGGCTCGTCTATGGGTTCGGACCGCGTTACGAACGTCTGTCGTGTTAAAGTTTAAATTTTGAATTCCCCCGGCCTGTTCAGCAAGAACATTAATCATGTCAGTAGGTCCTAGCCGCGCATCGCTCATCGTGTGAGTTAGGCTCTTCGCGACCTTACCCATCTTCTTGTGTTGATGCATCTGACTCACCTTAGAAGGGGTTACTAACGGGTGATTGTGTGCCAGTTCCAGGCTGCTAATAAGCCAATGATCTTGCTTGGCTTTATAGCTCACGAACATCTTAACCTGGCAATTCGTTCGCGCAAAGAAGTCCCGTCTTCTGCGCGAATATCCTATTTCGTCATCACTGTCATCGTTGCCTACGCGTGTCTCATTTTGCACTGGGTTTCTACCCCTATGGCACTCGTATAAGCGAGAGCATATCTTTTTCGTTACGTTGCTCGTTCTTGAAGTCTTTATTCTAATGCCAAATCCAACCCTCAATGAATACGCTCGGAAACATTCTCCAGCTTCCTCCAATGTTTGAAAGGTTCGTCCTAGATACGGATCACTAGCATCTATGGAGGTGTTGGAGCTCGACACGAAATCAGACATTGTGAAACAAGACCTATGTAGAAATATAGACTACGCTTAACAATCAAATGACATTTTCAAATGAAAATATTACCTAAAAATTATCCTGACGAATAGACCAATTTAAGATGACAAATATACCATATACATAATTTCAAAAGTCTTCGTTTACTAATTATAGATTTATTGAACATAACAAATTAAAATTACTAAGATAAATAGACAAATTCATCATGCCAAAATATAACAAACGTATCTCAAAAAATTCGAATTTAAATAGGATAGATGTGCCGAAGTTAGCGCCCTTCAAAAAAATCAAAATTAACTACAATAAACTTCTTTAAAGTTAACAAATTAATTTCTAGAACATCACAAGTTGATGAATAGAGTGACAAATTTCTAGAACATCATCAAAAATCTATACTTTTTTGTCCAAAAAAAAATATATACTTCATCAGTCAATCTGCCCAGAAAATATTTGAGATCAGAAACTAACCTTGCTTGACTGAAGATTGAAGCAAGTGTTACTCGAAGCTTGAGGGCAGCCGAAAATGGAAGCAAGTGAATCCAAAGGAGAAGAAAATTTTGCCGAAAGAGCTGAGAAGTAGGGAACCCTGGGGTATATGGGAAGTAATGTCCGCGATACTGTATAGCAAAAATTATTCCCGACACTGAACGTGCAGAAATAAAGACCTGGCATCCCTTTCGACGGGACAGGCCCTGACAAGTGTCAGCCTAGGGGACGTCCACTACACAGTATCGCGGACGTCTTTTTGCTGTCTCCCATCAGGACTTTAATGTCCTCCGCCATACAGTGTAGCGGACAGGCGCGGAGGGGCAAAAAGGTAAAAAATCCCGTTCGCGATACTGTATGGTGGACGACTGACAGTTTTTGAAAAAGGCACGATCTGGACCGTCCATCTCTCAGGATGGACGGTCAGATCGCGCTTGCAACTTCTCCTATTTTGCTAACGCTCTCAACGGATCAGCTCCTATATATATATATAATATATATATATATATATATATATATATATATATATAGTTTCCGAATTCAAATATCCGTTTTCACAAGATTATGATGCTTTAGTAGACATTTAAAGTAAAATCTAGGAAGTTCTTGTTTTTCCATCAATTATTTAACTGACTTTAAAAATAAGATGGCGCGAAAGTAAAATCTAGTCTTATTTGGATTCGCGTCATCACATCAATATTATGGAAAAAAACACATCACAGTCCAATAGATACAAACAAACAAACAAACAAACAGACAAGTAAAAGAGTCTACAAAACATAGATTTTGAAAAAAAATGAAAAAAACTGCGCACAATATATATGATTTTCAAAAAATCCAGCATTGTATTAGTCCTCCCTCGTCTTCTTATAGATTAATCCTAACGGCGTTAGAATCTCAAAAAATAACAATTGTGTGAAGGCACAGCGTAACACGAGCAGTTGCTTGCGCCAAAGCACATTTGACTTATTAGTGAGAGCAAAATTATGACTACGAAAGAAAAAGGGTTAATTACAAAACTGTCCCCTGTGGTTTACACGTTTTTGTACTTTGCTCCTCGTGTTTACAACTTTTGCAATAATGTCCCTTAAGGTTTACAAAACCATTGCAAATAGCTCCAAAAACGAACGGTCGTTCAATTTCAGCCGTTAACAGCCGTGCCCAGCACACCCAGTTTTCGCATGGGTAGAGCGATCATTTATGATCTACCCATGCCAAAACCTTTCCAGCAGCCTCCAGTGCTGCAATTTTCAATAAAGAATCATTCTTTCTGAGAATCTCAACAAACCCATTTTTCAAGTTACCCAAAAACTCCAAACCACTGTCCTGAATTTCAAAAAGCAGAGGTGTGCCCTCGTCTAACAGATCATTAGGGCCAAATCGACCAGGAAGCTTCAATGATAGGGGCTTAAAGATGGGTTTTTTTCTTTGTGAAGAGGTAATCAAGATTTGGATCTCCTAGGCATTGCGGAGCCCCTGGAGGAACTGGAGGCAGTGGCCGTAGGGGGTGTCGAAGACAGCGAGGTGGGTGAAGCGGCGGCCGCCATGCATGGCGGTGTTGGTGACTAAGAACTGCTCGGTGTGGACAGAATGGTGGAGGGGTATTTCGAGGAATTCAAGGTTGGTGCCGATGAAAACCTGGCCGTTGGAGGACAGGGCGACGGTGCCCATGAGGTGAATGGTTGGTCATATAGAGGGCTACTAGGTTAGGCTCGAAGCGAGTTTGCTTCTTTAAACATCTAGTTTCTTTCTCCTTTCTGTGTTTTATTTGACTCACTTTCACGAATAGTACCACTCCAATTTAATCTAGAACCCTCGTCCTGGGTGGCGTCGCCGTCGACGAGGGAGAGGCCGTCGGGGATGACGGCGAAGCTGAAGGAGGGGAGGCGAAGCGGAAGGAACATCTTCAGATGTTTTAAGCTCAGAAAGCAGGTCCCTAAAGGGTTCCAAGCAGTTCTTTGGGATGGACTCGCAGAGCAACCAGGCGTCCTGGGTGGCGTCACCGTCAACGAGGGAGAGGCCGTCGGGGATGACGGTGAAGCGGAATGAGGGGAGGCCGTCGAGGGCGGTGGCGACACCGGAACGGATGAGACGGTGGTGGTTGTACTGGGTGTTGACGAAGGTGACGTGAAATCCTGATTTGGTTTGGCACCATGACTGCGTGTGGTTTCGCCCTGTTTTGCTCTGTTGCTGTAATGACCGATCTACCCATGCCAAAACCAGGTGTGTTATGCACGTGGGCTGTTAACGGCTGAATTTGAACGGCCGACCAGTTTTGGAGCTATTTGCAATGGTTTTGTAAATCTCAAGGGACATTATTGCAAAAGTTGTAAACACGAGGGGCAAAGTGCAAAAACGTGTAAACCACAGGGGACAGTTTTGTAATTAACCCAAAGAAAAATTGTAAAAAGGGCAAATTACACCTATGTCCCTGAGGTTAGGGTATAATTACAGGTAAGGACAATAGTTTGGACAAATTACACTTATGTCCGTTGACCAAACGGAATACAAAAATACGTAACGGTTTTGACGAAAAGACTGAATTGGCCCTAAATAAAATAAAAATTCCATTTTCTTCATCTTTTTTCTCTCTTTCTCCATCTCCCGTCTCTTCATTTGACGGTGGGCGGCAAAGACGGTGCAGCAGCGGCGGAGGTGCTCGATGACGGCGACCATGTCCATGTTCTTGATCTGACCATGGCAGAGGTGCTCGGTGATCGACCGTGGCGGCGACCATGTCCATGTTCAGATCAAGGTCGTCTCTTTATTTTAGATCTAGGTCGGCGGAGGGAAGGGGATGCCGTCGTGGGGCGAGTGAAGGTGCTGCTGTCGTGGGGCGAGGAAATGGGCTGGCGTCGTGGTGCGAGGGAAGGCGCGGGCTAGCGTCATGGGGCGAGGGAAGGCGCTGCCGGTGTGGGCCGAGGGAAGGGACTGCCGCGGGGAGGGCGAGGTGCGGGGAGAGAGAACAGATGGAAGGGGAAGGGCGAGGTCGCCGGCGATGGAGGTGACGCCGACAGGAGATTGTTTGCCGGCAATGGGAGAGAGAACATATCAAAATTTGCAAATTAGGTTTTCAAGAAAAGCCTAATTTGCAAATTAGGGTTTCAAGAAAAGCCTAATTTGCAAATTAGGGTTTCAAGAAAAGCCTAATTTGCAAATTAGGGTTTCAAGAAAAGCCTAATTTGCAAATTAGGGTTTCAACAAAATCCTAATTTGCAAATTAGGGTTTCAACAAAATCCTAATTATGACTTTAAATTAAGGCTTGAAATTTTAATTTAATTTTTTTTATAAATATTCAGTATATACAGTACAAGGAGTAGTATCGTCATTTTAAAAATACATATTGATGACATCATACAAAAAGTATAATTTTTGGACGGAACCCTGACGGATGGACACGGCTGATACATTTTAAAAGTGTTTGGTCACGATATGTAATATTTTAAAACTTAATGTCCCTAACTGTAATTATACCCTCAGGGATATATGTGTAATTTGCCCTTATAAAAATAAGTTCCTCAATATATAAAAATTTAATCAATTAATAAAATGAAATGCCCAGATATTACCGCGGATTCCCGCCTTCCTAACAGAACCCTGATGAGAAGAAAATGGCCAAGGGTAGGAAGAAGGAAGGAGGAGATGGAGGAGCAGCAGCACAGGCGAATCCTGAAGCGGAAGAGCGTAAAAGGCTGAAGGAGCTAGCAATCCGGAAGGAGATAGTGTCCGAAGCTCCGGCAAGAGCATCCTGCTCCGCTGTCCTAAGGCCGACCAAGACGGTGGCGAAACACCATGGCAGAGACATCCTCAAGAAGTCGCAGCGGAAAAACCGCTTCCTCTTCTCCTTCCCCGGACTCCTCGCTCCCGTCTCCGCCGGCGGCAAGATCGGCGATCTCAAGAACCTCGGCACCAAAAACCCCATTCTCTACCTCCATTTCCCTCAGGTAAGCAATTGAACCCTAGTTTCTTGTTGCGCTAGCCCTAATGCCAAATCATATATGTCCAAAAGCCAAAACTAATTGCTCTGGCAGAAGTCCTAACTGCCTCGCAATAGGGCTAGCTTAGCCTTTATTATGGCTCACACAATCGTAACATGCACTATCGGCAACCCACTATCTGCTTTGGTTGTTTTTCGGAGTGCAAGTAGGTTTGCCCTAATTTTTTCTGTTCTATTTGGTGCTCAATGATGGTTTTTGAATAGGGAGATACACACTTGATGTTCAGCTGGATTTTAACTACCCTAAGATCCTCTACTTTCTGCAACATTGAAACATAGATAATTGCATAAAGTTTCTGTAGCTGTATATGTGTATAGATTTTGCGTGATAGATCAGAATGTGGGAAATGAGGAGTAGCTTAAGTGTTTGTTTTCAGGAGGACTTTGGCTATACTTTGGTTGGTTACTAAGAGGCAGGCAATAATTTGAGTATTGGGCCCACGTAATTTCTTTGTGGCCATTGAGGTTCCTATGCAAACTCTATGTGTCCACCTAATTCAACATTTTCAGCTTATTCTGTTCGAAATCAAGCTTTCGGTTTTTTCTTTTTTTCCTTTTTTATTTTCTCAGAAAGGAATCAAGCATTGCCCATTGTCCAAGCACAGGAAAACTAAAGCATATGTTTGGTTCAAGCCTTATACAAGTCTAGTTCTCCAGCTAAATTTACAACTTTTTCTCTAAGAAACTAGGAATGAATCAATCAGAAAGTAAAGATTTGGCTGCTAAGAACTTTGAAGTGCGACCTAATTGTATGCCATCCTTGCTATGCATAGGGTCAGATGAAGTTATTCGGGACTATTGTTTATCCGAAGAACAGGTACTTGACTCTGCAGTTCTCTAGAGGTGGGAAGAACGTGATTTGTGAGGATTATTTTGATACTATGGTTAGTGTTTCTCATTGTATCATCCATTGTATCATCATTCGTTTGTGCAAATTCAAAACTTCTTTGTACACATGTCTAGTCCATCTTCTATTTCATGAAGGGTTCCAAACTTCTACTTATCTGCTCATCCTCATAGAGGATGAGTTGAACATTGTTAGTGCTTGCTTTTCTAAAAGTTTACTGTTCAGCGAAGTTTGCCATCTTTTGTGCATTACGTGGCCAATTTTGTTGGTAAGCTTTTGGAAATTTGTTCTTGGGATTGTAGCATCATCAATGTCTTATGTCGCGGTTTCGCTTCTTTTAGCGTTTCGTTTTAGACTTTGAAATCTGGCATTACTTTGAATTGGATCTATTAAAGGACAAAATTGTTAAATTATGATGTTTTACATGATTATGACTTGTGAGAACAATATGCTCATTAATGCTGCTTTTTTGGGGATAGTTTTTCGGTTTATTGGTATCAGATATATAGTTAAATGCCATGCACAACAAAAGTTTAAGACTTCGCTGCCAATGATGACTTATCATTTCATCTTGCTCATTCTAAGTTCAAGTTGGGTTGATATTATGAAGTGGAGCAATTGGGTTCATTAGTTCATGCTAAGGCGGACTGATTTCATATGTTTGACGACCAAACTTTAGTGTTTAGTTTAACAGATTAGGCTCTTTTTTGGAAATTGATCTCCTCATAACTGGCCATCATAGTCATTATGTTCCGTATTAGATTGTGCTGACACCAATATCATGTATGTGAGGCTCCAAAACATATTTATAGTACCCAATCATATGGATTTCACAACTGTGCCACATATCTTATAACCAACAAAATTAGGTGGCTGTTAACACTGGACGCAAAATACTGACAGCCTGGATTCTCCACATCAGCTCCCTTATCCACGTGCTATTTTTCTGGTTCCCACCTTCGTTGTCGGCTCACTTGTCGAAGTGTTCTTTATCATGAGCTCCTTGGTCTAAGATAGTGTTCGCTAAAAGAGTGGTACCCTCCCTTCCTTTAATAAGAAAATCCTTTTTGGCATTCTTAAATCATGTTTCACATCACCATCATCATCCAAGCCTTTGACCCAAACTACTTTGGGTCGGTTACATGAATCATTTTCTTCCTCACCCCCCTATCAAAGCACGTATTGTCTGATAAATTCCTAGCAATCAAGTTTTTTCTCACTACTACTCCCCAGATTATCCTCGTTCAACCGTACCTTGTCCTACCATATCAACTTGGCACAAATAACTTCTTCTTACATGCACATCTAAATGTCTTTGTTGGATATGATCAAACTCTATAAAGCGATGTTCCCATCTTTTCCTCAACTGGCGCCATCCCCACTTTGTTGCAGATATCCTCATTTCTGATGCTATCCTTCCCTGTGTGACTGCACATCCACCTATGTACTCGCAATTTGGCTACACTTGTACTATGATTGTGGTGTTTCTTGGTTACTCAACATTCTGGACCATAGAACATTGTTGGCCTCACTGCTATCCTGTGAAATTTTTTTTCAACTTCTAAGGAATGCTATGATTAGACGGTGCAAGACACGCAAACCTCCACTGTACGAACCTGCTCTTATCCTATGGGCAACATCCTTGTCAATCTTTCCCTCGTGCGTTATTGGTCCAAATGTACCTAAAAATATTTTTCTTGGGCACTTGTTCCAGATTTACCTCTTCCTTGGACCTTTGCCTAGTTTTATGCAAATTATAATCCGCGTACTCCATCTGATTCCTGCTTACCCTAAAGCCTTTCGATTCTAAAGTACATTTCCATAGCCTTAACTTGATCTTTAGTCCTACTCTAGTCTCATCAGTTAAAACTATATCATCCGCAAATCTTTTTCTATTTAATGAAGGGTTCGGAACTTCTTTTTATTCTGCTCGCCTTGATAAAAGGATGAGTCAAACATAGTGGAGGCTTGCTACTTCATTGTGTGAGCGAAGCTTTACTAACTGCTTACTGTTTAGTGATATTCACTATCTCTTGTGCAGCGGGTGGTCGATATTGTTTTTGATCCTTTAAAAGCTTATTCAGCGTAACATGACAAATCTCTTACATAGCGGTCCATGGCGCTGATGATGGAGAACAGAATCCTGTTTGTTAACAGGTTTTTATTTGGTTGATGATAAAAATACATGAGTCGTCATGGGTGTCTTTGATTTTCAAGAGAGCTGCTTTTTGGCTTTGAGTGTATGGGCCTGTGGTGTATCATGCACATGGTCTGCTGATGGGCTCGTTCTGGCCCCTGGTATGAAATTTTCAACTCATCTATTTATGATGGTGCTTCCATCTGTTTGTCACGGAAAAGATGGTCTTGTGGGCCTGTCTCTTAAAACTGCTCAATTTTGGTTTAGTTCGTGGCGTGGATGTCTTCTGTGTGGTCGTTGTTTGTTTTGTTGGATTATATGCGTCCTGGTCTAGTGTACATTGATAGTTAAAACATTCTAATCGGGCGTTTTTGTTTGTGGGCTCCATGCAGGGGGATGTTTATTGTGTTGACAAACTAGGATCTTTGTTTTGCAGTGGGCTTCGGAGTAGCTACTCCCTTTTAGCTATGGTGAAAGGGCCATTTGTTGGACTGGTTAACTAAATCAAGTTTATTTTTAAGTTAAATTTGCATTGACGGGGAGAATTTCAGGGGTATGACCGCTTGTGGTGTATAGTTTTAGTCTACAGAAAGGTACTAGTAGTTTGAGTTATACGATCATTATAAGGTGAAAAGCCTAATGGTTGGACAACTGTCCAACTATGAGGAGTCCTATAGTATTTTGAGGCTGATCTAGGTCTGAACTTATCAGCCCCTTTGGATTTATGGAATCTGGATTGCACTTCTAGAATCGTTTCTTGCCATTTGTCTAACACGAGTTACCGTGTTTGGGATCCACTTTCCATGCAACGTCACTGAATTCAAAGTCAAAGTGGTCAACAAAGCTAACCTGTTCTAGTCAGAGCGCTCCATCCGCCACGTACACAACGATAGAGTCTAAAAGAATTGGCTTAGGCATAAAAGAAGGCAGCAGAGTGCCCCCAGCCGGAAGTAGGGTAGCCCAGACCTGCTGGATCGCCCAGCTGGGTCTCGTTTGGGGTGGGGGTTTGACCAGATAGGTCAACCTGGCCTAGTGGTTGCCGCGGTGCTGGTTGCCTAGGCCGGATTGGCGGGGAGCCCTCCTCTCCGCCGCGACGTCCATTGTTCCTCTCCAAGGCATTGTCCTTGCGACCTCGCACCGACCATCACCTTGGACACTTTAGTTATTGGGCACTCCATAAATGACATGCGCTAAATCCTTGCACGAAGCCCGTGCGTCCTACCTGCATGTTGTGCTCGTGCTCTTGCTGCCGGCTCCTATGCATGTTACGTTATGCGCATTTTACCTCGGTGTTGGTTTCCTAGTCCGGGTCCATTGCTTAACATAGTGTGAAAATGCATAGCAGTAAAGGGGGGATTCTTCAAAGTGATTTGAACGAGGACTTGTATCCGCGTGAAGCTCCAAGTGACATGACATAGGCACTTTTCATTTCATTCCACTCCTCGTTTCGCTCAGTGGAGTGTGGAACACCTGTTCTTAACACCAACGCTGAACATTTATGCAAAACATAGGGGTGGTAACACCAATGCGGAAGACCAATGGTGATGACCTCTAGGTCACTCCGAGATGGGAAGTTTCATCGGAGGAATTTCTCCAGAGATATTAGTCTCCGTGGCAATCAACCGCGGGCTTCCCCACCATTATCAAGTTCTTGGTCTTGCTTGACGCCTAAGTGGGACTCAGCAAGGGTATTGGACACGTGGTTGGATCAAGTGCTTACTCCACCACTCCGGCGTTGTGTGAACCAGACTTCCTATGCAGCCGAAGCGAAGCCGTGTGGAGCAGTGCAAGTAAGCGAGTACGGCAGTTCACCTGTATATTTCGCGACCTCCATGCTGTGTCAATCCCGGGTGTCGCCATGTGTCACAAGATGACAAGTACCTTAGCTGCTGCCCATAGATAGAGGACTTGAGATGTCATTTACATGGAACTTCAGATTTTCCTCAAACTCTAGGAGTCTCAGAGCTTTGAGAGAATTCTAGCAAGAGATCACTGTTCAGATAATCACCCTGACATTGGATTTGAAAGCGCCTTCTCCGTACTTACTCTGTAGCTTCGCCCTTCGTACCTGTACTACTCCTCAAGCTTTGCCTTGACCGTCTCGGTTCCTTCCCTTGATCTTGTCCTTGCTCTGTACCACACAACCTTATCTTGCATCTGACTCGGACTGCACAATGGTTGTGACACCTCCATGTGCACATGAAACCACATCCTTGGTAATAGGAATCTTTTATTTCTTTAGATGCTGGTGCTAAGTTTTGTACTTTCTTTTTCAACCGCCTTCTAATTATTGTTTCAAGCATGTTCCTATTTACCCTTGGTATGATCAGATATTCCTTTGTTACTGTAGTGAACCACCTTGAAAATTTTAGACTTGGAAAGGTCTAAGTAGGAGTCTCCATCTTATTTTATGAAATAAAGGAAAAACAAGAAAAAAAATCCTAAAAGACTCTAAAATGCCTAGTTAGGCTTCTAATCTACTGAAACCAGAGATAATGTATTCGGGGACTAAGTAATAAGATGGGGAGGTTTTAGGCACACTTTGTACCCTAACGGTCTCTACTTTGTTTTTATGATTTTTTTGGCCTTTTAACGCATAACACATAAACATAAACATAAACATGCACATAAACATATATATATATATATATATATATATATATATATATATATATATATATATCCACCCCGATATAATTCTATGACTTTGGTTTGAATTTGGCAACCGAGATTAAATGGCCTACGTATCCGGTCGGACAAATTGTAATCAAAACCACGTAGTTCTGACCGGACCCTACGGGAGGTGACCTAGACTTCGGTCTTTGACACAAATAGAAAGAAATGAATTTGAAAGACTCTTTTTATAACTTCTATTCTATTGACCAAAATTTGGTCGCGGGTATGTGGGAGACTCTAGACTTTGCTAATCTAATCTAAACTGGAAAGCAATATAAAGTTACCTTGAGACGACGCTTGCTTAGAAGACTTGAAACCACCTCGCGATGTATCCATGATGAGAGTAGATCATAAATGTGGAGACTTTTTGTGTAAAATGCTAATTTTCTCCTTAGAAATGAGGAGCTGCTTCTAGAGAAGAAATGGTCCAAAATTTCTTGAGAGAATAGCCGATGCTTTAAACTGTAGCCCAAAGATTCCTGTTATAGAGGTCTGGGGTTGACCAAAATGATAAGGATGACTTTTCGAGTCTAAAACCTCTGATAGTAAAATATTTGATTAAAATTGCAATCTGAACCGGCTGGTTCACCCCTTAATATTTTAAGATTTTTCCCGAATTTCGGGATATTATCTGTCCTTAATATAGTAATTATCTCTGATAAAGCAGAAGTGATTAATCACAAGATAATTTTTTTTCTAAATCAAGGAGATTTGGATGCAACATAGATTAATCACAAGATAATTCTAAGTCATCTAACCAATCACAATCTCCTAACTGGATTGGGCTCAAAATGAACTGGACTGTAGTGGACAAAATTGGACTGGACTGAGTAAATTAAGCTCATTATTTATTACTGGGCCTACACCCATAATTAATAACAAAACTTAATTACCAATGAAACCCAACGATCACAAATAAATAAAAAGACTACAAAATGGGGTGTCTACACTTATGTTACGTTACATGATGCCTATCCTATTTTGCATGGTTCTTGGTTTCCCTTTTAGGTTGATATCCAAATTTCGATATGGACTATAGCATATTAGCAGGGAGACACTGTTAAGCAACGGAGAATCCATGCTTGATGGAGATGAGAGAGAATTTCAAAGACGTAAGCTAGAAAGAGAAGGGAGATCTGAGAGAAGAAAAAGAGTTAAAAAGGAAATGATCTCAAATTTTATTCCAAACACACCTTCTCATGTTTTTATGTCCTCTTACACAAGCTTAAATTGTACTGAAAGCCAAAACTACAGAAAGCGATAAATATGACGTGGCTAAAATTATAAACAACTTCTGAAAACACAACTGAAAATTTAAGCATAATTAGAACGGAGTAACAGAAACTCTCAGTTACTCTCTTCATTTTTCGCCAATTTTTCTGATACTGCTCCTCTTTAGCTTGACTCAACTTGATTCTGAACTTGGGATCGCCTTGTGACTGAGCTGGGGATGTTATAGAGACTCATATACCAAGTGAGGAGGATAAGGAGACACATGGAATCCTGAAAGTGATGAGGGAAGAGAATGACTGTGTAACTTGATTTTTTTGGGCATCAGCCCTCAAGTTAGGTTAAGCATGAAAGTGTATCTTGTTTGAGATAGGGTACACCCTCTACCAAATGTTCCTAGAAGCCTACAGCCACTTCGTTAACCTGTCCAAAATCCCAAAATAGGGCAAGACGAGCAAAAGCATATCTCTGAGCAAGCTGTCCCAGGTCATGCATATTGTGGTTTAGTGATAAAAGATTTCCATCCATAATTTACATTTTTACTCGGATAAATAAACATCCGCTGATCTAAAAGGCTGCATTGCTGGCATGGATGACAGACTTGATAAGTTACCAAAAGCTTATCGTTGGTTGACGGAGTGGTGGATCCTAATCTTTTTTCAAGGTGGTAAGGTTAGAAGATTCACTACTTTCCCACGAACTAGCGGATAAGTTGTGTAACTTTTTAATCAACTCCGGACCTCATCATGTAACTTTTACAAGATTGTCACGGAAAGACAGTTTGTTTGCTGTTTAAAGCACCCTTTTTATGGCAAGCTGGCTTTGGATGAGCATTATAGGGTTTGGGTGTTGCTCTCCTGAAAGTTTCTGCCAGCAGACTGGACCAAATAATGATTTGATCAGATAGTTCAAGAATATCAGATTATCCAATATATTGGATATGTAGATTACAGCAGATTTGGTTAGGTAGTATGTGCGCAAGTATTCTAGATATTGTATCATTTGTAATCCCACTGATTGTGCATATTGAGTCGATAATATATAAAGAAAAACAACCCAGCTAAGAGGGCAGGCAATTTAGCTACATTCATTCTCTGTATCTTTTCCTACTTAGTTAGGCCATTTACTTAACATGGTATGAGAGGCTTTCCTACTCTTCTGAGTTCTTTGATCCAGGATTCCTAAGATTGCTCCTATTGAGAAGGATTGCAACAGAGTTGCAGTCTAATCGTTCTCAGAGGTTTTCTGCAGTTGGTTGGAGATTTCAACCAACTTTTTCTATCACCATCGTAACAGAGCATCCGTTTCTTTTGCAAGTGCGTTTCTTATACACTCTTCTCAAGTATTGAGAAGAACTCGATTGATCATTTCAATGGGAGAAATTATTTTTTAGGGGAGTTCAGATCTAAGATGCATGTGATGGGAAAGGAGTTGTGGGGCACTATTGTTGGAACTGTGCAGGAACCAAAATACGGTAAATCTTCTGAGCATGCCAAATCACGTACCCAGAATGCGAAGGTTGTAAGTTGGATGCTTACCTCGGTAGAGCCTCAAATTGCAGTGAGTTTATGCTCTTACTAGACGGCTGCAGCTATGTGGTTGTATCTAAAGAAGGTATGCCATCAGGAGAATGAGGCTCGCCGTTTTCAGTTGGGGATCAAGATAGCAGAATATAGACAAGGTGAAAGGTGTATTCAAGACTATTATCCTGAGTTTATGTCATTTTTGCAAGAGTGTAGTTCTCTGGTTTATGCGGAAAATGCACCACTAACACAATATTGATTACCCACATACCATTAATTACCAATCTGGTAACGTTAAAATCAATAAAGATAAATAAGTTTATTCTTAATGTTGCTTTACCTTCACTCTCTTATTTCCCAAATGACAGTCCTGGATTTGCAAATGTTGTTCACGCAAAAAGTGTGTGTCTCACTGTAAGCTTCTTGATTTTGTAGATAGTATTTTCCGATGCATGGTGGATTGGACAAAAGGATGAGAATCCAGAAGAAGCCCGTCTTGAATTTCCGAAGGAGTTGAATGTGGTTAGATTCCTGTTATGTATAACACTGGCCTGCTAAGTTGTTTGTAGGTTGGGTTGCCAGCTTGTTAGGATGATTAGTTCAGTCACCATCAACCATCATTGAAAGTTGTACTGATATTCTTCTCAACTCATTTTGGTCCCAGGGTCAAGAAACAGAGTACGATTTTAAAGGTGGTGCTGGTGCAACATGTGTCAGAAAGCAAGGCGTTGACAAACCTGCTATGAAATGTGTTGAGCAACAGTCTCCTAAATATGAGCTAGAAGATGATTTATCTGACAGTCAAAATTATTTGAAAGAGCTGACAGAAGTGACCCCAACTCGACATTCAGTGAGAACTGCAGGAAAAAAGTTCAAGTAATTGTTTGCCTTTTTACGTGCCTATATTTGAATACTTTTTCCTGCTAACTTAGAGATGCAGGACGTACTTTTAAATGATCTTGAGTGCCACTTGTTTGTGATGCCCTTCATAGATTTATTTTTTTGCCGAACAATGTTTCGGCAATAATTAAGAAAAATACTGTAAAAACTGGGAAGAAAAGGAAGGCTGTTCCTGTCTCGAATAGTGTATCATTGCGTGATGATTTAGGATTCTTCTCTTTTTATAAATGAAAGCTGTAAAAGAAATTAGATATTAACGGTTCCTCTAAAGGGGTTGTCTTCTGTCATACTTCTGTTGATTCGTTCTCTCATCCCACCTCCACTCATTAAATACTCGTAGTATATCAGTTGGTCTTACTCACCTAATTACTGCTGGCTTTTGATGCCCTATGTGCTTAATCTACATCACATTTCCTGAATTTTATGGCAGTTATATCTTCGTGATTTTCTAGATCTTTTGGATTTTGTAGATTTTTGAAAATTCTGTGGCTGTCATATACAATCACATGTGCATATCTGTATTATAGAGTTTATCATATAGAATCACATGGGCATATCTGTTGTAATAGCCCACTCATTACGGGGCTTGATTCATGCTAATAGATGGTATATATTGCTAGGTATCTCATAGTGAGACTCAAAAGCAGTCCATTCCGGGGCTTGATTCATGCTAATAGATGGTATATATTGCTAGGTATCTCATAGTGAGACTCAAAAGCAGTCCATTCCAGAATACTCTGCTTCGCAGTTTTCACGGTATAGAGCCGTAAGGCTTTTCTTCGAGAATTGCTTTTCTGAAACTTTGGTTCTTAGTTTCTTGGACAATTTGTGAGACACTACATTGTCCTCTTAGCCATTTTGAATCCTTTCGTTCGTCTTTCCTGTTTACATAGTTTTTGGAGAGAAAACACAAGATTCCTGTATGTTTTGACAGAAAGAATGATGGAACCAGTTGGACCTCCCAAGCTGTTGCAGGGTTAGAAATGGAGGCTGAGAGGAAGATGGGAACAGAGAAAAGACTTGGAGAGAAAGATAGAAGAAGGAACAAGAACGATTTTGGCCAAAACAGATTCTGCCTTTTCATTTCTCTGATACTCCACTGATATAGTGGAGTTAGTTACAACTGTTTTGCTAATTATAGTAATGTGAACCAAACATAAATTGAAGTAATGCCTAATTAAACTCAACTAACTCAGACATTGATCTTAAGTAATTAAGCTAATGACAATTAAAGCTGAGAAGTTCTCAGCTTTAATAGTGAGAAGCATTTATTTTGCATATTCTGTTGACCACAACTGAATTCCCTCCAAAGTTGTTCACGCGCCCATACTAATTGTTGTCCTCTTGCACTGGTCCTCCACGTGCTAACCTTACTCTGCTAAGCTGCATCAG
>JAVXUO010002680.1:0-112443 GCA_033065855.1 Escallonia rubra | reverse complement strand
AGGGATGTTTATTGTGTTGACAAACTAGGATCTTTGTTTTGCAGTGGGCTTCGGAGTAGCTACTCCCTTTTAGCTATGGTGAAAGGGCCATTTGTTGGACTGGTTAACTAAATCAAGTTTATTTTTAAGTTAAATTTGCATTGACGGGGAGAATTTCAGGGGTATGACCGCTTGTGGTGTATAGTTTTAGTCTACAGAAAGGTACTAGTAGTTTGAGTTATACGATCATTATAAGGTGAAAAGCCTAATGGTTGGACAACTGTCCAACTATGAGGAGTCCTATAGTATTTTGAGGCTGATCTAGGTCTGAACTTATCAGCCCCTTTGGATTTATGGAATCTGGATTGCACTTCTAGAATCGTTTCTTGCCATTTGTCTAACACGAGTTACCGTGTTTGGGATCCACTTTCCATGCAACGTCACTGAATTCAAAGTCAAAGTGGTCAACAAAGCTAACCTGTTCTAGTCAGAGCGCTCCATCCGCCACGTACACAACGAACGAGTCTAAAAGAATTGGCTTAGGCATAAAAGAAGACAGCAGAGTGCCCCCAGCCGGAAGTAGGGTTGCCCAGACCTGCTGGAGCGCCCAGCTGGGTCTCGTTTGGGGTGGGGGTTTGCCCAGATAGGTCAACCTGGCCTAGTGGTTGCCGCGGTGCTGGTTGCCTAGGCCGAATTGGCGGGGGGCCCTCGGCTCCGCGGCGACGTCCATTGTGCCTCTCCGAGGCGTTGTCCTTGCGGCCTCGCACCGACCATCACCTTGGACACTTTAGTTATTGGGCACTCCATAAATGACATGCGCTAAATCCTTGCACGAAGCCCATGCGTCCTACCTGCATGTTGTGCTCGTGCTCTTGCTGCCGGCTCCTATGCATGTTACGTTATGCGCATTTTACCTCGGTGTTGGTTTCCTAGTCCGGGTCCATTGCTTAACATAGTGTGAAAATGCATAGCAGTAAAGGGGGGATTCTTCAAAGTGATTTGGACGCGGACTTGTATCCGCGTGAAGCTCCAAGTGACAGGACAGCGGCACTTTTCATTTCGTTCCACTCCTCGTTTCGCTCAGTGGAGTGTGGACCACCTGTTCTTAACACCAACGCTGAACATTTATGTAAAACATAGGGGTGGTAATACCAATGCGGAAGACCAATGGTGATGACCTCTAGGTCACTCCGAGATGGGAAGTTTCATCGGAGGAATTTCTCCAGAGATATTAGTCTCCGTGGCAATCAACCGCGGGCTTCCCCACCATTATCAAGTTCTTGGTCTTGCTTGACGCCTAAGTGGGACTCAGCAAGGGTATTGGACACGTGGTTGGATCAAGTGCTTACTCCACCACTCCGGCGTTGTGTGAACCAGACTTCCTATGCAGCCGAAGCGAAGCCGTGTGGAGCAGTGCAAGTAAGCGAGTACGGCAGTTCACCTGTATATTTCGCGACCTCCATGCTGTGTCAATCCCAGGTGTCGCCATGTGTCACAAGATGACAAGTACCTTAGCTGCTGCCCATAGATAGAGGACTTGAGATGTCATTTACACGGAACTTCAGATTTTCCTCAAACTCTAGGAGTCTCAGAGCTTTGAGAGAATTCTAGCAAGAGATCACTGTTCAGATAATCACCCTGACATTGGATTTGAAAGCGCCTTCTCCGTACTTACTCTGTAGCTTCGCCCTTCGTACCTGTACTACTCCTCAAGCTTTGCCTTGACCGTCTCGGTTCCTTCCCTTGATCTTGTCCTTGCTCTGTACCACACAACCTTATCTTGCATCTGACTCGGACTGCACAATGGTTGTGACACCTCCACGTGCACATGAAACCACATCCTTGGTAATAGGAATCTTTTATTTCTTTAGATGCTGGTGCTAAGTTTTGTACTTTCTTTTTCAACCGCCTTCTAATTATTGTTTCGAGCATGTTCCTATTTACCCTTGGTATGATCAGATATTCCTTTGTTACTGTAGTGAACCACCTTGAAAATTTTAGACTTGGAAAGGTCTAAGTAGGAGTCTCCATCTTATTTTATGAAATAAAGGAAAAACAAGAAAAAAAATCCTAAAAGACTCTAAAATGCCTAGTTAGGCTTCTAATCTACTGAAACCAGAGATAATGTATTCGGGGACTAAGTAATAAGATGGGGAGGTTTTAGGCACACTTTGTACCCTAACGGTCTCTACTTTGTTTTTATGATTTTTTTGGCCTTTTAACGCATAACACATAAACATAAACACGCATATAAACATATATATATATATATATATATATATATATATATATATATATATATATATATATACCCACCCCAATATAATTCTATGACTTTGGTTTGAATTTGGCAACCGAGATTAAATGGCCTACGTATCCGGTTGGACAAATTGTAATCAAAACCACGCAGTTCTGACCGGACCCTACGAGAAGCAACCTAGATTTCGATCTTTGACACAAATAAAAAGAAATGAATTTGAAAGACTCCTTTTATAACTTTTTATTCTATTGACCAAGATTTGGTCGCGGGTATGTGGGAGACTCTAGACTTTGCTAATCTAATCTAAACTGGAAAGCAATATAAAGTTACCTTGAGACGACGCTTGCTTAGAAGACTTGAAACCACCTCGCGATGTATCCATGATGAGAGTAGATCATAAATGTGGAGACTTTTTGTGTAAAATGCTAATTTTCTCCTTAGAAATGAGGAGCTGCTTCTAGAGAAGAAATGGTCCAAAATTTCTTGAGAGAATAGCCGATGCTTTAAACTGTAGCCCAAAGATTCCTGTTATAGAGGTCTGGGGTTGACCAAAATGATAAGGATGACTTTTCGAGTCTAAAACCTCTGATAGTAAAATATTTGATTAAAATTGCAATCTGAACCGGCCGGTTCACCCCTTAATATTTTAAGATTTTTCCCGAATTTCGGGATATTATCTGTCCTTAATATAGTAATTATCTCTGATAAAGCAGAAGTGATTAATCACAAGATAATTTTTTTTCTAAATCAAGGAGATTTGGATGCAACATAGATTAATCACAAGATAATTCTAAGTCATCTAACCAATCACAATCTCCTAACTGGATTGGGCTCAAAATGAACTGGACTGTAGTGGACAAAATTGGACTGGACTGAGTAAATTAAGCTCATTATTTATTACTGGGCCTACACCCATAATTAATAACAAAACTTAATTACCAATGAAACCCAACGATCACAAATAAATAAAAAGACTACAAAATGGGATGTCTACAATTATGTTACGTTACATGATGCCTATCCTATTTTGCATGGTTCTTGGTTTCCCTTTTAGGTTGATATCCAAATTTCGATATGGACTATAGCATATTAGCAGGGAGACACTGTTAAGCAACGGAGAATCCATGCTTGATGGAGATGAGAGAGAATTTCAAAGACGTAAGCTAGAAAGAGAAGGGAGATCTGAGAGAAGAAAAAGAGTTAAAAAGGAAATGATCTCAAATTTTATTCCAAACACACCTTCTCATGTTTTTATGTCCTCTTACACAAGCTTAAATTGTACTGAAAGCCAAAACTACAGAAAGCGATAAATATGACGTGGCTAAAATTATAAACAACTTCTGAAAACACAACTGAAAATTTAAGCATAATTAGAACGGAGTAACAGAAACTCTCAGTTACTCTCTTCATTTTTCGCCAATTTTTCTGATACTGCTCCTCTTTAGCTTGACTCAACTTGATTCTGAACTTGGGATCCCCTTGTGACTGAGCTGGGGATGTTATAGAGACTCATATACCAAGTGAGGAGGATAAGGAGACACATGGAATCCTGAAAGTGATGAGGGAAGAGAATGACTGTGTAACTTGATTTTTTTGGGCATCAGCCCTCAAGTTAGGTTAAGCATGAAAGTGTATCTTGTTTGAGATAGGGTACACCCTCTACCAAATGTTCCTAGAAGCCTACAGCCACTTCGTTAACCTGTCCAAAATCCCAAAATAGGGCAAGACGAGCAAAAGCATATCTCTGAGCAAGCTGTCCCAGGTCATGCATATTGTGGTTTAGTGATAAAAGATTTCCATCCATAATTTACATTTTTACTCGGATAAATAAACATCCGCTGATCTAAAAGGCTGCATTGCTGGCATGGATGACAGACTTGATAAGTTACCAAAAGCATAACGTTGGTTGACGGAGTGGTGGATCCTAATCTTTTTTCAAGGTGGTAAGGTTAGAAGATTCACTACTTTCCCACGAACTAGCGGATAAGTTGTGTAACTTTTTAATCAACTCCGGACCTCATCATGTAACTTTTACAAGATTGTCACGGAAAGACAGTTTGTTTGCTGTTTAAAGCACCCTTTTTATGGCAAGCTGGCTTTGGATGAGCATTATAGGGTTTGGGTGTTGCTCTCCTGAAAGTTTCTGCCAGCAGACTGGACCAAATAATGATTTGATCAGATAGTTCAAGAATATCAGATTATCCAATATATTGGATATGTAGATTACAGCAGATTTGGTTAGGTAGTATGTGCGCAAGTATTCTAGATATTGTATCATTTGTAATCCCACTGATTGTGCATATTGAGTCGATAATATATAAAGAAAAACAACCCAGCTAAGAGGGCAGGCAATTTAGCTACATTCATTCTCTGTATCTTTTCCTACTTAGTTAGGCCATTTACTTAACATGGTATGAGAGGCTTTCCTACTCTTCTGAGTTCTTTGATCCAGGATTCCTAAGATTGCTCCTATTGAGAAGGATTGCAACAGAGTTGCAGTCTAATCGTTCTCAGAGGTTTTCTGCAGTTGGTTGGAGATTTCAACCAACTTTTTCTATCACCATCGTAACAGAGCATCCGTTTCTTTTGCAAGTGCGTTTCTTATACACTCTTCTCAAGTATTGAGAAGAACTCGATTGATCATTTCAATGGGAGAAATTATTTTTTAGGGGAGTTCAGATCTAAGATGCATGTGATGGGAAAGGAGTTGTGGGGCACTATTGTTGGAACTGTGCAGGAACCAAAATACGGTAAATCTTCTGAGCATGCCAAATCACGTACCCAGAATGCGAAGGTTGTAAGTTGGATGCTTACCTCGGTAGAGCCTCAAATTGCAGTGAGTTTATGCTCTTACTAGACGGCTGCAGCTATGTGGTTGTATCTAAAGAAGGTATGCCATCAGGAGAATGAGGCTCGCCGTTTTCAGTTGGGGATCAAGATAGCAGAATATAGACAAGGTGAAAGGTGTATTCAAGACTATTATCCTGAGTTTATGTCATTTTTGCAAGAGTGTAGTTCTCTGGTTTATGCGGAAAATGCACCACTAACACAATATTGATTACCCACATACCATTAATTACCAATCTGGTAACGTTAAAATCAATAAAGATAAATAAGTTTATTCTTAATGTTGCTTTACCTTCACTCTCTTATTTCCCAAATGACAGTCCTGGATTTGCAAATGTTGTTCACGCAAAAAGTGTGTGTCTCACTGTAAGCTTCTTGATTTTGTAGATAGTATTTTCCGATGCATGGTGGATTGGACAAAAGGATGAGAATCCAGAAGAAGCCCGTCTTGAATTTCCGAAGGAGTTGAATGTGGTTAGATTCCTGTTATGTATAACACTGGCCTGCTAAGTTGTTTGTAGGTTGGGTTGCCAGCTTGTTAGGATGATTAGTTCAGTCACCATCAACCATCATTGAAAGTTGTACTGATATTCTTCTCAACTCATTTTGGTCCCAGGGTCAAGAAACAGAGTACGATTTTAAAGGTGGTGCTGGTGCAACATGTGTCAGAAAGCAAGGCGTTGACAAACCTGCTATGAAATGTGTTGAGCAACAGTCTCCCAAATATGAGCTAGAAGATGATTTATCTGACAGTCAAAATTATTTGAAAGAGCTGACAGAAGTGACCCCAACTCGACATTCAGCGAGAACTGCAGGAAAAAAGTTCAAGTAATTGTTTGCCTTTTTACGTGCCTATAATTGAATACTTTTTCCTGCTAACTTAGAGATGCAGGACGTACTTTTAAATGATCTTGAGTGCCACTTGTTTGTGATGCCCTTCATAGATTTATTTTTTTGCCGAACAATGTTTCGGCAATAATTAAGAAAAATACTGTAAAAACTGGGAAGAAAAGGAAGGCTGTTCCTGTCTCGAATAGTGTATCATTGCGTGATGATTTAGGATTCTTCTCTTTTTATAAATGAAAGCTGTAAAAGAAATTAGATATTAACAGTTCCTCTAAAGGGGTTGTCTTCTGTCATACTTCTGTTGATTCGTTCTCTCATCCCACCTCCACTAATTAAATACTCGTAGTATATCAGTTGGTCTTACTCACCTAATTACTGCTGGCTTTTGATGCCCTATGTGCTTAATCTACATCACATTTCCTGAATTTTATGGCAGTTATATCTTCGTGATTTTCTAGATCTTTTGGATTTTGTAGATTTTTGAAAATTCTGTGGCTGTCATATACAATCACATGTGCATATCTGTATTATAGAGTTTATCATATAGAATCACATGGGCATATCTGTTGTAATAGCCCACTCATTACGGGGCTTGATTCATGCTAATAGATGGTATATATTGCTAGGTATCTCATAGTGAGACTCAAAAGCAGTCCATTCCGGGGCTTGATTCATGCTAATAGATGGTATATATTGCTAGGTATCTCATAGTGAGACTCAAAAGCAGTCCATTCCAGAATACTCTGCTTCGCAGTTTTCACGGTATAGAGCCGTAAGGCTTTTCTTCGAGAATTGCTTTTCTGAAACTTTGGTTCTTAGTTTCTTGGACAATTTGTGAGACACTACATTGTCCTCTTAGCCATTTTGAATCCTTTCGTTCGTCTTTCCTGTTTACATAGTTTTTGGAGAGAAAACACAAGATTCCTGTATGTTTTGACAGAAAGAATGATGGAACCAGTTGGACCTCCCAAGCTGTTGCAGGGTTAGAAATGGAGGCTGAGAGGAAGATGGGAACAGAGAAAAGACTTGGAGAGAAAGATAGAAGAAGGAACAAGAACGATTTTGGCCAAAACAGATTCTGCCTTTTCATTTCTCTGATACTCCACTGATATAGTGGAGTTAGTTACAACTGTTTTGCTAATTATAGTAATGTGAACCAAACATAAATTGAAGTAATGCCTAATTAAACTCAACTAACTCAGACATTGATCTTAAGTAATTAAGCTAATGACAATTAAAGCTGAGAAGTTCTCAGCTTTAATAGTGAGAAGCATTTATTTTGCATATTCTGTTGACCACAACTGAATTCCCTCCAAAGTTGTTCACCCGCCCATACTAATTGTTGTCTTCTTGCACTGGTCCTCCACGTGCTAACCTTACTCTGCTAAGCTGCATCAGTGGCCCCACCATTGACAATTTGCTGAGGTGCTGATCTCTTCACCCTGATCTTTATAGGCTTGTGGGGAGTGTCCATGACAAAGAACTATTGTTTGCCGGAATTTAGTCTTTGTTGCTTTATTCAAGGCCAAGAAAGTTGGGAATGTATCGATAAATCTAAGGAAAAGCCTATAGATTCCTCTAAGGGGATGAACTGAAGGAATATAACACAAACAATGCCAAAGGCGTAAGTTGGATTTGAGTTCAGTTGAACCTCACGTTGCCTTGAATTTGAGGTTGTACCATACAGCACTTCAGATGTGGGGTTACCTTGAAAAGGTTTATAATCACAACGCTGCCAGAAAGTTTCAACTCAATTATGACATGGAGAGCATTCTTTGAATGATAAAATATTTAAGAGTACTACTCAGGTTTTATGAATTAATGTCTAGAGTACAATTCGATGGTATATGCCAAAGTTCCTGCCGCTGCTCTTGGAGTACTTCATGAACTACTAGAGAAAAATATGCGTGATCAGTTTCTTATGAAACTAGGCAAGCAATATGAATCCGTAAGAGCCAATTTGATAAGTGTTTCTTCTATATCTCTCGATGACTGCTTCCAAGGATTGTTGCGCGAGGAACAATGACTATGTTTCATGCTATTCTTGAACTACGTCATCCAATTGAAGCCCTTTTTGATTTGGCATATTCTGCAAGAGGGAAGTTCCCTAGTCATGATTTGAGATTGATTTGAGTGTTATTCAGGTCAGGGTTTTTGATGTCTTGCAAGGGTTTGCCAGAAAAAATATTGCAATTATTGCAAGAAAGATGGCCACATCATTTCAGAGCATCACTGTTGACCACGAAACGTAAAGGCATATCAAGCTGCTAGTGAAGTACTCTTCATGTGAACTAGACTATTCAACGGACTATTCTATGCCTGCAGCAAACACATCTTCATCCTATGAGTTTCCATAACTCTCGAGTTAGTTTAGGAATTAATCCTAAATGCCTTATTTTCCTGGGGACTTAGGTAACCATCTGTCCAAATCCAGGGTTTGGTGGAACATCAAATCATATTACTTATGCTCCTGAAAATTTCCAGTCTCTTTCCCCTGTTCTATGGCGTGCTAAAATTCATATCGAGGATATATGTCAACTATCAGCTGCTGTTGTTGTTAAAGTGCATTCAGATTCTTTAAATCTCAAATATGTCTACATTGTATCCAGTGTTTCCACTAATTTGCTTTTGGTTGGTCAATTAGTGGATAACATTTGTAATATTTGTCTTCTTCTGCTGGTTGTGTTATTCATGACCTGGAAATGGGGATGATGATCCGAAGGGGGAGTAAGCTTGGCCGTTTATCTTCCGTATGCTTGGAGCAACCTGTTTCTTATACTTTTACTTCTGCTTTTTTAGCATGTCATGGTTGTAATAAATCAAATTTATGGGCTTTATGGCATCGTAGACTAGGTCATCCATATTCCGAAAAACTGTCCACCAAGCTTCGGACTGGTTTAATCTCAAATAAAAAGGTAATTGCATATAATCACGGTGCACTAGTTTTTCCATGGCTAAGAGTGAAGTTCTTTTTCTAAACAAAGCTGCATCTCCTTAAAACCCTTTCAACTTGTCCACTTAGATGATTGGGTTGCACCCATTATATCTTATTCCAAATGTGGGTACTTCGTCACCTTTATTCAATGATTATAGTAGATCTACATGGGTTTAGTTATTACATGCAAAGTCTGAGGTATTCAGTTTCTTCAAATGCTTTGTTGCAATGATTCAAACTCAATTCCAGTCTCGTGTCCAAGCATTTCGTTTGGATTCTAGGGAGGATACTCTTACACTCCATTACGAGAATTGCTTTTGGATGATGGAATTGAATTTCAAAGATTGTGTCTCGACGCTCCTCAGCAGAATGGAGTTGCAGACCCAAGAATAAACATATCCTTGATACTGTTCATTCGCTTTCTCTTACAGTGTGCTGTTCCTCTAACAATATGGCATGAAGGTTTTCGGGTTGCTGCTTTTTAAATTAATTGGGACATTGCAAAAAATCTTGGGTACAAAAGTCCTTATTTTTTATTATTCGGCAAAACTCCAAACTGTGATGATCAGCACACTTTTGGCTGTGTATACTTTCGTTCATCTTCCTTCTATTGAACGTACAAAACTTACTGCTCAATCTGCTCGATGCATTTTTCTTGGATATGCTTGTGGACAAAAAGGGTTCTGGTGTTAAAATATTTCGTGTTTCCAGGAATGTAATCTTCATGAAAAAAGATTTTCTCTATCACAGTTAATGCTCGTTCTCCTACTATTTCTGCTTCTATGTTACATTTGTTTCTAGATTGGTAGCGCTTACAAGTGGCGGGAAAAATCATCAAGTTCTACTCTTCTACGTCCTTCTGGCACATCAACAACCTCGTTTCTAGTCCCCCTCGATACCTTATCTCCTCCTGCTTCACTTGAGGAACCGCGCTCTTCGGTCTTCTAGAACTGCGAAACCACCTGACCGTTATGGTTTTGCTTCTACTTCAATTTTTTTCACTTTTTATTCCCACTTCATATAATCAAGCTGCAGGACAAGATTGTTGGCAGAAGGCAATGAAGAAGGTGAATGCTTCGATGCGAATGGTACATAGGATGTTGTTCCTTATCCGAAAGAAGTAACTCCCACTGGTCGTAAGAGGGTCTACATGGTGAAGATGAGATCTGATGGATCTTTAGATTGTTATGGTACAAGTAAGAGTATGGAATTGATTATAGCGAGACATTTCCTCCGGTCGCCAAAATGACAAGCGTGCGTCTTCTTATTGCACTTGTTCCAATGCATGGCCCACCTATCGAATCAAATGGATGTAAAAGATGTGAATTACATCATGGACATCTTCATGGGACTGATTACATGAGACCACCACCAGGTTTACAGATTCCAGCCTCACATGTTTGCCGTTTGAAATGCCAGAGAATGGTTTGCTGAGTTTCGATAGACTGTTCTTTGTACTGGTTTTCAACAAAGTCAGTATGATCGTTCATTATTCATAAGACATTGTTCTCATGGTGTGACTATTGCATGTGTGTACGTGGATGGTATTATAGTCACAGGTGAGGTCATGATTCAAATCGCATTAACCTGCACAAAAAGGTTTGAAAGAAGCCTTATGAAAGACTTTGGCAATCTTGCTTATCTCCCTGGGCTGGAGCTAGAGATTACTCAGAAATTTTTGTCAATTAATGTAAGTAGCTACGAGATTTCGTTAATATATCAGGACTTAAGCTTTCTGACAAGGCTGATACTCTGTGGAGGCAATTTGAAACTCAGAGAAAATAAGGGAGAACTGATTTTTAATTCCGATCTTTGTTGCAAACTAGTTGGTATTCTAATCTACCTCACAGTCAACCGTCCCAATACCTATTATGCAGTAAATTTGGTGTTTCAATTTGTGACCATCCCTGCCATCTTCATCTTGCTACTGTCTACAAATTTATTTGCTATCTAAATTTGACTTCGGACGGAGGACTTTTTTCCCAGCTACTTCTCCATCAGCATTCTGCTTATACAGATGCTGATTGGGCAGGCAGTCCAGATACTAGTAGATCTACCATGGGTCGGTCTATGCTGTTTGGTGACTCCTTGATCTCTTGGAAATGTAAAGAACAAGAGCGTGTACCCAAAACTTCTAACTAGTCAAAATATAGGGCCATGTCTTCTGCATGTGCAGAAGTTACATGGCTACCTGGTCAATTAGCAAGAGCTTGGTTTTCAACAAGGCCCTACTTCACTTCATGCGGACAATGCTAGCGCAATTCATATCGCGGAGTATCCGGTCTTTCATGAACGCACAAAACATATTGAAATGGACTGTCACTATTTTCGCGAACGTGATGCCTATGATCATGCACTTGTTTCACTGCCATTCGTCTCCTTGAATCTTCAAGTGGCAGATATTTGTACTAAAGCTGTCACGGGTTTTGACAATTTTTTTGTTAGCAAAAAAGTTTCTGTTACATAACCAGCATCAGTTTGAGGGGAGTGACAAGATATCTTCGTAGATTTTCTAGATATTTTGAATTTTGTAGCTTCTGTAACTAACATATACAATCGCATGTGCATCTGCAGATACTGTAACAGTCCAGGGTTGTTATCATTTACATTCACATAGAATATCTGATACTGTAACAGTCCATAGGTTGTAACAGCCCACCCATTATGGTGCTTGGTCAATGCTAACAGATGGTATATAATGCTAGGGATCTCATAGTGAGATTCAAGCAATTCATTCAAGTATTCTGTGGTTCATAGTTTGTCGTCTTATTCGGTTTGTGCCCTTGGCTTGTATTGCTATTATTGTTTACCTAATACAGAAAGATACTTCAAACTTCAATGTCATCTAAAAATTTAATGGCTCGGATTTAACAGGCTTTGTTTTTGGTCAGGTTTGCAGAAGGTTCTTCTGGAGATGAGTCAGTTGAAAACAATGCTGAAACCTCTGGAGGAGAGGAAAAGATAGCTGCTCTGGAACATTCTACGAAAAAACATGAAGATATCCTAACTGTATCTATAATGACTAGTCTCGATAAGCCCACAATCATCTCTTAGAACTTTTCTGTCTTTCATATAATCACATAAGTCAGCGTTATTAGAAGCTCTGTTTGAATTCCTTGATTGTAAGTACAGAACCAAAATTACTGCCCTGCAGTGTTTGACATAGAAAATGTGGATGCTGCAGTAGGCACTCGAACTTTAGAACAAAATCGACAATCTGCTGTATCAGGCCAAGCAACAAAACCCAAGGACCTTCCTCGTGATAATCAGAGTTCTCTTGTTCAAGCGACAATATCTACATTATTCAAGAAAGTGGAGGAAAAGGTGAGTTCTTCCTGTTACTGTTGAGTCTTTGTGTCAAGTATCTAGAAGGACTTCTATTAGCAGTTAGCAATTTCTAGCTACCTACTCAGCATGCACATCTAAAGATGAGAAGACTTATTTACTATCATACATAGCTGCATAAAATGTAATGTTAGATGTCTTACCTGAAACCTATGATAGACATGTTTCTTTAAGCCACTCCGTATGTTGCCTGGACTCAAGATTGGTATCGCGATTTAGTGTGTCTAGTAGTCAGACAGTACACTGCACCACCTAAAAGGATGGAGTTCGGCTGCACATAATACCTGCAATCAAGTAGCTGCCTTTCTTTTACGTGGCTGATGGATGCTTTGGAGTTGAGAAACAGAAGCCTTTGCATTTGCCAACAGATGGAACACTTCAACGATGGGTAGTGCCGTGAACTTATGGCCAGAAATGAATTGTTTCTCTTCATCTATCATGTAATTTTTTTTTTGTCTGCGCAAGATCTCCTCTTCTCTTTCTCCTACTCTGAAAGCGGCTGAAACACTTACACCTATGGCCAGATCATCCATTCTTCTTCTTTAATGTTGGTGATGGCTAAAATTACTTCTGTAATGTGTGAATATGGCCTACTGCATTGTGAATCTGTTCTCTACCTCGCATCTGGTGTTTATGTCGTGTTATGCCAACGAGCACCTTTAGTCAGAGTTGTCAAGTGCATATAAAAAACTGTTGATCAGGAATAAGAAAATTGTTACTAATACAATGCACTCCTACTGTTTAGACTAAAGTCACACACTAGGAGAGTTAAGGTGCGCAATTTAATATCTAAGCTTTTGACCTCTCCACTTATTGCCTATTGGTTTTTCGCTTTAACATGGTATCAAAGCTCTGGTTTGACTAGGTCGTCTTCGGCTCAAGTCTTATTGCTTAGTTTCAGATTATAGAAAAAATGTTTGTCTAGCTATATTAGAGCTTTAACTTGGAACCAACTGGAAGTTGATAAAGGGGTCCTCTAAACTTGTATACTAAGTTGCAAGATATAATGTTCAATGTTTGACATGTATTTGAAACACCCTCTCACTGTGGTCAGATTCTTCTCTATGATAGGGATGGAGACTTGGGGTAGCTGCACGAGTGGCCTGGGCTGCTCCTTGTCTGAGGTATGACTCCTTAAATCGGCAAGAATAGGCTGTGTGTTGTTAGATCCGCTAGATCTCTGTGCGGGACAAGATTGAGGCTGGCTAGTATGATGCGATTTAGATCAACTTGCCGTACCACGGTCCCATGGATGGCGCCAAACTGTTGTTCCTAAAAGGAACCACAGTTGAGAATCAAGGCCCGCAAAAGAGAAAAAGGGTGAGCGCCGGTAGGGTTCTGTCACACAAACTCTTCGATGCTCAAGTCAGATTGCAGCAAGAACAGAAAGGTGTTTGTGTGTGAGCTTGTATCTTACGTACCTGGAGGTCCCCTTTATATATTTTAGGTGTTTGAATCCTAGTGGAACTATGATATAAAGTGGACAAGCGAAGTACTTGCTAGACTATCCGAGTAACCCTAGATTAGGATTACTAACCGAGTTTGACCACGTTACCCGCAGTTGACAGGGATGTGACCATAGGGCCATGTGTCACAAACTGATTGCAGTCCATCTTTTTTAGGCCATCACTTAACCCACATGTTCTCAAAACAGAGAGAAGGTTCTACCCCTCCGGAGACCACGACACTCCAATAAAAAATGAACATGAGCAGAAATAATACGAGGAAGACAAAACTAAACATCACCATACTTGTCCTCTCAATCAGGTGAAAATCAAGAATCTGTTCAGTCGGGAACAGAAGAACCTTCCAACCCCCTTGACCAAATAATTGAACCCCCCTCAAATGGGAGTTCATTGAGCTCCAGTCAGCAATAAAGTCATCAAACTCTGTCATATCTCATTTAGAAGAAGTATACTCTGGCCTCTCCCTAAAAAAACTGATCACATTGAAAGTGACCACCACATATGCACCACGGTCCTTCCAATGGTCTAACCACTTTCAACTCCTCCAATATAACTTGATTGGCCTCAACATTCCTGGCCCATAAATTCCTGAAAAGTCCAGGTAAGATCATTGTTAGGGATTTGAACAAACAAGATACAGATTGAACTGTAATGCTCACATCCAATAGAGATAACACCCGAGAGTCCCACATCACCAAAATTCCCCCTGAGGCACCATTCGCTTGAAGACAAACCCACTTAGCCCCTCTACCACCATCAATGCTACTAATAAATCGAGAATTTAAAGCTCCCATCATGGTTTCCTACATACAAGACAACTGTGCCTTCCACTCCCCGAGACCCTTCTACAAGCACCACGAAACGTTCTGTTTTTTTTTTGTTGTCAAAGGGTAAAACAAAAAAGAAGATTTCTCTTCGATTTCACTCATTCGCGAGCTTCATAGTCCAATTAAACATAGAAGAAAAGAATGTATCGTCGGTTAAATATGTAGCATGTACGTATTTACGTACATTCGCTAACATGGGATGTATAGCATCACACCTATAGCATCAGCTTCAAACTGTTTTTCAATGCAGTCCATTGAATGGTCAAAAGTAGATAAATTAGTTGTAGAGATGCCTCCGAAGTTTGCAAGGATATCCGCCCCAGGCATGACTCTCTATCCACTTGCCAAATCTCTATCGACCTAGAGCATTGTCCATCTGCATTTATGTAATGACCCGGTCCACGGCCCCACCACAGGGCATTGCCTCCCTCAAAAGGGCTAGCCAAGTAGGTACTTATGAGTTCCTTGGCAAGGTCTTATAAGGGTCA
Organism: Escallonia rubra; assembly: GCA_033065855.1. NCBI lineage: Eukaryota > Viridiplantae > Streptophyta > Magnoliopsida > Escalloniales > Escalloniaceae > Escallonia > Escallonia rubra. Next base: position 97,450 of record JAVXUO010002680.1, on the reverse strand, counting down.
TCTCATACTATTCCACATCCGATGTGGGATATTACAATCTCCCCTCCTTATACCTTAGCGTCCTCGCTAAGGCTCGATCACACATAGCCCAGAACATTCCTCTCTAGTCAATGTGGGATATACCCGGCACACCCTTCGTTGCCCCAACCATCCTCTTGATGTGGGATATACCCGGGCTTGCCTTCGTTTCCCCCAACCATCGGCAACCCGACTGGATAGCCCAGCCCGAGCTTTCGAGAGTCGGCTCTGATACCATCTGTAACGACCCGGTCCACGGCCCCACCACTGGGCATTGCCTCCCTCAAAAGGGCTAGCCAAGTAGGTACTTACGAGTTCATAGGCAGGGTCTTATAAGGCATATCGCAAACTCTCCCACAACCGATGTGGGATATTACATCTTGAGGATGATGGTACTTTAAGGATGGGATCAAGGTTACGTGTCCCAGCAGCTTCAGTATTGAGGGCAGAATTATTGAAGTCAGTTCACGATTCAGGTTTTTCTGTACATCCTGGTAGTACTAAAATGTATAGAGATCTTCGTGAGAACTTTTGGTGGAGTGGTATGAAGATGGAGATTGCAGATTTTGTATCGAGGTGTATGGTTTGCCAGCGGGTTAAGGCCGAACATCAGCTACCCGAAGGTAAGTTATAGTCACTAGAGGTTCCCCAGTGGAAGTGGGAACATGTGACCATGGACTTTGTAGTTGGCTTACCAAGGACCTCATGTAAGCATGATGCAGTTTGGGTTATTGTTGACCGTTTGACCAAATCCGCACATTTCCTTTCGATCTGTGCCAACTATACTACTGAGAGGTTGGCTAAGCTATATATTCAGGAGATAATTAGGCTACACGGGGTGCCAGTATCTATTGTATCTGACAGAGACCCATGTTTCACATCTCGTTTCTGGACTAGTCTGCACAAGGCTTTAGGCACTCGTCTGGATTTTAGTACGGCTTTTCATCCACAGACAGATGGTCAGTCTGAGCGTACTATTCAGACCCTGGAGGATATGTTACGTGCTTGTTCGTTAGATCTTCAAGGTAATTGGGATGAGCATTTGCCTTTGATTGAATTTGCCTATAACAATAGTTATCAGGCAAGTATTGAGATGGCTCCGTTCGAGGCTTTATATGGGTGTAGATGTCGATCACCTACATGTTGGTATGAGGTTGGTGAGCGAAGCTTATTGGGACCCGAGGTTGTTCAAGATACTTCGGACAAGTTACAATTAATTAGAGATCGTATGCGTGCAGCGCAGAGTCGCCAGAGAAGCTACGCCGACAATCGTTGTCGGGATTTAGAGTTCGAGGTTGGTGATCATGTCTTTTTGCGAGTTTCACCATGGAAGGGCTTGATGAGGTTTGGAAGGAATGGAAAGTTGAATCCTATATATACTGGACCTTACGAGGTTTTGGATTGAGCTGGCCATGTTACCTATCGTGTTGCTTTGCCGCCAGATATGTCGTGTGTGCATAATGTTTTTCATGTGTGTATTTTGAGGAAGTACATGCACGACCCATCCCATGTTGTGGAGTACGAGCCTTCACTTATTCGTGAGGACCTATTAGTGGAGTAACAACCTGTCGAGATTTTGGGCAAGCGAGATCAGATTTTGCGTACCAAGACTATACCTTTGGTAAAAGTGCTTTGGAGGAACCATGCTGTGGAGGAGGCCACGTGGGAACTCGAGGAGTCGATGAGAAAGAAGTATCCATTCCTATTCGATAACTTGAGGTACTTAAATTTCGAGGACAATTTTTTTTTTTATAAGTAGGGGAGGATGTAAGACCCCAAATAACTAGTAATTAAATTATTGTTATATTTAGACCCGGTCCACGGCCCCACCATAGGGCATTGCCTCCCTCAAAAGGGCTAGCCAAGTAGGTACTTATGAGTTCATAGGCAGTGTCTTATAAGGCAAATCACAAACTCTCCCACAATCTTCCTCTCTAGCCAATGTGGGATATACTCGGCTCACCCTTCGTTGCCCCAACCATCCTCTTGATGTGGGATATACCGGGGCTTGCCTTCGTTTCCCCCAACCATTGGCAACCCGACTGGACAGCCCAGCCCGATGTCACGGAACGAACTTCCCCAAGTCGAAACCGTGCGGCACTTAGCAAGATCAAGCCCCCGCTTGTGCGCTAAGTCAGCCTAACCGTAGAGCTGGGCGAGGTTGGAAGCGTTTGTGCAGCGGAACACAAGAGGTTGGGGAATAATTCCCACTATATCACTACTTTGGAGAAAGCTTACAAAGGAAGATGTCTTGGATGTCTAGTTCCTAGTTCTTGGGGTTTCTTGGGTGCCTTGGCCAACACATGGCTTTGGCTATTTATACTAGTGTACAAGACTATTCTAGAACTCTCCACACTATTCACAATCCTCTTTAGTATTCTAGACTATCTCTAGAATACTCCCCTACTATTCTAGAGCTTTCTACCATAACTCTAGAATATACACATATTTACAAGACTTTAGGTGTCTAGAGAAGTGCGGAACCTTCCGGAAGCCTTGCCCTCCACTTGCCAAGTAAGCGTCCCGTAAGCGCCTAGTGAGCGTCCGCATGGCGTTTCCTCAAAAATCAGCTTCCATCATGAACGGTCCGTGACATTCTCCCCCACCTAATCTCGCGACGCCCTCGTCGCGCCTCATTGCGATGTTGATCCGCAATGATGTTGAACTGCCGAAGGATTTCCGCTAGCTCCCATGTTGCTTGCATCCTCGGCAATTCCTCCCACTTGACCAAGCAACGCCTTGTTGGTGCAACTCCATGCCTTCACTTGAGCTTCACCGCTAAGCACGTTCTCGGTCTTCTTGTCATAGAATTTCACCTCCACTGTCGGTGTCCTACGACTCTTCCCATGATCATGGTCTTCCATTCTCGCAATGTGAGACCTCAACAAGCTCACGTGGAAGACTGCATGAACCTTCGGCTTCGGCGGCAACTGCACTTGGTAGGACGCCTTCCCAATCTTAGCCGTGATAGGAAAGGGTCCTTCATACCTCGACACAAACCCCTTGTGCACCTTCCTTAGGGTCCTGACCATCACCAAGTCCCCAAGGTTATACTCCCTCGGTCGCCGCTTCGAACGCCTCTTCGCCTTGTCTTGTTTGTCCCCAAGACAAGTCTTCACGTTCCTCTTCTCTTGCACCGTGTGACTCCCCTTAGTCTTAGACACGGCTGCAACCTTCTCCAAGTTTTGTGGCACCAACCCACATGGTACCACGTTTTGTGGCTTGGCCCCCCGGTCAAGCTCACCTTCACGATCCACCTTCCTCCTAGGTGGTTGCCGCTTCTTGGACTCGTGCGGCAGAAGGCCTTGCTTTGGCTTGAGAACGTCCTTCGTTTCCCTTGGTGGCTCGGATAGTGGCACGTTCTCCTTTCCCTTGAGAACGCTTTCGGCTCCCTTTGCCGCGCCCTTCCTCGCCTCACGGACATTCCTTGCTTTCCTTGATGGTTGCCCCCACGGCATAGCGTCCTTCTTCCCCTTGAAGTCGCCCACCATCTCCTTTGGTTGCTGATCGTCTATTCCCGCAAGACGGTCTTCAACCTTAAGACTCGCCAAGTAGGTGCCCTCACCCTTGGCTTCCACGTCTTTGACTCCTTCCACTAGCCGCATCCCCGATAGCCGCATAGATGTAGGAGTCACGGTGCTTGATGTTCCCCCGAACATTGGCACCACACAAGCTGTCCCTCGCTCCATTATGCACACCGCGTTGTTGTACGGTGACACTAGAGCGTTCACCTGTCGCAAGAAATCAAGGCCCAACACTACCTTGAAATCGTCCATCCGAGCGACAGAGAAGTCCACGAACCCCTTCCACTTGCCAAGGCATATTTCGACCCTTCGAACCATGCCTTGTAGGGGCTTCGCTTCCGCATTGACGGGTTTTAGCCATCCTCCCCCGTCAACCACGTTGAGACCTAACCTCTCGGCCTCATCCATCGTCATGAAGTTGTGAGTCGCCCCTGTATCCACCATCACATGCGCGGGCTTCCCATTCAACTTCGCTTCCATGTAGAGCAACCCCTCGCTCTTAGAAGCTTGTCCCTCACCCGTCGGGACTTGCGGCACATTTTTCTTTTGGAGCACGTTAAGGACTTGGATTGAGCCTATGTGCACCGTCTCGCACTCGGCCTTCTCCTTCTCCTTTTCCTCAATCAAGGCAGCCATCTTGCCTTGTCGCGGGCAATCCCTTGCCCAATGCGGTCCTCCGCAAAAGAAGCAATCCTTAAGCTTGCGGCTCGCACGTCTTTCTTGTAGCTTGCCGTGGCCCTCGGTCTTGCTTGTGCTAGCATGCTTGTCCCCTTTGTGCCACGCCTTAGGGCTCTCTCCCCCACCATTGGCGTGGTTGCCTTCCGAAGCTTCATCTTCCCACTTTGGCTTTGAAGATTCACCACCTCGATCATACTCCGTCAACGACTCCGCCATTGCTATGGCTTCATCAACATCCTTCACGCCCCGGCGTTGAAGTTCCTTCTTGGCCCAACTTTGGAGGCCGTCGACAAAGTTAAATAGAAGATCTTCCTCCGCCATATTCGGAATATGAAGCATAAGTGTAGTAAACTCCTTCACATAGTCGCTTATGCTACCCTTATGCCGCAATTCCTTCATTTTCCTTCTCGCTTCGTAGGCCACATTCTCCGGGTAGAACTGCTTCTTGATCTCCCTTTTGAACACCTCCCACGTGTCTATGGTGTATAGCCCCTTCGCTATATCGCAATGTTTTCTACGCCACCATAAAGTTGCGGTATCCGTAAGGTAGAGAGTAGCGGTCCTTACCTTAGTCGCCTCGTCGACTATGCTAGCACCTTCGAAATATTGCTCCATGTGCCATATGTAGTTGTCGAGCTCCTTGGCATCCCTCTTGCCTCCGAACTCCTTCGGCTTAGGCGTGTCCACCCTTGGACTAGGAGTGGCAATCGCTCCACCCGCGATAGCTCTCTTGCACATCGCCGCGTCTTGCCTCGTCTCCTCCACGCTAGCCTTCACCCCATCGAGTTGTTCTTGCAAACTAGTGAACAACTCCGTGAACCTTTCACGTAGCTCATCTTGGACACCCACGGCCCTCTTGAGCGACTCGAGCTCTTCTAAGACGTGCTCCTCCAACGTCTGTAGATTTTGCTCGACCATCCCCACGCGATCCTTGACATCACCCATAGTAATCTCCAAGCGACCCGTTCGGCCATCCAACGAAGCAAGTTCATCCCTCGACTTGCTTTGGCCTCGACCACCCTTCTTCCCACTGGCGGGTGGTAATGGATCTCGCCCACGCTCGACCACGACCACATTCTCTTCGGCCACTCCAGATGCTCCAACGCTAGTATCCTTGCCTGCCATTGTTGTTCCCTGCTTGGCACGACCCGTCGTAACCAAGCTCTGATACCACCTGTCACGGAACGAACTTCCCCAAGTCGAAACCGTGCGGCACTTAGCAAGATCAAGCCCCCGCTTGTGCGCTAAGTCAGCCTAACCGTAGAGCTGGGCGAGGTTGGAAGCGTTTGTGCAGCGGAACACAAGAGGTTGGGGAATAATTCCCACTATATCACTACTTTGGAGAAAGCTTACAAAGGAAGATGTCTTGGATGTCTAGTTCCTAGTTCTTGGGGTTTCTTGGGTGCCTTGGCCAACACATGGCTTTGGCTATTTATACTAGTGTACAAGACTATTCTAGAACTCTCCACACTATTCACAATCCTCTTTAGTATTCTAGACTATCTCTAGAATACTCCCCTACTATTCTAGAGCTTTCTACCATAACTCTAGAATATACACATATTTACAAGACTTTAGGTGTCTAGAGAAGTGCGGAACCTTCCGGAAGCCTTGCCCTCACTTGCCAAGTAAGCGTCCCGTAAGCGCCTAGTGAGCGTCCGCATGGCGTTTCCTCAAAAATCAGCCTCCATCATGAACGGTCCGTGACACCGAGCTTTTGAGAGTCGGCTCTGATACCATATGTAACGACCCGGTCCACGGCCCCACCACAGGGCATTGCCTCCCTCAAAAGGGCTAGCCAAGTAGGTACTTATGAGTTCATAGGCAGGGTCTTATAAGGCCAATCGCAAACTCTCCCACAACCGATGTGGGATATTACAATTTATCTATCACTGCACGTAGATTGTGGTTGGTGAGGGTTGGGCCAGTAACAAATCCACCGCCATCTGTGAGTAGTGGCCTCAAGCTTAAGTATGCCATGGTTGTGGACTACCCAAGTTGTTTACGAGGGCCCAAGTTCTACTACAAGACTGGTATGGATATCTATATGTATGGAAACCCCAAATTACATGGCCCAACTCATCCAAATCAAGGAACCAGCATCCACCAGCGCACGGTTACTGAGAGCAGACAGATCTATGTTTGGCTTGGCCCAACCTAGGTTATGGTGGGGTTATGTTTGAACGCCAAGAGTACATCTTAAGCAGAGTTTCTACTATACTTCCTACTTGGCATTGCCGCTGTAATGGCGTCAAATCTATTTTGCACTAGTCTGACTTTTGATCTCTGGTAAATGCTGATGTTATTGGAGATAGTTATACTGGCTTTCTTTCTGTGTTCAAATCTTTTACTTTCTGATTACTTTGTTAAAGGTTCGCACATGTAACTTTTGAGGTTACTTCATTACTTAAAAGTAAATGTGGGAAACTGTTCGGGGCCCAAATAAGTAATTCTTTATAAGTCTAGCAAATGCATTATGGTGTAACGCGAGTGATAAAGTCACCTAGAGATGCCCATGATTAATCTGCGGGTTCTCTTTTGCTCTTCTGCAGTGACTTACATTATCATAATCCTTAATAGCCATCATATCTTATCAGATGATGAGGAGTATACATGGTAATGAAGGAAATTTCGACTTCAGTTAGCAATATGTAGTTCATTTATAAAGCTTTTATATCTGCAGAAGGCACCAAAAAGGTCAAGGCATTCCCCATCATCAACAGGTTCATGCTCTTTCCAGCTGCTTACTTTGTTTTGGTGGTATTCAACTCGCTAAACTAGAAAAATCGTCCACATCTCCCAGCTTCTGGCCACAATTTGCGGCAGAGAGATAAGCAAGAGAAGCCAAATATAGAGAAAGTAAGACTTCTTCGCTTCCCCTTTTTGGTATTAATATTTGCAACAAAACATAAGTTTCGTCCTATTTTTCCTTTTATAGCAATGCCTAATTAACCGGGACAGTTTTTAGAACTGTGCTATTGTTAGAACTGTGCCAGTTCTATGTTTCATCTTCTTCCCTTGTGATCATATTTCTATTGTTGGTGGTTGTTGCAGGTTCAAGGACCGAAGAAAAATGCAAAGGTTATTGGAAAACGGAAAGCTGGTTAGTTTCTTCCCCCCGCCTCTCTCACCCTGACTCCGTCTCTTCACACACATGCGCAGACACGACAAAAATGCATTGCATTTTTATAAAATACTTGGTGTTTGGAAAGAGGTAGTTACTGAAATCTACGTCCACACACTTTAGCCATGTCACGTCTTAAAAAAATTTCCGGCTCCGGCAAATAATATTTACTGCTTCCGCGAGTTGCAGACTTGGAGGTGATGAAGATTTTCAACAAATTTAAGTAACATTGGCATACATACCTTTTAAAGTGAATGTTCTGAGCAAGTTGTTATATTCGGATACATATTGTGTTGAGACATCTCAGTTTTGTGTTTCGCGTACCATTTCAAATTGTTGAATATAATTCCTGAAATTTTTTGAAGATAAAGAGAATAATCCAAAACAGATCGTTCTGTAAGTTATGCCATCAATTGAATTCAACTCAATCAAGCCTATGTCCAACACCAGTTGGAAAATGGATCCTTTTCACTCATTCTCCCCTCTCCAAGCATAAGTTGTCAGATTAAGTCCTAGCAATCAAGTCCTGTTTTACTACTCTAACCCCACACAAAGCACTTTCTTCGGTAGGCGTCTAAAGGCCTAGGTTGAATGTGATAAAACCATCTCCAGCTATGTTCCCTCATCTTTCCTTGGTGTGTGCAAATATCCTCATGTTGTGCTATGATTCTTTTTGCGGCAATCCATCCACCTGAGTGTTCACATTTTAGTTACATTCAGCTTGTGCAAATGCCGCTTCTTAGTTACCCAACATTTTGTCAGCCTGCTTCTTCAAGGACAATATTCTTCTCTCTCATGCATACAGGTTTTCTCCTTCCTTTCTTTGTTGTGCACAATGGTCCTGTTAATATACGTGTTATTACTTTTGAAAATCTGTAGGTACAAAAGGTACGGAGAGGAAGAAACTACTCGAGGTATTATTTTTGATATATCACAGTGGTTTTTGTATTAGACATAATTTACTTTGGAAATTTTCCCTCTAGTTTGCTTTATTTACATATATTATATCTCAAAACTATTAGAGTTGTGGGAATGGTTTTCTCGCCTTCTTTTTACTGCAGCATGATATGTGTGGTTCACTTTTATTGTTTGTAAACTTGGTTCTCAAAATTGCAATGACGAAGAGGATATTTCTAGCAATTTCTCATTTCATCAGATTTCTGGTGTTCTTAAGGTCTTGGCTTCAAGACTCCCATTTTGCATTTGGATTAGTGCGGTTTGTGCTCTATTGTGCTTGTGCACTTGGAGGCGATGGCGGTACTTGTCTTCTGTGTTTGTGCTGGGGGCAAACTCACAACCGATTTGTGCACCTGCGGCGCTGTCGATTAAAGGCGTGGGATCTTTTTTACCCTTTGGGCCTGGGGACTTCTGTGGAAATGGGAAACTTTGACCAACAATACAAAACTGCGCACCCATATAAAGACAAAGATAGCTTTTGATTGATTGTGTATGTTTAAAAAGCATGTCCCAAGTCTGGAAACTGAAATCCCTATCGATAGGCAGCAAAAGCCTCTAAACATGAAAAAAGAAGGAAAAAAGACTTGGAAGTCAAGTCTTGACTTGTCTGATTTGATGATGATGTCCCTGCTCCTTCTTTGACCCATCAATTATACTACAGACTTTGTAGAAAATAACTACTTCTAAAAGACAAACTACTCACTTACAAAAGAACTACCCACTAATAAGTAACCAACTACCCTTATCCCTTATCAATAGGAGCACAAATTTATAAGTTAGAAAATAACTTCTATGAGAAAATAACTTATAATTTAAATTCTTCATTATCTCCTTTTGAAATATAATAATAAAAAGTTAAATGCCATTATTAGTGGCATTTAATTAAAGTGAAGTCATTAGTGGAAAAAAATGTGTTGGTGCAAACATTGTCCCCTTGGCTCAAGCAATTGAATACCTGAAAATTGTGAAGAGTCATATCATTCAAAGGGAAAGCATTTTGTCACTATCGATAGACTTGCACTCTTCAGTTAAAGCACTTTTACTATCGATTAGCCATCGATTGACTTTAGCTACACCAAGATAACATTGCATTTTTTTTTCACTATTGATAGCATTGCACTCTTCAAAGTAGAATTATTTTTTGCTATCGATAGCTAGCCCTTCACTGTCGATAGCCTTACAGTTTTTACTATCAATAAGCCATCTATTGATAAGTCATCTATTGGCTTAAATTGCACCTTCTTGATTTTGCATACACCAGTATCAAGATAGCATTCACTATCAATACACCAACCACTATTGATAGGCTTGCACTTTTGAGTTTGAAGACATTCCTACTATCGATCAGCCATCAATTGGCTTTAACTTATCTTGATTTTGCATACACTATATCAAGATACAGTAAAAAAGTGTCTTAAAACTTGCTACCCACTTCTTCTTGCGTTTCTCACTATTGATAGCCTTTTCCTATCGATACACTTTCTCTATCTATAGCCTCGCATTTTTCTAGCATTAAATCCAAAGAAACGCTAATAAATCCCAGTAGATCAACCATTGCACATCTACTAGTTTTTGATGTGACCCACATATCCAATGTAAGGATTTGTTTCCAAAGTCTATAAGATGGAGTGGGATTGACAATTCTTGCACTTTAGTGAGATTACAATACTAAAATGCTCGAATTCGCCAATAGCAAAGTACTTGACGGTGATTTCTAAACGCTCGTCAATTACATCTTTCATGGAACAAGCTTCTCTCCTTCTTGATGAAAGGGGCTGCTCTATGAATTTATCCATAAAAAGGGCTATGAACTTTATCATTATTGACATTTGCAACCATTTTTGAAACTACAATCACAACTTCGACATAGGAGATAGTTGTATGCTCTTAATAGTAGATGGTAGGCATTCTTGCCCCCAGTCATATGTTACATGGACTCGGTGTCGGTGTCCGGATCGGACACGTGTCCGAGTGTCGGACTCGCCTATTTTCGAAATTTTAGGATACGTGGACACCGTCCAAAAGTTGGACACGGGTACGGGGATACGGCTAAAAATTTTAAGATACATAAAATACTTTTAATGAGAGTGAGTGTTAAATATTTTTTTTACCATGTATATATAAATTGTATATAAATTATACATAATTACTGCCCAAAATAAGTAGATTCTTTCATTTTTAGTTGGACAATATACATTTTATTTCGATTTAGATATTTTTTTTTTTTTTTTTTATAAATCAATGCCAAAAAGTTGGGAAAAAACAAGAAAAGGACAAAAAAGCAAAAGAAAGGCTGTCAAAAAGCAGATAGAAGACCCAAAAAGCATACAAGACCCACGTGACCAGGCAAAATGGACACGCTCCGTCGCTCTCTTGCTTCGTCTTCTTTCTCTTCTTCTTCTCTTCTTTCTCGGAGGCCATATCTTCTTCTCTTTTCTCTTTTGTCTCTCTCTTGCCTCGAGGTATGCCCTCTCTCTCTCTCCCGCCCCCTCTCCCCCTCTACCTCCCAAATGTGGATTCTTCATCTTCTACCAAATCTGGACTCTTCATCTTCTTCCCTGCGCCTTCTTCCTTGTAAGACCTTCGTCTTCCATATCCATGGCAACAGATTTCCAGAGATCCTCTCCAATCGGCGACGTGGCGTGTCCGTCCGGCAAATGGCGTGTCCGGTACGGCTCCCGTACCCGGATCCGTGTCGTGTCGTGTGGACACGACATTTTGACTCAAAGTGCCGAGTCCATGTAACACAGCCCCCAGTCATATTATCCTTTGCATTTTTTTCAACAAAGGATGTACCATCTAACTGTTTTGCCATCTTTGGCACAATGTCGCTTTTACGAAATTATATACCCCTTTTTTTGGTGTAGGTTTTAGCCAGTAGTGTTAATGAATTCAAATGATTTCCCGATAATTCCAATTTTTCACGCAATTCATTGAACTACTCACTTGAATTGCCTGGAGATAACATTTGGAGTTGGTTATTGTGAAACGACCCCTCTTGATAGGTAGTCATGTTATTTTTAGTAACCATGAATTGGTTGCATCCATCTTTAAAATGTTGTCTTGTCTCAATCATGTTTGGCATCATTTCATTTGCAATAGTCAAAGAGTGACTATTGGTTTTTAACTTTTAAACCTTAACAAGTGTGGAAAAAAGACTTGAAGTCAAGCCATGACTTGTCTGATTTGATGATGATGTCCTTGCTCCTTCTTTGACCCATCATTTATATTATAGGCTTTGTAGAAAATAACTACTACTAAAAGACAAACTATTCACTTAGAAAACAACTACCTACTAATAAGTAACCAACCACCCTTATCCCTTATCAATAGGAGCACATTTTGCAGAAGTTAGAAAATAACTTCCATAAGAAAATAATTTCTGATTTGATTTCTTCACAAATAATAATAAAAAGTAAATGCCATTCTTAATGACATTTAATTAAAGTGAAGTCACTCGTGGAAAAATATGTGTTGGTGCAAACACTCTGCAACTGAGAGCTTGCACCACTGGCAAATGTCAAGGTAGATTTACATTATTGGCCCATTTTCGAACAGCTTAAGCTTTCAAAGCCACAATGATCAGAGACTAGAGCAGAACCTGCTGGTTGAAATGGTTAAACTGTGAACCGGTGACTCCTCCAGTTCGGATCTGAATTCGGATAATTCCTGGTCCCTCAGCAAACGTCATGAATTGGCTAAGTTCTGGTCAAAACTGCAATAAACAGGGCCGTTTAGTGGGGGATAATTTGAGATGTTATAGAAGAATTCCCACAAATCATCCCCCTTTTTTTTCAACTTAATGGAACAATTTTGTCCACCCTGTCAGCTCCTGAGCCAACTGACACCACCACTTTTGAAGCCTAATTACTGTCGTCGACCAAGCATCTACATATAGCAGAGCGAAAAACGCAGCCCCAAGATCTGCTTTCATCTGGACATTTGCTCACATCGCTCAACTTCTCTGGCATGAAACAACCGATGATATGATCGGCAATGGAGGTCAGATGGACTTCAGGTTGGAGATTGTTTGGGTCCTTCTAGATGCAATTGGGGGGGGGGGGGGGGGGTTCCTATATCATCTTTGCAGGCCTCAACCCATTATTTTTGGGGAGTTCACAACTCTTTTGTTCTGGGGTTTTGCCTAGAGTTTTGGGGGCATTGATTCTTCTTGCATCCTTCCTAGACATGAACTCGTAGTCTTCAGTGTTAAATTTTGGTCACGGTTTGTTGCAGTAAAGCTTTTGTGAAGGTGAGAACTGAATTCAGGTTGTTAATGATGGGAGAGGTTGATTATTTCGTGAATTTTCAATTGTATGTACGGTTGAGATTGGGAGGTATTATGTTGTGAAGGTGGTTTTATGCGGTGTCATGCTGTTTTGTGGACTTAGAGAGAGAGAGATGAAGAGAGAGACACAGCAATGGTGGAAGATAAGGAGATCTATGGTAAAAACAGCATTAATACGAACAAGTACACTTTTACCAGATATTGCCTTCCACTTCCCCAAATCTCTCTCTCTCTCTCTCTCCCCCCCCCTCATCTTGTTGCTCTGGTTGCATGCTGTTCAATGATGGCAAAACAATCATTGGATGCTTTCTGAATAAAAATCAATTAGTGAGTGCAACAGCAGGATGGACCTGACAGTAACTCGGTACTGTCCAGTGTCCAAGAGCAGGACCTTGGAGTGCTTTAATGGTGTTGTTCAGATGATATAGGTAGTCGAGAAGGAGGCTTCTCTAGAGAGACTGTTATGTTCTATTGGTTAAGGCTTTCTCTGTTGGGCTTAGGTGCTTGATTGGAATGAGGGCAGGTTTTCTGTGTGTTATATACAGCGCCTCCTGTCCAATTATCAGCTGGGGAGTATCAGTAAAGTTTGTTAAATTCCATCGGATTGCTCTGTCACAGGAAGCCTGCGTAATTTTTCTTCACGAAACTTTACCATGACGGGATAGAGAGAGGGTAAACCCCCAGTTCATTCAATCTGGAAGTATATAAACACCAAGCTCTAGTTATTGCCTTCGGCTTCGTTCTATCTTGGGGAGCTAGGGTTGCCTTAGTGTTATCTGGGTACCCGGAGTTTTATTTGCTTTGTAAAAAAAGTTATTTTCTTACCTTAGCGTAGAATTCAATAGCATCTCCAGGATCTGGTATCCCATGATCATGTTAATTGTCTCCTCAACTGCATCGTCGCCAATATATAAGCAAGCCAATCCTTTTAATACGAGTGTCCACTGTCCGTCAGGTAAAAAGTCCTATTCTCCTTTTTGTGAAGCTAACGACCTGCAAGCCCACTACGGTGCTTATCATGTCGTATTGCTTGTTATATCAGACAGGTATATCGCTGCTTGTATTACCCTATGGAGCATTGGTTCCATTACTAGTTTCTGTGTTTTTTGTTATGTTAAATACAAATTGACCGCACCCTTGTTGTACAAAATACAAGTTTATTCACATAACCTTCATCATAGTAAGATATTCCATTTTATTTATAGTTTGTAGAGAACTGTTATGCGTTTTTGTGCCTCCTTTGTTAAGCGGTTTGGCTACGTTTATTTATGCACCCATATTATGTGGCCCCGGCCGATTAAAGAAAACTTTAATCTTCATGAGAACTTGGCATTATGGGGAAATTTAGAAGCAAGAGTTTGTATATTGATACAGGAAAGTACCATGTTGTAGTACTAGTACATGCTGCTTCTACAATAATGCTATTTGTTCCCCTTTTTCTTAACATGCTTTGACATTTTTCTATCATGAAATATGTAGATTGACGATGATGACATTGACGAGTTCTCAAAGCACACCACAGGTCAAATTTCCCACGAATGCGTACTTCTATAGAATCCTATATTTACCACAAGAAACAAATATGAAATCGTTGATATATGGATAACAACTACATGAATTGTGAGGTACAAATATCACATGTTGTCTATGAATTTTTCTACTCTAGCATAATGGATATCTCAGACAGTGTCCAGTGTAGCCAGCAGTTGCATTGGTCAATGTGGATGCCATTTCAGATATTGTGAAAATATCGAGTTGCCGGCTACCTTTCTGTCCTTTTGTCCATAGATATTCAGTGGTTTTTCTGTTGTCTTCTCCTTTGTATCTAATTCATGGGCTAATTATGAAGGCTTATTCTTCGAGTGATTGTTGCCAACAAACATTTTCCATCAATGGATCGTCAAGTTTCCCAGTAATTATGAGAAGTATCTATTTATTTTGTTGCCCGACTTTCCTTCCTAAAGTCCATAATTATTTCGTCCAGGATACTAATGGGAGTGATGAAGATTGGGCTGCTTGAGATTGCAAAGTTGCAAGGCTACTATAGAGAGGCGGAAATAATAAAACCAAGTGAAGTAATCTTCAGGTGATTGTGCTAGCGTGGCAACTAAAACAATGTGAGGTAGAGTTCAGGTGACTATGAGGTGTAACTAGATTGAAGATATGCTGTCATTGGATTTTTCATTTTTCTCTATTCTTTACGAGATGGAGGGTTTTACAGAGCTTAAAGAAGAAATTTCAAATGTTATGCTGCTAGCTGTGTATATTCTCAAGTTACTTGCATTTGGTTAGTACGTCGGTACGACGAAGGAAGCAAGCAGGTGGATATTGGTTTAATAGTGAAACAACAGGTAGCCAGTGACCACTCAGTGCAAGCTATCACACTTCTCATGGCATGATCATTGGCTCAATCTCATAGTTTCATGCAGGGTATGATTTGTAATGACTTGAATTTCTTGTGTTCACAACTGGGTGGTGGTAAGAGTAAACATCTCCACATAGGCCTACTATATTTTAATAAATTTTGTTGCTATGGAGCTCCAAAGCTAAAATTTGACAAGAGTTGCATAAACTATTTCTTGCTACCGTAGTTTGTACAGCTAATAATAGTATCCAACATGAGTGGCCTGCCAAAAAAGGTGCTGAATCTAGGTTTGTCCTAAGTCATAGTTGTGTAATTCTTAATTTTGGTTTATAATAAGCTTGTAGTATTTGTCGTCTTCAATTTCGTTGGAATTTTTGTTGGGCATAGTATTACCAAACTCTTTGAATTTTGGGGTAACTTGTAGGCAAAGACTGTGTTTTATCGTAATATATCTTGTGTCCGTTCATCAGATAAAATGATGATGGCATTAAATTTCCTTTATGAAAAAGCATAGTTGTGGATGTAATCTTTCACATCGGATGTGAGATGATTTGTGATTTGCGTTATAAGACACTGTCCATGAACTTTTAAGTACTTACTTGACTAATCCTTTTAAGGGAGTCATTGTCCTGTGGTGGGGCAATGGACCGGGTCGTCATAGGTGGTATTAGAGTCGACTCTCGAAAGCTCGGGCCGAGTTATCCAGTCAGGCTATCGATGGTTGGGAGAAACAAAGGCAAGTCTGAATATATCCCACGTCAAGAGGGCGGTTGCGGCAATGAAGGGTGAGTCAGGTATATCTTACATTGGCTAGAGAGGAAGATTCTGGGTTATGAGTGATCGAGCCTTAGCGAGGACGATAAGGCAGGAGATGAGGAGATTGTAATATCTCATATTGGATGTGAAATGATTTGTGATTGACCTTATAAGATATTGCTCATGAACTTGAATATGTTGAGGGAGGTATTGTTCTGTGGGGGAGGTGGACTGGGTTGTTATAGTAGATCTGCCCTATTCTCTATCATACTTAGATCACCACCACCATCTCGTTAGTGTGCCCCCTTTCAACTCCAACCACCACCACTGCACCACCTCAACACCACCACGACACCCTAACACCACCAACCAAATCCACCAAAATCTAGCCAGATTAATAGTTATCTTAATGGAAGTGTTGGACAAAGCTCACAAGAACCTATCTGCCAGGAAAGCCATTGTTGAGGCTGAGCTCAAACAAGTGGGGTTACAACTATGAGAAAGGATTTTGATATCCTTCATCTCTTAACAATTTGTTTGGTTGTAATTTCAGGGTTAAATACCTCTATTCTAGCCAAACAAGGATATTACATGTACAAGAAGGTCATTGCTCTTTTGGAATATGTAAATCAAAGCTATTCAGATATTGTTTCCTTATAGGTGCGCCAACTATGCTAATTTGCACTCATAAGGTGCAAATATCGTATATAGCATATATGCTATGTGTTATACCTCATATAGCATGTATTGTTTCTTGTGGTTCACCTGCTCGACCCAGCATTCCGAGTGTCGGCGCTCCGCAGGCCGAGAAGTTACAAATGTGATAACGTATTAATGTAAAATAGACAAACAAACAAGAAGGGATGAGTTGCAATTAGATTACAATTATACTAATTGCACTTGCTGATGCTACCGATCACTCCCTCAATTGTGTCATGCCAAGGCTAGTTGGGTCGAGGGGTGCTCAACACTTTAATCAGGTTTAACAACGGGTGCCGAATTCGAGATTGTGCTCGACATTGAGAGTTGGTAGAGCTATGTATATTGACTATAAGACAACAATTGAACATAGAACTATTTAAACGCAATGAAATCAATATTATAGAATCACATATATAATGGTAAATTGTCAAACGGATACAGTGCAATGATTAAACAAAATTAGACAACATTGTTTAAATCACCGGATGGCAAGGATGTCAACAAAATACATGAGAATCACCATCACCATAATATATTTAATCAAATTCTTCACCTTCATCTTTTTCCTCTTCACAGTTAGTGGTACTTATTCGAATTCATTACTGTGATTGTATATTGCACAAATTATGTCATCTCCTACTTCCTCTCCAACTTGACCTACGGCTTAAAGAGGCATGCCATCAATGCTCTCAAATACTCCAACAGGTAACGAAGCAGAAGTTTCATCCTCTTAATATGTATCTGGTACATCTGAAACTTCTACTTTGTTGGTCTAACAATTGATTACCATTTAATATTTCTTTTTGACATAGTATCTGCATTGAACGCTTACAAAGTTTGAGAAGCAAAGACAAATGAGTCATTTGATCCTAGCCTTGATTTCTTGTTTACATCCACAATCCCATGTCTACTAAAGAAAATCGGTTCTTGACGTAATGAAAAACCAGGTACATTTGGACATAACCAGTTGATTTCCACTATCAGAATAATCTAACTCAATGATCTTGTCAAGTTGTCCATATAAATCACAAGTATCTTAGTTGCAGTCGCCTTTTCACCAAAACACCACTATTTTGTGTTTGTTTACCTTGGTCATATTCCTTTGTGCTAAACCTGAAGCTATGTACTGTATAACCTTCGTAACATGGCACATGCTTATTAAGACCCCAAGCGAGGTCCTTCAAATGAGTATCACCAGGTTAGTTGTTTAGTTAAACCTATAACACCAAGTTTTAGAAAGGAATCATGTATAAGTGCGCTATACGAAGTTATCATTCACACAATATCTACATTCAACACTTACTCATAATCGGAATCATCTAATAAGCTCCTTGTTATGTTTTTCATCTAGTTCTTTATCAAATATTGCGGCATTGACAAATTTTGATTCCTTGTGAAACTCACTCTAAATTACAGAAGTCAAAACTCCCCTACCTACACAAGCTTAAGATATATGTAGGTAAAATTACTCACTCACTGAATTTCTGGACTTCCAGGAAATTGTGGATCTTTAAAATGAATGAATGGAGAATTGCTGTTGATTGAATGTCATAGTAAAGGGTGTGTAATGATACACATCGTACTCATCATTGCTTAATCGAAGGTTAGATGTAGATCCAAAATGATGACCTGGGTGGGTGAACATTGATAGTTGACCTCTTAAATCTATGAATGGTTCCCCATCCTCATTTTGAGTTACTTTATTCAACTTTGTCTCGATGTGCAGCTCAAAATAGAGCGAGCAAGAGGAAAAAGTTTCTCCACGAAGTCATTTTAGTCGAGGCTTTTTATTTGGTAAATATTACACTCAAACACATTGCAATGGTGAGGTATATTTGCGTAGCCACCTGGGAGATTTAACTTTTTGACCCGTTGGCATGCCTGTTCTATCTAGCCCTTGTTTAATGTTTAAGATAGTTTTGGCAATTCAATGTTCCCATTAATCGCTACCGGATGCAATTCAGTCCATATGCCCATTCTTTACAAATCTTTCCTTTCCTTTAGGCGATCCTTTCATTTTCTCTTGACATTCATAACTGCGTTAAATGCATTGTGAATGACATCCTTCTCGATGTGCATTACGTCCAAATTATGTCGAATAAGAACTGTTGGCCAGTAGAACAATTCCCAAAAGATATTGTTTCCTCCAGTTTTGTCCTTTGTTTGGAACGCCTGCCTTCTGTGGTGGAAAAAAGATAGGGGGAACGACACTTAGGTAATGCTAATTGAAATTTCAGGGAAATAAAATAACTTGGAGTGATTGAATTTCCTGTTTCCTAGATTTGATTCCCTACTATTTCCAGATGGGTTGAATGTGTGACTAAACCATTACCTCAAAGTATAGAATTCACTCCCACACGATTGAATAAAAAAGTTCCGCTATATCTCTTTACCAAACTCTAGCCCACTGATTTTTCTCCTTTTCCAGTATCTTAAGAACTATAACTCTACTATGGCCGCACCTATTTATTTGTGGACTATCTAGCTGAAGGCCCCATGGCTCTATTTTATACTCTTGCTCTTTGGAATTTGCTATAGTTTACACCACTTATTTCTTTTAACAAGGAACCTAAATATAATAATAGGCTTACAAACCTATAAAACACTAAGGTAGTAGTAATGAATAAAACCACAAAAACATCATCCGTATGATAATTTCTAAAAGTCACAAATAAGTCATGTACACTTTTGACAAGTCCCACGAAAAAGATGTTTACCCTTTTCTATATATTCAGCAAGGAGTCCCAAGTATCATAACCATAAGAAATCATTCAACTAGTTATAAAGAGATCTATATTCAACCTTTTTTAAGAACTGTGATCCCGTTGCTAAAAGCAAAATTATTAAATCACTACAAAAAGGGCAAAATATTTTTGTCACTAAAGATGTTCCTACCATGTTTTCTAGTTTTTCAATGACGTCACTCTTACCGAAAGACAATCCTTTTTCTGAAAGATTTATTAGGTCATAAACTCAATTGACTAACGCATATCCTATGCCACAAATCTTCTAATATAAACGCACACGAACGCGTACACCCACACACATGTATGTGTGTATGTATTCTTATACATATACGTATACATATACATCTATATATATACATCTATATATATATATATATATATATACTACCTATAAAAAGTATGAATCTTGTAAATCATTTTATTCCATTTTTGCCCTTCGTTAATCATAATGTAGTGGACGATAATTTACCGTCCGCTACATTATGTAGCGGACGGTGAAAAAATTCGCTGTTGTGGCGAGCGATCTGGCCGTCCATTCTCGCCCGTGGACGGCGAGATTGCGCTAGCAACTTGGGTTAAATTGCTAGCGCTATCATTTTATCAGCTCCTATATATATATGTATGTATGTATGTATGTATATATATATATATATATATATATATATATATATATTATACACACACACATATGCCTACGCACACAGTGAACTCCTATACCATTGGGTTAAAACACACCTTCAATTTACTCTTTCCTTCTCTAGCCTCTTATACCCACACATTAATTTACATCCATAATTAAACTGCCTCATGGCAGTCCATTCTCCCTTACCTTGCAAACCCACATATATGATACACTTATGTTGCCGAGGAAAGATGGTTCGCATGCCACGTGAGGTGCCACAAAGGATGCAGTCTGCGTTGGCTTCCAAGTAGACAAAGTGGGAGACAACAAGGATGGAGTAAGGGCTGAGAGCAAGGCTCCCCAGACAGATCGCGAGAGTTGGCACCGCCGCGCAGGCAAGGTGACGACGAACAGGGCCAGCGGTCGACAGTCCGTCGCGGGGGTGCAGCGTCAAGAGTCCGATGTCAGGGGTCCAAATGTGTTTCTCTCACTAGAACTCCAGAGAGAATATGTTTTAGAGAGAGAAAGTGAAATGTGGAAATGAGGGAGAAGTCCTCGAATAAGCTCCAGAATCCACTATATATAGGCACAAATATGCGCGTGTCATCAGCCGACACGTGTCAGGGGGGCCCACAGTATTGATTGTCCGTCAGATTGCCGGTCCCCGAGTTCGTGCCGCCCTGCCCTTGCAGCGTCCCTCTGCCTGTCTGAGGAGACTGACCACACTGCGGTAGCATGGTCAGAGTAGCCCGTTGCCCCAACCTCCAGTCCAAGCCCTTACTGAATCCCACGAGATGCGTCAAGAGACGCGCGGAGATCCTGACAGCGGCGAGGGTTGCCCCTGTAGCCAACTGCCAGGCGGACTAGGCGCGATGCCCTCCGAGGACCTGCTCCCATCCCGGAGTGACCCGGGGGTCATTGCCCTGGCGGTGTCGATGATCAATGGTAACATGAGCGGCCATGCTATGCTTAGAGTCCGTGGCGAGGGGTCCTCATGCCAGAGCACTACGAGCGGAGCCCCCCGTGAGTCCGTCGGGTGATTGTGCCGGCGATGGCCTTAGGGTTGTAAGCCCATCCTTGTTGCGAAGGCCGGAGCCTCCGGTTGATTGTGCCCGCGAGGGCCGGAGCCCGTCGGTTGATTATGCTGGTGAGGGCCGGAGCCCCCGGTTGAATGTGCCCGAGATGGCCGGAGCCCGTCGGTTGTTTGTGCGGGCAAGGGCCGGAGCCCCCGGTTGATTGTGTCGGTGAGGGCATTAGGGTTGCGAGCACGTCCCGCGGTGAGGGCCGGTGCCTTGTCAGTTTGATTGAGCCGGTGAGGGCTTCATGGTTGCGAGCCCGTCTCGCCGTGAGGGCCGGAGCCCTGCCAGTTTGATTGAGCCGGCGAGGGCTTCATGGTTGCGAGCCCGTCCCGCCGCGAGGGCCGGAGCCCCGTCAGTTTGATTGAGCCGGCGAGGGCTTCATGGTTGCGAGCCCGTCCCGCCGCGAGGGCCGGAGCGCCGTCAGTTTGCTTGAGCCGGCGAGGGCATTAGGGGTTGCGAGCACGTTCCGCGGCGAGGGCCGGAGCCCGTCACTTTGATTGAGTCGGCGACAGAGCGTCGCGCTACTGAAGATAGCGGGTGAGTGTTGTTTGGAGCGAGAAGTCAGTGCCACTCGGCAAGTTCCCCCCTTCGCAGGGCAATGGAGGCCGACCCCCTTGGGGTGGGGAGCATGCTTTTTGATCGCCGTCCAGATGGTCGAGGCACGGAGCACTTTGACCGAGCAATAATGTTGAGCGATGTTGACCGCCAAATCGGTGACGTGTCGCGCCACTAGGATCTCTTAGCGGACCCCAAGGTGAGGTCTAGAATAGGTTATGAACATAAGCCCCCTGCGTGCGGGGTGCGCTGAGGGGCAACCCGAGCGGGAGCCACATGCATAAACGGTGTTGGATGCACTGGGCATGGTCGTCGCTCAGTGCTTAGAGCCTGCTGCGAGGGTCGGAGCCCCCAGGTGATTGTGCTGTCTACAGCTGTAAGGTTGGTCGCTTTGATTGAGACGACGATGGCTATAAGGTTGTGAGCCCATCCCGGTGCGAGGGTCGGAGCCCCGTCGCTTTGATTGAGACGGCGATGGCTATAAGGTTGTGAGCCCATCCCGGGGCGAGGGCCGGAGCCCCGTCGCTTTGATTGAGACGGCGATGGCTATAAGGTTGTGAGCCCATCCCGGTGCGAGGGCCGGAGCCCCGTCGCGTTGACAGAGACGGTGATGGCTATAAGGTTGTGAGCCCATCCCGGTGCGAGGGCCGGAGCCCGGTCACGTTAACTGAGACGGTGATGGCTATAAGGTTGTGAGCCCATCCCGGTGCGAGGGCCGGAGCCCCGTCGCTTTGATTGAGACGGCGATGGCTATAAGGTTGTGAGCCCATCCCGGTGCGAGGGCCGGAGCCCCGTCGCTTTGATTGAGACGGCGATGGCTATAAGGTTGTGAGCCCATCCCGGTGCGAGGGTCGGAGCCCCGTCGCTTTGATTGAGACGGCGATGGCTATAAGGTTGTGAGCCCATCCCGGTGCGAGGGCCGGAGCCCGGTCGCGTTGACTGAGACGGTGATGGCTATAAGGTTGTGAGCCCATCCCGGTGCGAGGGCCGGAGCCCCGTCGCGTTGATTGAGACGGCGATGGCTATAAGGTTGTGAGCCCATCCCGGTGCGAGGGCCGGAGCCCCGTCGCTTTGATTGAGACGGCGATGGCTATAAGGTTGTGAGCCCATCCCGGTGCGAGGGCCGGAGCCCCGTCGCTTTGATTGAGACGACGATGGCTATAAGGTTGTGAGCCCATCCCGGTGCGAGGGCCGGAGCCCGGTCACGTTAACTGAGACGGTGATGGCTATAAGGTTGTGAGCCCATCCCGGTGCGAGGGTCGGAGCCCCGTCACTTTGATTGAGAGGGCGATGGCTATAAGGTTGTGACCCCATCCCGGTGCGAGGGCCAGAGCCCCGTCGCGTTGATTGAGCAGGTGATGGCTATAAGGTTGCGAGCCCGTCCCGCCGTGAGGGCCGAAGCCTCGTCGCTTTGATTAAGATGACGATGGCTATAAGGTTGAGAGCCCATCCCAGATGCGAGGGCCGGACCCCCGTCGCTTGATTGAGCAGGTGAGGGCCGGAGCCCCCGGTTGATTGTGCCGGCGATGGCCTTAGGGTTGTAAGTCCGTCCCGCCACGAGGAGTCCTTGTACCGGAGCACTCGGAGCGTGTCAAAGTAGCATCCCGGAGGAGTCGTCTACCCGACTGGCCGAGGTAGCATCCCGGAGGAGCCGTCTACCTGGCGGAAGAGGAGTTGAAAAGATGTGTCCCGGAAGAGTCGTCTATTCCCGCGAGATGTTGCACACTCCGGAGAGTGGGTCGAAGCATGTTCCACGACCAAGGCAATGTGCGCATGGTGTGGTGAATGAGTGTGGTGCCCGGGGGGCATGTAACATGATTGTGGCACATGGGTGTGGCGACTACCGTCACGAGATATTGCTATCACGAGAACGGTGCGTGAGAGCGGTGACGAGTATCGCGGGACGATACTTGGTGCCGGGGGCACATATGATGAGAATGGTGCATGAGAGCGGCGACGAGTGTCGCGGTACGATACTTGGTGTCGGGGGCACTTATCATGAGAATGGTGCATGAGAGCGGCGACGAGTGTCGCGGGATGATACTTGGTGCCTGGGGCACGTAGTGCGACAGAGAGCCAGTGGGATGGATGTATCAGTGGCGCGGCGCATGGGCATGATGACGTGTGAGAGTGCGGTGCGCGGGCGCCGGCGACGAAGGTCGCGGAGATGGCGCAAGGGCGGCGAGAGTCGCGGAGGTGTCA
The DNA here is from genome assembly GCA_033065855.1 of Escallonia rubra. Lineage (NCBI taxonomy): Eukaryota > Viridiplantae > Streptophyta > Magnoliopsida > Escalloniales > Escalloniaceae > Escallonia > Escallonia rubra. The sequence goes on along the minus strand of JAVXUO010002680.1, from coordinate 73,833 downwards.
TACGGACGCGGGCGACGAAGGTCGCGGAGATGGCGTGTGGGCGACGAGAGTCGCGGAGATGGGGCACTGGCGACGAGAGTCACGGAGATGGTGCGTGGGCGTGGCGACGAAGGTTGCAGAGACGAGAGTCGCAGAGCTGGCACGCGGATGCGGGCGACGAAGGTCGCGGAGATGGTGTGTTGGTGACGAATGTCACGGAGATGGCGCGCGGGCGACGAGAGTCGTGGAGGTGTCATACGGATGCAGGCGACGATGGTCGCGGATATGGTGCGTGGGCGACGAGAGTCGCGAAGATGGGGCACTGGCGACGAGATTCGCATAGCTGGTGCGCGGACGCGGGCGACGAATGTCGCGGAGATGGCGACGAAGGTCGCAGAGATGGTGTGCGGGCGACGAGAGTCGCAGAGCTGGCGCGCGTGCGCGGAAGCGGGCGACGAAGGTCGCGAAGATGTTTCCCGGGCGATAGGCGACGAGCGTCGCGGAGAGAGTGCATGAGCGCTGGTGACGAGGGTCGCGAAGACGGCGCCCGGGCGACGGGCGACGAAGGTCGCGAAGACGTTGCCCGGGCGATAGGCGACGAGCGTCGCGGAGAGAGTGCATGAGCGCTGGCGACAGGGGTCGCGAAGACGGCGCCCGGGCGACGGGCGACGAAGGTCGCGAAGACGTTGCCCGGGCGATAGGCGACGAGCGTCGCGGAGAGAGTGCATGAGCGCTGGCGACGAGGGTCGCGAAGACGGCGCCCGGGCGACGGGCGACGAAGGTCGTGAAGACGTTGCCCGGGCGATAGGCGAGGAGCGTTGCGAAGAGGGCACATAGGCGCTGGCGACGAGGGTCGCGAAGACGGTGCCCGGGCGACGGGCGACGAACGTTGCGAAGACGTTACCCGGGCGATAGGCGACGAGGGTCGCGGAGAGAGTGCATGAACGCTGGCGACAAGGGTCGCGAAGACGGCGCCCGGGTGACGGGCGACGAAGGTCACCAAGACGTTGCCCGGGCGATAGGCGACGAGCATCGCGGAGAGAGTGCATGAGCGCTGGCGACGAGGGTCGCGAAGACGGCGCCCGGGCGACGGGCAACGAAGGTCGCGAAGACGTTGCCCGGGCGATAGGCGACGACCGTCTCGGATAGGGCGCATAGGCGCGGGGGAACGAGGGTCGCGAAGATGGCGCCCGGACGACGAGCGACGAAGGTCGCGAAGACGTGGCCCGAGCGATAGGCGACGAGCGTCGCGATGCTGTTCGGCCGTCTCGAGTGGACATGGCTGTGAAGATGGTGGTGTTGGTGCGATGGGTAAGGGCCGAAGAGAATGGCCGAGGGGGTGGCATTGAGTGAGGGTGGCCGAAGGTGGGTGGGTCGGCCATGGGGTCGGCGGCGCAGCGCCTTCGGCCGCGCGACGGCGGGCTTACTGGGTCAGGGAAGAGGGAGAGGGAGGGGCTGATGGGGGGGCGGTCGGCCAGGGGTGTGGGGTCGGCCAGGGGAGGGGTCGGCCAGGGGTGTGGGGTTGGCCAGGGGGGGTCGTGGTGGGTGGCCGAAACGACAAGAAGAAAAGAAAGAGGCCGAAGGGGAAGAGGGGGCGGCGGCCATGGCGCCGCAGGGGCTGCCGCGGGGTCGGGGGGAGAGGAGAGCCGAAGGGGAGGGCTCGGCCAGGGAGGGGTCGGGGTGGGTGGGGGGTCGGCCATGGGGGGTCGGGGTAGCAGGGCCCTCGGCGAGGGGGGGTCGGCGTGGCGCTCGGCCGGAGTTGAAGAAGAAAGAAAGAACGAAGAGGCGCCGGCGGCCATGGGCTGCCGCAGGGAGCTCGACAGGAGGAAGGAGGTCGCGGGTGGGGAGTGCTCAGCGAGGATCGAGGTCGCCGGGGGAGGGGCGACGCCGGGAAGGGTCGACCGGCGGTGGGCAAGCGCGGTAAGGATGCCGCAAGTTGCTGGTGGCGGCGCAAGGGTGGCTGCGGCGCCAGGAGAAAAGAGAAAGAGAAGTGAATTAGGGTTAGGGTTGGGGCGCGCGTCGGCTCGGGCAAGCGGGCGGGTGGGTGACCCGTTTGCAGGTGATGGAAGAGAGAGGAGATGGGTCGGTGCGGGTACGGGTCGGGGCCCCGCGCGGGTGGGTTCTGCCCACTGGACCAATGCTTTTGTTGTTTGACTTGGAAAAAGAAAGAGAAATGCGAATAATTTTTTTTATGAGCCTATAAAAGGAGCATGAGGGGATGCAAATTTTTGATTGTTGGATAGAGTATCTGAGGGTGAAAGATTTTGTGAAAATTTTTCTAAGTGTAGAAAGAGGATGAGAGGGTGATGACCCGACCACGAGCATACATGGTGCGAGGGAAGTTCGAAAAAAAAACTAAGTGTTGAGAAATTTAAGTGTCGAAAAAAAATGGCTAAGTGTTGAGCTGGGGCAAGGGTGCCGAGGGGAGCCGCGAGCGTGGCCCGACCGCGAAAAATGAAGAAAATTTTCTAAGTGTTAAGAAGTGGAGAGGGAGCCGAATGAAGTCGCGGGGGTGGTGACTCGACCGCGAAAAACGAAGAAATTTTTCTAAGTCTGGAAAAGTGAAGAGGGAGCGGAGTGAAGTCACGGTGGTGGTGACCCGACCGCGAAAAACGAAGAAATTTTTCTAAGTCTGGAAAAGTGAAGAGGGAGCGGAGTGAAGTCGCGGGGGTGGTGACCCGACCGCGAAAAACGAAGAAATTTTTTCTAAGTCTGGAAAAGTGAAGAGGGAGCGGAGTGAAGTCGCGGGGGTGGTGACCCGACCTCGAAAAACGAAGAAATTTTTCTAAGTCTGGAAAAGTGAATAGGGAGCGGAGTGAAGTCGCGGGGAAGGTGACCCGACCGCGAAAAATGAAGAAAATTTTCTAAGTCTGGAAAAGTGAAGAGGGAAGGGCATGAGGAGGCGATGTGACCGCGATCGCGACCACGAGGGGTTGAGATAAGAGGGAGGGGGGACTTAGGACGGCGGGCAGGTATGGACGACCGACTAAGTCACATAGGCGATAGCTAGCGTGGCTCGAGCCACCCCGCGCACCACGTACCAAGTTGCTGCAATGTGAGGCAGAAGGGGTTAGGAAGTGGTGAAGCCCCCAAGGGAGTGGGTGATGGCATCAAAGGTGGTGCCATTAGAACGATGTTAGCTTGAAAATTTTCTAAGTCTGGAAGTGACAGCCTCTTGGATGGCTGGGTCGAGGTTGTGACTGGTAGACCTTGATAGTCCTGCGTTGCTGAGTCAAGGTTGCTTGAGTGTGGCAGACTGCAACACGATGCTCACCTCCCCAGCGGAGTCGCCAAATGTTGCCGAGGAAAGATGGTTCGCATGCCACGTGAGGTGCCACAAAGGATGCAGTCTGCGTTGGCTTCCAAGTAGACGAAGTGGGAGACAGCAAGGATGGAGTAAGGGCTGAGAGCAAGGCTCCCCAGACAGATCGCGAGGGCTGGCAGCGCCGCGCAGGCAGGGTGACGACGAACAGGGCCAGCGGTCGACAGTCCGTAGCGGGGGTGCAGCGTCAAGAGTCTGATGTCAGGGGTCCAAATGTGTTTCTCTCACTAGAACTCCAGAGAGAATGGGTTTTAGAGAGAGAAAGTGAAATGTGGAAATGAGGGAGTCGTCCTTGAATAAGCTCCAGAATCCACTATATATAGGCACAAATATGCGCGTGTCATCAGCCGACATGTGTCAGGGGGCCCACAGTATTGATTGTCCGTCAGATTGCCGGTCCCCGAGTTCGTGCCGCCCTGCCCTTGCAGCGTCCCTCTGCCTGTCTGAGGAGACTGACCACACTGCGGTAGCATGGTCAGAGTAGCCCGTTGCCCCAACCTCCAGTCCAAGCCCTTACTGAATCCCACGAGATGCGTCAAGAGACGCGCGGAGATCCTGACAGCGGCGAGGGTTGCCCCTGTAGCCAACTGCCAGGCGGACTAGGCGCGATGCCCTCCGAGGACCTGCTCCCATCTCGGAGTGACCCGGGGGTCATTGCCCTGGCGGTGTCGATGATCAATGGTAACATGAGCGGCCATGCTATGCTTAGAGTCCGTGGCGAGGGGTCCTCATGCCAGAGCACTACGAGCGGAGCCCCCCGTGAGTCCGTCAGGTGATTGTGCCGGCGATGGCCTTAGGGTTGTAAGCCCATCCTTGTTGCGAAGGCCGGAGCCTCCGGTTGATTGTGCCCGCGAGGGCCGGAGCCCGTTGGTTGACTATGCTGGTGAGGGCCGGAGCCCCCGGTTGAATGTGCCGGCGATGGCCGGAGCCCGTCGGTTGTTTGTGCGGGCGAGGGCTGAAGCCCCCAGTTGATTGTGTCGGTGAGGGCATTAGGGTTGCGAGCACGTCCCGCGGCGAGGGCCGGAGCCTTGTCAGTTTGATTGAGCCGGCGAGGGCTTCATGGTTGCGAGCCCGTCCCGCCGCGAGGGCCGGAGCCCTGCCAGTTTGATTGAGCCGGCGAGGGCTTCATGGTTGCGAGCCCGTCCCGCCGTGAGGGCCGGAGCCCCGTCAGTTTGATTGAGCCGGCGAGGGCTTTATGGTTACGAGCCCGTCCCGCCGCGAGGGCCGGAGCCCTGTCAGTTTGATTGAGCTGGCGAGGGCATTAGGGTTGCGAGCCCGTCCCGCCGCGAGGGCCGGAGCCCCGTCACTTTGATTGAGTCGGCGACAGAGCGTCGCGCTACTGAAGATAGCGGGTGAGTGTTGTTTGGAGCGAGAAGTCAGTGCCACTCGGCAAGTTCCCCCCTTCGCAGGGCAAAGGAGGCCGACGCCCTTGGGTGGCCGACCCCCTTGGGGTGGGGAGCATACTTTTTGATCGCCGTCTAGATGGTCGAGGCGCAGAGCACTTTGACCGAGCAATGATGTTGAGCGATGTTGACCGCCAAATGGGTGACGTGTCGCGCCACTGGGATCTCTTAGTGGGCCCCGGGGTGCGGTCCAGAATAGGTTGTGAACAACTTATTTACACACCCAAGTCCACATCTTGCGATTGCAGCGAAGCACCTCACACCTCCACTTGTTTTTCCCCAGAAACTCACGTATGGACACAAACACATACAAATTCGAGGCCCGCACACCCTCTGTTAACCACTAACACTCAACAGATTCCCCTAATTCTTAAACCATAAAGAAAAGGAAAGAAGAAAAAAAAAAACATACCGGAGAACTTGCCGGAACAATCTCTTCGAACAAGCTCTCTTTCTCTCTCTCGGTATCTGTCTCTCTCTCTCAAGGTGGCCGGGTCTGCCGAGTTGAAGGGAAGCCTAGGACGGCTGCCCACATACTATGCATATGTATACATAAAAAACCCTAGTTAGAAAATTTTCCAAAAGCCCCTTAAATTTCAATAGGTATTAAAGAAAATCTACCTAAACTTTTATTACGTATTACGAAAAGGCCCAAGTAATTATTTATGAAAGATTAGTGTACTAAAAGATTTTAATGGGTTGTTACCTAACCCCGATTCACTAATAGCCGCTAAATATCATTAAACGAAAAAATCGATGCTAACTAAAAATTTCATTGCTAAATATTTCAAAAATATCGTTCACGCTAATTGTCACTAAGGACCTCAATTAATATCACTTATAATTGCCATCACAAAATTTTAACTTATGGTTTCCTAAAATTTTGTCGCTAAAAGTCGCTACTTAAACTATCGGTACTAAGTAAAAAATTTCATCGCTAAAATTGCTAATAAAAAAAATATCGGCGCTAAGTTAAAATATCGTCGCTAAAGTTTACCAATAAAAATTCGCTCATAGAAATCGACTATAAATCTTGCATATAAAAGTCGTCGCTTAAATTAAACTATACGGCTAGCATTAATTACCATGGTTCGGGGTGTTACATAAGAACTTTCTTATTCGCTGAAGAAAGATAAAAGTCAGCATGAGGATATGAATTAGATTCTGAAGATGAAGCGAAAGAGCTTGTTTCTGAATATTACTACAAGCCTGATGACGAAACAACATCCAGATGACGAAGAAAGTTTTAAAAAAACTTTAAAACGCGTAGGCATGATATTCATGATGTCAGAAACCTACAACCATGAAGAAGAGATAATTCCCTTATTTAATAACATAATTAGTCAGAGTTAATCAGTTGAGGAAGAAAGTTCCAGTTTTATAAACCATTTGAAATTAATAAAATAACCCTAGAGGGGGGTGAATAGGGTTTTTGAAATATAATGGGGAATTTAAACTAAGCAACAATCATGAAACTCAATCAAACCAAGTAACACTTCAATGAAGATGCTAACTACACAATCTCAAGCAATTGTAGAGCAATAAGTAAAGAGATTGAGTTAGAGATACTTGACAATGAGATTTAAATGGTTCGGCTTGAACTACCCTCAAGCCTACGTCCACCTCTTCAAGGAAGTCCCTTGTAAGAGCACTAGAATCCACTAGCAACAATCTTCTTCCGGGTCAAGATCAAAACCCTTACAACACTTGGTGATATCCCCACACCAAGCACAAGCCTTGAATCCACAAAGCTCTCCAAGACTTGACAAACCCAAGCCTTGATCACAATCCTTTTACAAAGATCAATTGTGTACAAAGAAACCTTCTTGAAAGGAAATGAGTACAAATGAAGCTCTAGTACAATAGAGAGATGAGAGAATTGATGACTTGAAGGATGCTCACTCTCAATCAAAGAATTGCTCACAAAGATGCTCTCTTTAATGATGTAAAATCATGAAGATGAAGAGAGAAAGTTTAATCTATGAGCCTTGATGTTTCTCTAATGAATGGAGGCTTAGAATGTGGTTTCCATGGTGTATGATGAAGCCCCAAATCATTTATATAGAGAAGAGATCAAATATAGCCGTTATAGGCATAAAGTGAGCAAAACTGTCATTGCAGTCGACTGGATTCCCTCTAAAATAGCCGTTGGAGTCTTGTCCTCGAAAATAGCCGTTGGAGCTGAATTTTGACCAATGCAGTCGACTGCATTCCAATGCAGTCGACTGGATTCAAATACAGTCGACTGTAATACCCTACTGCCTATTAGCTGCCTCACGGAACCCCTTTTCCTATTTTGGACATAACTTTCTCTAAAAAAATCGAATTGAGATGCTGTTTTTTGCGATGGAAAGATAATGAAATTTTTTATCAAGATATGAAAATATTAGTACCAAAATAGTTTTTGAGAAAATCGGAGTGAGCTCCAAAGTTCACTCATTTTCAAGAACCACAATTGTGTGAAAGGTTATGAACTCATGCAATGCACAAGGTGTCCTAAGGTATTTTTAGGTCATAGTCATCAATCCAAGCATCAAACCAAGACTAGTTACGTAATAGGAAAGATCAATTATAATTGATAGTAACTTAGCCGATGCATTCTTTGTTGCTCTTCGACATTGGACTTGATGAAGCTTCTATAGCATGTCCACTATAACTTTAAGCTTCTTTGGCTTTAATCCATCTATCCAACTTCTCAAATGTGTCTTCATGAGTGTGCATGTATATACCTACTAAGAATACACTCAAAGCACACATTAGAACATAATCAATGTGTAGTTATCATCAAAACAAGATGTAAGCCTAGGTTATCCAACCATAGGGCTAACACCATTGAAAGATGCCTAAAATTAAGGTTGGAGAAATATAAAAAAACTTCATATTCAAGTTTAGAAGTAAGATGAATGTAGTGATCTCTAAAGGGAAAACATTTGTAGGTAAGGCTGAGGAAAAAATACTAGAAATTCCTCTCTTCAAAATAGATAAGGTAAAATAGTTTCTTAGAGAAGGATATTGCTATGTTCATATTGGCATGCTACAAGTTAGTCTTTGTTCACTATTTACAGATGACAGTAGATATACACTTTTGAAAAAGCCCTAATAGGAGGAACCCAAAGTAACTTGTACAATTGACCAATTTGGTTTAAAACTACACCAAACTAATTATGTCCTTAAAAGATTCTTATCTTAATAAAGAACTAGGACTGAGGATTCAAACTCAAGACATGACCGAATTACGAGAAGTATGCAAAAATACTGCTATACAATATCATCTGGTCTACAGAGTGGTAAATACCACAAATCCACCAAGTAAAACGCTAAATAGAGAAGTAGAACTATTTGAACAAACAAGTAGTAATGTTCGAGCAATAAAAGCATGGAAGATAAATCCAAAGCAATTATCATGGCCTAAAAAATGGGTAATAGAAGAAGAATTAGCTAGTAAACATCTAGAACACATGCAGATTAGGGAAAATAAATGTGTTGTCATCATCGAAGAACCAAGAGACGTTTCGTCTCTTCTACATCTTCCATGTCTACAAATCCAAAAGGCAAAGGTAAGGAAAAAGTGGTAGAAGATTCTACTAAAGAAGAAAAAAGTTCTAACGAAGACATCATTTGGTACAAAACAGTTACCATTCCAATCATGAGAAGTATGTCATCACGTGTAGAAACCATACATTTAATGACCACATCATCCATCCATGACACTGGCAAGAAAAAGCTTAAAGAAAAGGCTTGACATGATATGAGCTTCAAAGAGGCATTCAAGCTATTATGAGTATTATTAAGGGCAAAAGGACATCTGAAAGATGAATAACGAATGAATGGCAGTAAGTCCAAACAATTCTTATATAGAATTAAGCTTTGACTTCCAAGGATATCAGCCATATAAATAGAGATGCTCTAGTAGCTACAAGAGCATTCTATTGTCTGGCAAGACTAGGCATCTTACCAAATGAAATATGGATCAAATAGATCAACTCATAAGCATGCGAATGACAAATGGCAATGAGTTCGAACCAGTATATGAAGCTTATCATATTCTGATTACAATGAGTGGAAAACAGTTCAATATAGAGCGATTAATCCAGTTCAGCTCGCTAGATGATGATTTTCTAATAAGAAACCCTTTTTAAAACAAACTAAAAGTTGACCATCTATTCAGGAAGAGTTCCATATTGAAATACAACATCATAAAGTTCCGTTGCTAAAATATGCTGCTCAAAGATGTAAATTTAGTTTTCATCCAGAAAAAACTAGGAGAAATTCAAAAACATATCAAGAGTGAGTCTCTCTATGTAGCCCAACGTGGTGAGGAGAACAAGACAACCTCATGGAAAAGGTTTCTTAAAGAAGAAGTAACCAAAGAAGAGTTACTTAACGAAGAAGTAACCAAAGAAGATGACAGTTGGATTAAAGATACAAGTCAACATTATTAATGCAAACAAGGAAAAAGAAAGTCCTAGTTTTGATAACTACAAAAAAAAAGTTAAAAAATAAAGTGATGACCCACTAAAATTATGAGAAAGGGATAATCCTTGGCGATATTGACACTCAAGGATAAAGATTTTGTGGTTAACGTAAAAGCAATGTAACATAGTCTTGAGATGGTCCAAGAATTTGGAAGACAGATTCCTGAAATAATAAAACAAGGGTTAATAAGATGCAGTGAGAGTCCTCATTCAAGTCCGAATTTCGTGGTAAAAAATCATGCATAACAGGCTAGAGGAAAAGCTAGATTAGTCATAGACTATGGAGTTTTAAGCTAGCAATGATCAAAGATGGCTATAAAATTCAAAACACGGTCTGCTGATAAACAAAATCTAGCTAGCCAACTTTTTCTCAAAGTTTGATTTAAAAAGCGGCTATTGGCAAATCAAAATGGAAGAATCATCAATTCCATTAACTGCCTTTAGTGCACCATAAGGACACTAATGGACGGTATTATCATTTGTATTAAAAAATGCTCCACCTCTATTCCTACGAAAGATAACATTTTTAGAAAGCATTGAGACTACTATGTAGTGTACATAGATGATATATTTATATTCTCAAAAACCAGAGAAGAAAATAGAAATCATCTAAAAATGATAGCACAAGAATTTATTGATCATAGATTAGTACTATCACAAAAGAAATGTGAATGTGAACAAACCACCATTAACTTTCTAGGATTGAGAATAGAAGACACTAGAAAATTGTCCTTCAAGATCACATAGCTGAAAAGTAAACCTATTTTCAGAACAAATCAATGATGTAAAACAACTTCAAATATTTATCAGGTTGTTCAATAATGCGAGAAAATTCGTCACAACTTAATCAAACCTAACAGAAGTTTTAAGTAAAAAGCTTAAAAAAGGAAAGTGGATATGTGAAGATCAAGATACCCAAAATGTTCTTTGGATAAAAGCTTAAGTTAAAACCATGCCGAAACTAAGCTTGCCTAAACAAGGAGATAAGCTAATTATAAAAACCGATGCTTCTGAAAATTGCTGGGGTGCAGTATTAAAGGTAATACCCCTTGATCAAATTGAAGAACAGTTATGTTGATACTGGAATGGAACCTTCAAATATGTAGAAACTCGGTGTCACATAAACGGGAAAGAGTTTTAGCTATAGAACTTGGCATAAAATATTTTTACATATTTCAAGTTTCAGAATACTTTCTTATTCAAATAGATAATAGGTGTTTTAAAACTTTCCTTAAGAGAGGTCTAAGAGATGTTAGTCAAACAAGATTTTATCGATGACAACAACAGTTCAGCTATTATAATTTTGATGTAGAATACATCTCATTAGCTAGAAATGCACTTGCAAATTGCCTAACAAGGGAATTATGTTTTATGATACAAGGAGTTGTAACGTCAAAAAGGACTACTCAAAAGGCCTTAAAAGAAATGTACGAAGCAAAAGATCTTGAAGTCGATCTATTGGGAGAACCATCAAGAAAATTTGCCTATTACATCATTTACCCTAAAAAGAAAGAGGATAGTTCCTTGTCATTCACAGATCCTCCCCCAGTAAGGGAAGAAGATGGTTGGAATTACCAACAAGAAATTCCTAAAACAGGACAATACAAAACTAAGCATTCAAAACCAATGCATAAGTTTTGGAATAAAGAGAGTAAGGCTGAAACTTTGACAGAATGGCGCCCTAAACGAATAGGCAAGAAAAAAAAAGTACTATCTTAAGAACGAGGATTTAAAAAGAAAAGTGGCAACTGATGAAGATGAAAAATCTTCAAACCAGAATGTTACCATAAAACAAACAAATGATAATAATAATAAAAATTTATTTTATGATCCAGGGTTATGTGAAGAGATCTCTTTGAAATGTTTGGTAACACTTGAGGGAAAGTTACCGAAAAGAGTTACGAACAACCCTCAGCCAATTAATTGATTATGTTAAGTACCTAGAGAAAAGACTTAATAGAAACAATGAAGAAGGAATGATAGTCTTACAAAAAAAAGAAGAAATAATCCGAGTTGTTAGATGAACTAGAATCATTACTCCCAGCTGATATCACTACTAAAATAAAATAGCTAGCCAGAAGGAAAATGAATACGAAGAGATCCTTTGCAAACAAGAAATGAGAGCATTCCTGAATTGGGATTATGGATGGCCAAGCCTCACACTACCATCAGACAAAATTGATCTTAAATAGATTGAACATGGACTCCGAAATAGACCGAGATGATTGGCAACTCATTGCAAATCTCTCAGCTATAACTCGATATGCTCTTGGAGTTATGGGATTCAATCAAAAGATTATCACAGTCCAGATACTGTCTACCTTGGCAAAAAGGAGCGAAACCAAGTTTTACCAAATTTGATTCATTTATCAATTTACTAATAAAAGGTTAATAAATTTCTATCGGCCATACCGAGATGAACTATGGAACTCATATAATGCGGAGATATACAAGATTGAAAGAATCAGTCTTATCCATACAACCATTGAAAACATGGTAGCCAAACCCCAAGAAGCATATTCTCCGATGGACGAAGGATATTAATCCTGAAGGGTGTAGAGCATTCATAGAGCCGTCCAAACAGGGTCAAGATCAGGTAATCAAACTTTATGAACAATTCAACAGCCAAGGACAAGAAGAACCTGATCCGCCTAGCTAAACTTTTGAGCTGTACAAGAGGGTTCGGGACCACATGATAAGTATGATTGAAATGGACATAAGTGCCAGCAAAAAATGACAAAGCCAAGTGGAGAACATAATAAAGATGTCCACATAATAAAAGCAAAAGATAATCCAACAAAAAATAATAGAGGATACTCACTGTTAAAAAATCCTATGTACCCGATCCTTTTATCTATAAAAAGGGACGAAGTAAGAGTTAGAAGACATATGAAGTTTGAGAAAGTGTGAAGTATGTAAGAGTGTGAAGTGTGCTAGAATTAGTGTGTACAACAGTAGAAGGAAACATTGTTTCTATTGCTCCTATGTAAAATTCCCTTTTTAGTATAAATAAAGAATTGTTGATTTTAGTACGATATTTTTCTATCACGCTTTTCAAACCAATATCCTCAAAACTTGAGAGTGCTTGATTATAGCCACTAGCCAATTCTGAGGGCATCGAGCTATGTGTCCACTTGGTGAAAAGCTTGGATATCCAAAAGCTTCAGGAGAAGCATGGCCGACGTACAACGTCTCTGTAAGTAACATTATATCATAAATTAACCTTGTGTGATTATATTGTATGTGACAAAGTATTATATGCATAAAATTATATTTTTCTAAAATTTTGGGGTTAGAATACAATTACATTAAAGTATTAGGGCTATCTAGCACTATTAAGGGAGAAGACTTAATCTAGACCAGCCATAAATCACTGATAGACGGCCAGATCGCGTTGACAAATAAACTAAGTTCCTGGCATTGTCAATGGATCACGACTAAATGTGTGTGTGTGTAACATCCCGGAATTTCCGGAACGTTAACACTCTCTCAATCACTTACACTAAAACAGGATATCCTTAAACTCATCAAAATAATACCATAAGCTTTTCAGAGCAACTAAACTATCAATTTATCATAGTCCTAATATCATCGATATAACATGAAATCTAAGTTTGAAAATATCAAATACCAATATTAACCCACGCAGGGGTTCTAATTACCAAGTCTAAAGTTTAAAGTTCTCTTTTTCCTTGCTTGGCTCTAATCCACATAGGCAACCTCAACCTAAAGCTGGCTATCACCTGCAGAAAGGAAGTCAAAAGAGAGTGAGCTCTCGAGAGCTCAGTAAGGTCGATCAAAGATTTAAAATCACAAAAACGATTCGGACGATTTTTCATATAAAACTTTTGAAGAGTATTTTCAATGAAATACAACACTTAGACAAAGATGAACAAAACGAACGATTTTACATTTCAAGTCCAATAACAACTTTTTGAGGGATTTTGCTTTCGATGAAATCACTACAATACGATATAAACATAGGGATGAGTATTCAACTCAATCCCTTAAATAATAGGCATTTGAAACACTTCGGATATAATAAAGCATGAATGGATAATATTCAAAACAGTTCAAGTGTAATAAAACATAGACATGAAACATTGAACATGAGCAGTACAGAAGTAAAGCCACCCCGGCAGTGTCGATCGCTTTACATATGAATATGTACACTGACTAGTCCATCTAGGTACTAGTAAAACCCATCCAACAGACCATCCTTATAACGCCAACAATACAGACCATCCTTATGGCTCCCAAGTTACTAACTCATGTCAACATTGAGAAGTAATAAATAGAATTCGAAATATTTTATGATAGTTGAATCGATAAAACAGATGAGAATAAATAAAGAATTCCAATCGATCGCTAGAAAGTTCAAGCTAGGGTTTCATGGGCGGTTCGAAAGTATTTTTTCATATCAATCATAAAAACAGAGCTCAATGAACTTTGTAAAGGTTCCATAATAAAACATTTAAAAACAGAATAACGAAGTGGGGTTCGGATAGAAATCCTTTACCTCGATCCACGCTATGCAATGCTATGCAACCTCGATTATAATTCTTTGAATCAACCTAAATTTATAATTTAATTGTTAGAACACAATTTATGTCTAATATACTAGAAACCCTAATATCGACCACCCATTGCGTACCCACTCTCTCCGAAATCGCGCACTCAAAACGATCCCCGCACCCGTCCAACCCGATCGGAAATCCTACACTCCTTAACGGGTACCGACACTCTAGAATTTATAATAATTTATAGTAAAACACTTTTATAGCTTAAAACATTATTAAAAGTCAAAATATGAATTTTTTGAATATTTTTGAATCAAAAATAATTTCTTTAAATACAATAAAAACCCAATAATAACCATAATTACTTCCAGCTGCAAAATAACTCCCATAATTTTTATAAGAACTTGAAAATATGCGTAAAAATTATATAAATTTAAATCAGAAATTAAAAGGCATTAAAACTATTTTTAAATTATTCATTTTGGTAAAAACAATGCGATACGGAAACCATAGCAAATCAACTCCAAAAATCATAAAATTCAAACTGAGTCTTATTTATACCATAAGGACATTACTATAAATTTCTCTGAAACATTTTCAGGGTTTAAAGGCTCCAAAAGAATTTTATGAATCTGAAATTACAGAAAATACTAAAATTAGATATGATTTCAGAAAATTATGAATTTTTGCCATAAATTCTAATATGGCCTAACGTACTGTACTGTTAAATTTCGTATGCTAACGATCACTGTATAGTATTCAATACTATCGTCGAGTCTAACGCTAACTAAATCCAATCCGTGCTTCCCTTCTTTTTCCCTTCGACGCTCTCTCTTACCTAATTCACTCACTGACCAACCATTTCTTCTCTGCCCAGAACACTGCTCACATCCGCAGCTGCCCACACCTCTTCCTCACACACACTAATTTTTCACTCACATTACTCACATATATATACACACACGCTAATAATACACTCACTTCACTTCACTACACTACACACCCCAGCACCCATTTCCTCTTCCACTTATACAGGTTCACAAAAATATACACCATTAACTCAGCTACTCTCTTGCCTAACTCACACTTCACGCACAGCCTTCTACCTCTTCCACTACTCACCTGTACACACATTCCATTCACAACCACATTATGATCCCACTGACTTAACACACAATTTTCACACACTTCCTTACCCATATACTCACACACTCACTCACACAATACACCCTCTGTAACATTTCCCTCACTCACATCTCACTCCCTCTCTCGTACGGCAGGCCCATGGCTGCCCCATTCTCTTTACACAACTCCCACACTAACACCCATTTCATTCCACTCATGCATTACCATATATCCACACATTAAACACTCACAACACTTCTGAAAATATACTTACCCATTTGCAATACCCATTTGTAATGCCCATTTCAGACCATGGCAGTTAGTCTACATATATACTCTTCCAAACCCACACTCTTTCAAACCCATTACATTCACATTCCCTCCATCTCACACACATTTCCAATATACACGACTTACACATCCAATTACCGAGCTGCCATTTCTGCAGCTCCCACATCACCACAAAAAGAAAACAACTACTGCATATATTCAGTTTACACACACTCACTTCACCATTTGAATTCTACTCAAACCCCTCTTTACACACTCTGCTACGTCTCTATTTAACACTAATACACGCGCACACACAACAACAACAACTCACAAACTCATGCACTCTCAAGCCCTGCTGCTTCCACGGCAACCATCACTCCACGGCCTCACCAAGCACACACATGTACATGACTGAAGTTCAGCCTTTCCTTTGCCCAATGCACACCGAAAACCTGTATGGAGTCAGCTTCTTCTTCCCCTTTTCTCCTTCTTTGTCTCTTAATCCCATAGACACATGACATTCACGGCCCCCTTTCGCATTATAGCTGCTGCTGCCCTTCTTCCTTCCATTTCATACCCACATGCAAGACACGCCTAACACAAACACACATGTGGACATAGACACAACTACTCAGTCACAACAGCCATTATCCATGCCCCTACACTCACATTCTTATCACACACAAGCACATGTCTCTCTCTAAAGGCAGCCATCACTGCCTCTACGAAATCTGTTCTCTATCCCAACGCAGCCCCGTAATTCTACAACCATTATTTAAACAAGGGAAATCGGAGTTTACCTGAAATTTGCTGGAAAACTCTTCTTGGCGTTCCTCCTCCGCCTCTGATCCACTCTCTCTCAAGCGTTTACAGAAAATATGGGAAGAACATTAGGGTCGGCTGTGGCATCTTATTGGTCTATATATAAGCAAAGCCCTAAAAAGACACTTACTAAAAACCCCCTAAAGTTTCGTTAGTTATTAAAAATGTACCCACAACTTTTATTATTACGAAATGGTCCAAATTAAATTATTTACTATAGTTTAGGTGCTCGAACAATTTTAATGGTTTGGTTAGAAAACCCGCTATACTAAGTGTCGCTAAAAGTCATTAAATAAAATATCAACGCTCACTGAAAGAAAATTCGTTGCTGATATAAAAAATATATTCTCATCTAAAATTTCTAATTAAATCCGATAAAGTGTCGCGGTGTTGCAGTGTGTGTGCGCGCGCGCTCGTGTGCATGGGTGTATGTGTGTATGCGTGTGTGTGTGGACTGTTACATACAATATATAGCTTGGATGTTGAATGTATCTCATCAGGTAAAATTGCTCTCGTAGGTTGTCTAATTTAGGATATGAGTTTTATGATAAGCTAGTGACCCTAAAATAAGCATAGTTGTGAACATATAGGCTATCAAGTTGGTTGGTTGGTTACAATAAAATAAGCATGATTAAAACTGATACCAAGATCAATGAAAAGTGAAAGAATCAAGTGTCTTGACCAGTGTTATCAAAGGCGCATGTGCACCTAAAGCGCAAAGGTGAGCCTATGTGCAAGGCGTAGGCGCTCGCCTTTCCAAAGCGAGTGTGAAATAAAAGTAAATAGATATTAATGCATTTTACCACCAAAATGACTTAAAAGAAAAAAAAAACTTGAAAAAGTTTCAAATTCTAAAATACGACACTTTGACAAACTTTCGACATTAGAAAATTTTTAAGTCCAATGAAAATTAGTAAATCATTGAGTTAACATGGCACATTAAAGTTTTGTTATGAAATTTCAATTTCATCATCACTGGTAAACCCGATTTCAACTAAAGAACTGATTCTTTCTATACATGGCAATGTGTGACTCTTGCAGTTTGGCAGAAATTGTTATATAACATCTGGACTTTCATTCAATCAATTTCAAGACTAAGCCAGTACTATGAATGGGAAAAGCGTATACCAATTGCTATTACAAAATGAATGGCTTGAGTACACTTCAAACTCTTCGGAAGATGATAGTTGAGGCTCCTGTAAAGTACCAATCATACTCAACATTTTTAGGTACGAGAGAGAATGTATGGAAAAACAAGGTAACCAAAGAAAAAGTGGCAAACATCAGAACAATAACTGAGGAGCTCCTGGAGCGAAGTGAAAGCGCTTTTCAGCAGAGAGGAACTAGATGTAGGCTTGATGTGTCTGTGTGTGAGAGAGAGAGAGAGACGAATGGACCTGGTGGTGTGGTGGTCGAGCAGTCGACAGTAGCTGTGGTAGAGAGATACAACAATGGCGTCGATTGGGGTTGGGCGGTGGAAGGTGGAGCAGCAGCCAACGGCGATGGGAGCTGGCACCGGGGCAGTGAGAATACAGTGAGATGTGAGATTGATTTGGGTATTTACTTTTTAGGTCAATAAAATGAACCAGAAGGGAAGGAAATCAAAACAGACGAAGGTCTAGATGATGCCATAGACGAAATCAATCAACAAGTCAAATTCTTGAGCCTTTATTCGCACTTCCATCGCCATGGGGGGCCTGGCGCCTAGGCACGCAAGCGACTTGCCCTAGGCGTGGTACACTGCCTGTGCTGGGCTGAGCATGGCCTCAAGGCGCGCCTTTGATAACACTGCATGCACTGGGGGTGACAAAAATTAAAAGTAAAGGTTATGCCATGTGACAGTTCCAGAGAAGAATGTGTCCTGGGCAAAAGGGGACTACAAAAAACTAATGGGGATCTGCACTATTTTCTTGAAGAATGCTATGTCAAGTCCACTCTTTCATCTGTAAAGAAAGGTCAAACTATGTCTCTATGGCGGGTTTTCAAGTTTGTTAAGTTTGCTTTATGCCAGTATGTGCACACGAGTAGAAAAAACATTTTTTCTCTTAAAATCTTTGTTTTAATTATTTGTATTGCTACTGTTTCTGCATCGTCGCATTCTCGAGGATCGAGTGTGTTCGACAATAGCTTTTAACTAATTCAGAAAAAAGAAAGGCGTCAGCCTACATATGTCCACTGGTTGAAAATTTTGAAGACCAAAACACAACAACAGAAGCATGATGGACACAAACTCCAAAACCAAAACCAACTACAATAGGAATGCAAGTAACACTATGTTGTAATAACATATTCTGAATGCATATTGTATATAAAAGATTCAAGTGAAATTATAGACAATATGCATGCTATATATGGCATATTTAAACACAAGTAATATATTGTAGGGAGTTATTTAATTGTTAATGGTCTTAGGTCATGAAGCAATAACACAAATTACTAAGAAACCCCATTGGTCCTCACAAGTCAAGTTAAAAACAGCAGCAGTAGAAGTAAGTTTCAAAAACTCTAGTATTAGGAAATTAGTTTCCACCGGTCTCTCTGTGGAAAATTTCCCAAAGTTAAATGCAAGAGACCTGTAATAAGGCCATAAACGATGTACAAATTTGCACTAGGGGACTACTTTGTTTTTCAATTTTAGTAGTACTGTGGTATCACAAACCACTTTATGAGCTAGCACCATACTAAGTTCACATCCCTGAGCAAATCAAAGGTAGACCATCCACGCCTAACCCAGGGTACTTGCAGGAAATTGATTTCTTAGTGGTCTGGCTCCAAGGAGACTCGTACTGCATCAAGTATGCGTTCTAGTTACCAATTGAGTTGGCCGGAGGAGATTACTATGGAAGCCAATTTCGGATTGGTTGAGAAACTTGTTAGATGCCAAAACTTTGAGACATTTGGTTATTACAAAAGGGATGTTGTCGCTAAATATTTAGTTGACTTCGTACTTTTGCCGCTAATCTCTTGGCTACTTCTAGTGAAAAAAGGTTTCCATTAACTCATTGATAGAGTTTTCAAATTTGAACTCCATTAATGTGACGTGTAGGATGTCTTCTACTATTTGGCGACATTAATCACCTAAGGCTTTGTTGGAAAAAGTTTGTTTATACTTGTTTATAAAATCAATTCCGAAGATACTGAACATGCAGAATTGAATGTATAAAGTTTCTAAATGAATGAACCAACAGAATCAGAAAAACTGGACAATACTAAATTTACTTTCTGTAGAATCATAGAATTGAAAAAGAAAGAACCGATGCATGAATATGATTTACTGTCCTTAAGACTTTATTCCTCCTGCAACGGTGCTAACGGTATCTGACGAAAGTCTCCCAAGATACAAATGTAATAACATATAAGAATAAGAGCACTCCAAATTCTTATACCCAGCGAACCAAAACAATACATAATTCTTTGTGTGATGACACTCAGGGACGAAGAGCAAAATAATTTTGAAGGAATTTTTTTTCCTGATCTTAAGAAGCCTGAACACTGTATTGATACAATGAAAGAAAACTCTTCATTGAAGGATGGAACTGTTGACTGAAAGGTCAAAACTTTTTAGAAAAGAATTAATTAAATAAAAAAATTATTTACTTCAAATATTTTAGTTCCAAAAAGAATCAAACCTGTGGGCCCAAGCCCAAGCCACAGTCACAGCCATGTCCTGGACAAGACAGGCAGGCGGTGCATGGATGTGGACTTTAGGTCAACGTAGGTCCTCTCTCATTCCAAAACTTGGATACCTCCAAGGGGCCCAACCTTTAGCCTAAAACTAAACCTTATAAGGAGGCAACGTTTACTTTATCTCTTAAATGTGGGATTTCCCTTTTCCCCTCAAGTTGAATCACTAACTTCAACTTCGAGTTTCTCATTCACTTCTCATTTGCTTTAAACTTGTGAATATGCTATGATTATCAACTCTAACAGACGAACACGAATCAACTGGTTCTTAACCAAATTATGGTATAGAACCCATTTGAAAATTGAGTTAAAAATGACTTCTCAAAATGATTTAAAAACCCCAATGCCAACAATCACCCACATGAATAGAAAACTGACTGGTCACTAAACGCAAGAAGAAACGCTGACACTAGAAAGAGTTCAATTAAAATGACACTGCATCGGGACAGGTAACCATTGGATTTGAACCTTTTTTAGTGAGAACTATCAGATTTACTGGCTAACCAGTGAACGTGGTGTCTTGAACTGTTCAACCTTTGGTGTAAATCAACACAACAGAACTTCACACAGTTCTACTCAAACATTGTTTTGAGCTTCTCATTTTTGTGTTGATTTTGGCCCTAAATAACTCCTAGTTTTTCATGACTGCTCTCTGAGAACTTAGCCTTGCAATTCTCATGGAAGCGGCCTACTTCTTGCTCACTTAGGTGACTTGTCATTAAGAGATTCCTACTGCACCCCTACTTGGTTTTTTCAAGATATAAGAGTCATTAAGGTATTGTTTAACCTAAATTTTATAGGCGGCATTGGCTGCTCATCTTGTGAATGGATATGAGGGTTTTAACCCCCTACAGTGCTTTGTCTGAGTCGCGGTTACATAATTCGATTTTCTCTTTGAACCTAAATCTTGGGATCTCCACTCAGTAAGGTAGGGTTTTCATCATGGCCACTATTTAGTTAATAGGTTTAAGACCCATTCCCCTCAATTAAGAATTTACTTTCTCTCTAGTCAAAGCTTTTGTTAATAGATCATCAATGTTATCCTTTGACTCCACAGAGTCAATATAGATAATTCCATTAGAAAGTAATTGCTTAACGATATTGTGTCTACAACATATGTGTCCTGACTTGTCATTATGCATACTGCTTTATGTTCTTCCAATTACAGATTGGCTATCACAATATATGAAGATTGGTGGCACCAATTTAGGCCAATTTGGAATAGCCTCCAAGAAATTAAGAAACCGCTCCGTACTTTTCTTCTCTTCTCCTGTCCAAACCCAGAGTACAAGGTTACTGTTCACGCAGCTTCTCCTCCTTTTATCCCTTATCACAAACCCACTTCACACATACACATTTCCCACAATACACTCTTCACTTTCTTTCCTAAAAGACACACAACAACATTTCTGGGTGCCATTGCAGGCCCTTTTATATCCCTTTCCTTCCAATGCACACACGCTACACGCACATATATAACACAGATACACACCAGTGCACTCCCAGACTCATGGCACCATGCACTCACTTATATATATACATATATACCATTTCATATGCCCATGTCTCCTTCTTCCTTTAACACCCTCACACTCATTCATGTACAAACACAGCAGCTATGTACACACCTATATCACCTCTAAAACACAAGGTCTACACACATTTGCCACAACCCACAGCGCACCCCCACTGCACTCACACAAACACACTCACTTGCACTCAGCAAACACACAGGCACTCACATTAGCTTCCCCTTTTTGCACCCATATAATTCTATTCATACCCACTCCCTCACGGCAGTGGGTCTATCCTTTTCCCCTCTCTTCTTTACTCCTTTAACTTATGCGTGCACATATATAGAGATAGATACACTACACCCAAACAACCAACATCCCAACACTCCCTCATTCAACCTTTTAGCCACCCATCAAACCTCAAGCACACACTCACATCAAGCCTGAACTACCCAGGTAAAACACCCATCTCACTCACTGTATATTCCACATATGTACACATCTCACACCTTCAAGAATTAAACCCATTAAGCACCCTACACTACACCAGTTCACCATACCAAAGACACACAGAAATTCACTCACGCAAATACACCACACATGCACAGCTCACCACAATTCATACATGAGCATAAACACGGCTGTGCCTAGCAGCCCACACACCACGGCATGCGTACACTCCCAGTCGCTCAGCCCAGATCAGAAGTGGAAGTTTCCATACAGTCCCTTTCTTTTGCACCACTTCCACGCACAATGAACACCAACACCTCACAGCTTCCCCTTTACACGTACTTTGCCACATTTTGCAACCACAACACACAGTCACATGTACACACCAAACACACTCACCGCACTCTCAAACGCCCGCACACTTAGACATAGATTCACACAGCTACCTACATATATATATACCCACGCAACCCGCACACTTACGCAATACACAGAAATACATTATGGCTACAATATTACCGAACCCACAAACTCGCATACGATCAATTCCCTGAACCGACTATATGTACATGTATATACACTGGAAAATGATATAGGTTATCGATATCTTACCGGAAAGCTTCGCCGGAGAGAGTCCTTCTCTCTTTCTCGATCTCTCTGACTCGCTCTATCTACCGAGTCCGAGATGGAATGAAAACTTGGGGCGGCTGCTGTAGTATGTACGTTATATATGTATAGCCCTAAAAGCAAAATTACCATAAACCCCCTTAATTTTTTATACTTATTCAAAACTAACCCGAAACTTTTTTTTTTATTATTAGGAAATAGCCCAGAATAACTATTTAAGATAAACTATATGCTAGGAAAATTATTAACGGCCGTTACGCTATCCCGCTTCACTATTCGTCACTAAATTTTATTTTTTTTTTAAAAAATAAATCCAATAAAGTATCGGGGTGTTATAATAAGTACCTTAAAACTTTTATAATAGCTATCCAATGATTTTTCTCCAGATTGCTTGTATATCTGCTCAGTTTACTGACAGCATATGGTATATCGGGTCTCATACAATTTATGATATACATTAGGCTCCCAATTATGCATGAGCACTCTAATTGAGATGTTCCTTAACTAGTTTTCTTATTTAAATGTAAGTTTACATCCAGTGGTGTCTTCACAAGACTAGTATCATAAATTTTTTAATTTGTCTAGTACTTTCTCAATATAATGAGATTGAGACAAGACTAGTCCATTTGACGTTTTGTTAATCTTCATACCACGTATAACATTAGCCATACCCAAATCTTTCATATGATTTTTTCCGGTCAACATTTTCTTTTTAGCCTTAATGGATTCACTAGTGCTCCCGACAATAAGCATGTCATCTACAAAAAGACAAACTATGACATATCATTTTTCTGTGCCTTTAATGTAGACATATTTATCACATTTATTGGTTCTAAAGCCATCTTCAATCACGAGTTTATCTTTGTGCCATTGTTTTGGAGCATGTTTTAGTCCATAAAGTGACTTAACAAGCTTACACACTTCCTCTTTTGATAAGGAGCTACAAACCCCTAGGGTTGTTCTATATAGAACTCTTCATTTATATTTACATTTAAGAAGGTAGTTTTCACTTCCATTCGATGTATCTCAAAATTATTAATAGCCACAATAGCTATCAATATTAGAATGGATGTTATTATACTAACCGGTGAATATGTGCCAAAATAATCAAGGCCTTCCTTTTGTCTGTACTCCTTGACAACCAATCTAACCTTATATTTTTTTATTGTTCCATCAGCTTTCATCTTTCTCTCAAAAATCCTTTTACACCATAAGGGTTTATTTTCAGGAGGAAGATCCACTAGTTCCCACGTATGATTTTGCACAATGGATTTGGTTTCACTACTAATTGGCTCTTTCCATTGTGGAGCTCTAGGAGTTGACTTTGCTTCACTCTAGGCAAGAGGCTCATTTTCTAACAGATAGGTCAAGAAATCAGGATCAAAATACGTACTTGCTCTCTTGCTATGTCTTGGTTCATCTTCCTCTTATGTGGGTTCTTGGTCCATGTTAATTCTTTTTAGTGAACCTCGTTTTTGTGCAATTCTATAAGGAAATATTTCTTGAAAAGAATGTGTTTTCTCTATTATGTTATTGACATGTATGTCATCAACTTCAAAGTTCTGCACTAAGAACTGATATGCAGAACTATGGTTTACATATCCAATAAGAATCCCATCAATGGTTTTAGGTCCTATTTTGACCATTTAAGAGGTGGGATTCCTACCCTTGCAAGACACCCCCGCATTTTAAGATATTCGAAAGAAGGAGGACGTTCTTTCCATAATTCATATGGTGTCTGTAGACACCCCATTTTTATAGTTTTATTTTAACCTTTTATATGTTCCTGTTGGCTCTATAAATAATTTTTTATTGTTTCATGTTGGGTATAAACCTGATAATAAAATGATAGGCCTAATTTACTTAGTTCAGCTAGGCAGTCTAGTCCAGTCAGTTAAGCCCAAAATAATTATACCATGTCCATTAGATAGCTAGCCAAGTTAGTTAAGGTTTAACCCGAGTTAAGGTCAAAAGATTGTGATTGATTAGATGACTTGTAAATATCTTGTCATTTATCCTTGGTACATGTGATTAATCCTTAATTTATATGAGATACGAAGATAATTTCTGAATCTGGTACATCCCATCTAACAAATCAGAGATAATTATTGAATTAGGATTAGATAATGTCTCAAAATTCGAGAAAAAATATTTTTAAGATATGGGATGAACCAGTCGGTTTTTGACTAACTACCAGTTAGTTGACTTTTATCAATCTACGGTTTTATGAAATATTTTTTCTTATCATCAAATCACAGGTTGATATAACTATGTTTACCATTTCAGGCGTCCCAGACCCCTATAAATAGAGCCCTTGGCCTTCATTTTTTGAGGACAAGTTTTTTCTCTCTAGAGCTATTATACAATTTCTTTCATAAAGTGGTAGATCATCTCTAAGAAGAATTTAGCACTTCATAAATATTTCTATATATACAAGTCATATGCATCATGGAGT
The DNA here is from genome assembly GCA_033065855.1 of Escallonia rubra. Taxonomy (NCBI): domain Eukaryota; kingdom Viridiplantae; phylum Streptophyta; class Magnoliopsida; order Escalloniales; family Escalloniaceae; genus Escallonia; species Escallonia rubra. Next base: position 49,184 of record JAVXUO010002680.1, on the reverse strand, counting down.
CATCATAAGGATATCTGGAGTCTTCTAAGCAAACACCTTCTCGAGGTATGTTTATAGTTTTCTAGATTAGCTTAAATGATAATGGTCTAGAGTGTCTCCCATTTCCCGTAGTTTCATTTCTATTCAAAAACCACAAAAAAGAGTCTTTTTTTATAGTTATTTTCTTTGTTTAAGACTAGGCTCAAATTGTAGACTACTTCCCATAGGACCAGTGTCAAACTATGATGTATTTGATTCCGATTAGTCCGATCAAATACGCAGGCCCCTTGACCCCTATTGTCAAGTACAAGCCAAAAAATATAAAAAGTAACTTAGGGTGAGTCTTGTTGTGTTTTACATGCTACGTCTTCTTTAGGCAAAAAAATCATGAAAAATAAAGTAGAGACTGAAAGGACGTGGCGGGTACCTAAAACCTTCTCGTTGTGTAACTTAGTACTTGGAACCCTCTCCTGGTTTCGATAGACTTATTGCCTTTTGGACACATTTAGAATCATTTTAGGATTTTTCTCATTTTCCCCGTTTAAATTAAATAAGATAGCGACTCCTATAAAACTCATCCTTCCGGGGAATTTTTCGAGGCGGTGCACCACAGTGGCGACTCTGCTGGGGACTAAAATCACTAAGAGGACTAGACATGAAATTTTTTTCTTGGTTTTTGACCTTATTGTATTTCTCTTGTATTTTTTTGTGTTCTGTATAATGTGACATAACTTTGTACTTGCGCTTTTATTTTCATACCTCACACACGTGCACGTCTCACCCCGACTCACTCATTTGAGAGCGACACATTCGAGGTCCTTGGTCCTCCTGGGCTTCAGGCAATCTCTTGATCAAGTTCTCAACTCCACGTGCCTCGTACTAAAGATTCCTCCTAGTCTCTTGATACATTAAACGACTTGTATACGTACTGGTGATCACCCATTATTAACTTCCTAACTACGGGCAAGAGGTATATGGTACAATCGAGCTGATAGAGTGACCTTTACACCGGTGTTACAAGGAGAAAACCTCACACCCAAAAAATTCAATATTCTACTCTCTATTAGGAGAATACCTGTGTTGGCCTATGACATGTTGGTAGGAAAACCAGCTAGCATTATGTAAGCTAAATTGGTAATTTCGTAAAAAAAGGGAGACTTTGACTAATCGACTGGTTATCCGTGCTCCCAACCAGGCAATTAGTAGTATGTGCATTGCTTGAAAAATTCAAAACTGTCGGGCTTATACCTCACACTGACCAATCGGCCAGTTCACTCATAGAGTGATTGGACAGTTAGTCGGTAACCATGACCTTCCCTGAATTTTCTAAAAACCCTTGGTTACCTTGCTGACCAACTGGCCGATTAACCCATTAGGTAACCAGATGGTTAATAAGTACCCCAGTTCTCCAAACATTCTCCAAAAAACCCATTGAATAACCAGACAGTTAACCCGTAAGGTTTACCGGCCAGTTAATCAGTTTCCATTTCTTGTATGGTTATAAATTAGAGGGTTTAATGTTTTGTACCCTGATTGTGTGGTTCTATCTAGGCTATAAATTCCTAGCTTGAGTCTTTTTTAATCCGTAGGGTAACCAAAAAAAGAATAAAAAAAAAAAACTCAGAGAAATAAAAAAAAAAGTCAAAAAAATTCTCCTTCTTAGAAGTCTCTTTTAGGGTTTGAGTCAAATAGAGTTTGTCTTTCTAGCAAGTCTTGGTGTCCAACCTTAACAAGTCGAGAGCATGTAAAAAAAAAAACCTTTCATGAGCAAGAGATGATCGCCCGATCATACTGGTTGAAATTCATAATTTACCAATCACTTTGATACAAAAAAATATTTTTGAATCTAAGGCTCTGTCTGGTAACGTTTATTTTTTCAGTTTTTTCGCCAGTTTTGTATACTGGAGAAAATAAACGCGCTTGACAAACAGTTTTTATTATTTTTTTCTTTCAGTTTTGAAAAACGGTTTTTAAAACAGGGCTGTTTTTTAAAACTCCCATTTATGAGTTTTGGATTTTCAGTTTTGATTTTTATTTTGAGACCACCAACACCACCTCCCACCACCACAGCCACCGCCCACTGCCGCTAGCGACCATCGGTCGGTCGGCAGCCACCACCGGCGACCATCGCCGGCCGCCGGCCACCGCCATGCCCCACCACCGCCACGGCAAACCACCGCCAAAGAAAAAACTGAAAATAAAAATTGGGTAATCAAACACTCAAAAGAAAAAACTCAAAATAAAAAACTGGGTAATCAAACACCCATTTGTTTTTGTAAAAGAAAAAAACTAAACTGGATTTTGTTTTTGTTTTTTTGGAAACAGAAAACCAAAACTGGAAGTGTTTCCAAACGCTACCTAAGCCTAGTGCTCTATCTAGTTGACACTTCTTCTTTGCACATGGGGGTGGTGACTCACTGTCTTTTCAAGCTTAAATATCAGAATTTCAGCTTCTTTAAAATTAAACGTCAAAAAACCTAACGGGAGAATTTGGTTTGAAACTTAGACATTCGAGTGAGAATTTAGGAAACTATGATGAAAAGGCCATGACTTCTTTTCTTGGCCAACCTCCCACAACCCGCATTTACCAAATGCAAGTCTAATCCTTAAAGATAATGAGCTTTCATATCGGTGTCAAGACTTTCTCCTGTTCAAAACTCACTTATCTCTCTCCTAGCTTGGACCATTCATCTTGAAGAAAAAAAAAAGGAAATACCCGCTAGAGTAAAAATCCTGGAAATGGTGGTCTATGCAAAAGTTAGGGTATAAAAAGAGAGGGAGTGAGGGAGGGGGGAGAGAGTGAGAGAGAGAGAGAGAGAAAGAATGTAGGTTTGTACAAGTCTTCCTTGAAATGGGCATTCCCGATTATTAGAAGCTATCATTTGGCCACCACATATCATCTTCATTACCCTGTACTAAAATTTTACCACTTGCTAGTCGTTTGTGCCTAAACAGTGTAACCTTTCTTTTTGGAAGCCTATATCTCTAACTTTAGGACGGGTAGTACCATTGTGTGTGCCTATGTCCTAAGTAATGCGGCAAAGTCAACTCAACATCGAAAGGGTTCCCCTTTTATATAAATCAAGGTCTTAAAGATAGGTGATGATTAACATCGTGATGATCATTTGCCATATCTCGAGAGAAAGGAAAAATATTGAAAGAAAGTAGAAGAACAAAAAAGGGGAACAGAAAGGTTGGAGAAGGATGGGTAAAGTTCGACGCATAGAATTGCCATTGATTGAGTTCAAAGAATGATACTCAGTAAATCCAGTTTGAACTACGTCCGACTTGATTCCCCAATGGGGATACATAGGCAGCTTAGTCACCTTTTAGGCATTGTCTCCATATGCACACACTAGGGGCTTTGGTTTTATGTTTGGGTTTTTGAGCTTATTTACCATTCGTTTTTTAGCCCACATCCTAGCCTAGATTGTGTCCCGTATAAATTCCTCCTTCAAGTTATGCTTATTCAAGAGAGATAAATGTTCTCTTACATTTTGATGAGATCAAAAAGAAAAAATGAAAAAAAGAAGATAATGATCCATGCAATTTTTTGAGCATGCTACATCATGAAATGATATGTTCACCTTCATATTGGCTTGTTGGACGACCTTTTGACTCCTGATTTCTCCTAACCTGATGTGTTCATCTCCCTATAGCCTGACAATGATCTGTTGATTTTCATGACCAATCTAGCCTACCTTATTCTGTGCGATAGCTTGATATATTTGACACCACTTCAATGATTATATGAGCAGTCTTACGACTTTATCTTGTGCCCTTCTTTCACGCACTTGATAATCATAAACTTTTGGTCAGCCTAGTCGTATACATTGATGTATTTACTAATCTTAGGCCCAGACTCCATTAGCCTCATAGATTATACTGTTCCACAGCATACACATCAGCCTCACAGTTCATACACTGCCATATATCTTCACTATCCACCTTTTTGCTCCCAACCTTTTCATGGTAGTCTTGAGGATTGAAACCTGAGTGTTTGAGTTGAGAATTAACTTATTTAGTGGTCTTCCCTCTTTGGGTAGAGATGGACGTGCCAACAAAGTAGGCACCATTGCCTTATATTCTAAACTATAAAATGATGTATGGAAAAAAGAATAGATCTTGAAGTGAATGGTCGATTCATCATATTGGGCAATCAAAGTGATTTTCAATTTAAACATGCTCTCGAACTGTGAAAGGTTATTATCTTTGTCATATGTTCTTCTCTGTAGATGTTTTTAGGGTTTCCCTTGTGATCCACCTTCCAATAGGGTTATGCTAGAGTCAACCCTCCTTGTATTTTGGTCTAGGGGCTACCTCTGAATCCCTCTTCCCTAACAGTTGTAATAGGGGTTTCACTTCTGACCCCATTCTATTAAGGTTATGTAGAGTCAACCCTGTTTACAGTTTGGTCTAGGGGCTTCCTAGACCTGGCAAAAATTTATCCGGACTCGTTACCCGAACCGTACCCGGGCCAAAATACCGAGTACGGGTACATGTTTTGAATACCCGCCGAAAATAGACCCGTACCCGAACTGACCCGTAATTTTCGGGTCGGTTGACGGGTTACCCGTTTTTCAAAGGATATATAAAGAAACAAGTGTGCCCTAAGCTAGCAACCCATCACTTTCATTTTTCTACTTCACTCAGACCCTTCTCTGCCTCTGCACCTCCGCCATCTCCCCTTATTCTCTGCCTCTGCGCCGCCGCCGTCCCTCTCGCAAAGATCTATCGCCTCCCATCACTTCGTCTTCCCCCTCACTGTCATGGATCTATTGAAACTTTACCCATTGTCAATCTATCATCGTTCAACTATTCGAGTAAGTGACCATCGGACCGACCGCAGCGGCGCCGTTCTTCTCTCCGTTGCCGACCAGATCTGCGTTGTCCATCGCTACTCCGTCGCCGGCCAGATCTATGTTGTCCAGATCTGAAGTTCACCGTCGCCGCCCAGATCTAAAGTTTACCGTCGCCGGCCAGTTCTAAAGATCTTGAAATTTCGGCCAGTTCTTTAGATCTTGAATATTCTTGTTTATTTTGTTTATTGAAGAATCTTGATCTTCAACCTTGTGGTGATTGTTGTGTGATGGATCTTCATGGGAGATTGTTATGTGAAATTTTGAGGTTCTGTTTGTGTGACGGAAAAAACGAGAAAGGAAGAACATCTGTTAAAAAAAATTATAAAAATTAATTTATTACCCGCGGGTAATACCCTACCCGCCAGGGTGGGGTACGGATCCCAGATAATTGTACCCGAAAAAACCCGGGTATAAATTACCCAACCCTTTTTTACCCGGATCTGACCGGGTATAACCCGTACCCGCGCGGGTCAAACCGTTTGCCAGGTCTAGGGCTTCATGTGAGTCTCTTTCCACGATAATTGTGATAATGTCTATCTTTCTCCAGTTCATTACATGGTCAGTCTTGGCCATATGCATTTCGTCTAAGGGCTCCTTATGAGTCCCCTCTCACGACAGTTAGGATAATGTTTGTCTATTTTTCTTTCTTGTTAGGATAATGTTTGTCTATTTGTCTTTCTTGTACTCACCTAGGGGCTCCATATGAGTCTCCTTTCATGGTAGTCATGATAATGTCTTTCAATATCCAGCTTATTGCATAGTCGTATAATCTTCATGCATTTTGTCTAGGGGCACCCTGTGATTCCCCTTTCATTATAGTCGTGATATATTCTGTCATCTCTTAGTTCATTGTATAGTCAATGTAGTTTGCTACATTTTTTCTAGGGGCTTCTGGTGATTCCCTGTTGATGACAGTCGTGATAGAGCCATTCTCCAGTTCATTGCATAGTCAACATTCGTCTGTATGCATTCATGTCCGAAGGCTCCATGAGATTCCCCTATCCCGACACTCAAGGTTAGTGTCTCTGTCTCGTCTAAGCCTACATTATATAAACATGTCTCTCACCTCTAGTATTCAAGAAGAAAATATAAAAAAATTCATATAATAAAAATAAGAAAAAGATAAAAATAAAATAAAATATGATTCTTGATCCTATCTTTTCTTTTTCCAGGTCCAGTTTTGAGTCCTAGGGCATTTGACCCTCCCTTCGTGTTAGTACATGAGGGTCACGTATAGTCTTTTTTCTAGATCAAATTCGATTTACATTTGGCTTGATCCTTTTTTGAATGAGGGTATGTAGGAAACCTCTTTCTGGTGCATCCATTTCCCATTCCAAGTTTGCTTCTAAGGGTATGTAACCCTTCATTCAAGTCAGCATGTGTAGGTCACGTACATTTCCCTTTTCCCCAGTCTGGATCCAATCCAAAGGTATTATACCCTCTGTCCAAGATAGTACGTGAAACGCAATCTTTTTGTTGTCCCAGTCCCAATCTAAGTATATTGTTAGAGGGTAGAAACCCTCAGTCTAAGTCGATATGCAGATCGCATAGTTTTGCTCTTAGTCCCGTTCCAGTTCAGTTGGTAAATCCACAGAAAATCTTGTGCGCCCCCTACAGATACCTTTTCCTTGGTATTAGAACGACCAACCACTTTCGAACATCATTGTCTCCGATTTTCCCGCATGAGTCTGTTATGTGTGTGCCTAAACGTCCATATGCCTTTACACGTTGTTGGCTCCGACTTCTACACATGAAGTGTCCAATCACTACCGGGCGTCGATGGCTCCGATTTTTCACACATAAGTCCTCTCCACGTGCCTCCGTTTTTATGCATTGTTGGGTCTGACTTTGAACGACACCTCTTTTATGAACTGTGTTCGTTTGATTCATTTTTAGGAATACGTAGGAAGCCTTACAAAGGTCCAAACTCATATCTGTATAAGTCTTTGAGTCTGTCTAGAGTCATGTGATCTTTTCTGTATCTCTTATTACAAAAATATGCTTTTTTTAGGGGGATGTTCGCTTGGACATGAGCTCCCTCACCGAGGGGCTCTGTAGACACCCCATTTTTGTCGTTTTATTTTCTATTTTTATTAATTTATGTTGGGATTTATTAATAAATAAAGTTTATTTTTTAACGTTGGGTGTAAACCTGATAATAAGTGATAGGCCTTATTTACTTAATTCAGCTTAGCCAATCCATTCAATAGTCTAACTGTCTGTCCAGTGTAGTTAGTTAAGCCTAAATCAATTAGGCATGGTCCATTGGATAACTAGCTAGTTAGTTAAGGTTTAACCCAAGTTAAGATCAAGAGATTGTGATTGATTAGATGACTTGAAAATATCTTGCAATTTATCCTTGATACATGTGATTAATCCTTAATTTATATGAGATATGGAGATAATTTCTGAATCCGGTACATAAAATCTAACAAATCAGAGATAATTACTGAATTAGGTTCAGATATTATCTCGAAATTCTGGGAAAAAATATTTTTAAGATATGGGATGAATCGGCCGGTTTTTAACTAACCGACTAGTTAGTTGACTTTTATCTGCTATTTTTATCAAATATTCAGCCATATCATTAGATCACATATTGATTTCGTCATCATTACCATTTCTGGCATCCCAAATCCCTATAAATAAGGCCCTTGCCCTTCATTTTTTAGGACAAACTTTTTCTCCCTAGAGCTTTTATATCATTTCTTTCATAAAAGTGATGGATCCTCTTTAAGGGAAATTTAGCACTTCATATTCATTTCTATATATACAAGTCACATGCATCATGGAGTCATCATAAGGACTTCCGAAGTCTTCTAAGCTCGCTCCTTCTCCAAGTACATTTGCACTTTTCTAATTTAGCTTAAATACTAATGGTCTAGAGCGTCTCCCATTTCCCATAGTCGCATTTCTATTAAAAAACAACAAGAAAGAGTATTTTTTCAGTTATTTTCCTTGTCTAACTCTAGGCTCAAGTTGTAGACTACTTCCCATAGGACTAGTGTCGAACTATGGTGGTTTTGGTTCCGATTAGTCCGTCGGATATGTAGGTCACTTGACCCGTATTCTCGAGTTCAAGCCAAAAAATACAAAAATTAACGTAGAGTGAGTCGTATTGTATTTTACATGCTACGTGTACTTTAGGCCAAAATTATTAAAAAGGAAGTAGAGACCGAAAAGGCATGGCAGGTGCCTAACACATTCCCGTTGCATAACTTAGTCCCCGGACCCCTCTCCCGGTTTCGATAGACTTGTCGTCTTTTGGACACATTTGAGTCATTTTAGGGTTTTTCTTATTTTTTCTAATTTAAATTAAATAAGAAGGCGACTCCTATAGAATCCTCTTTTCCGGGGATTTTTATAGAGGCGGTGTGCCACAGTGCCTTATGTAACTTCTTGTGGGGGTACTTTATTAAGAATGTATTTGCAGCTAAGACTGCCTCCCCCACAAGTTATCTTGGTAGACTTGAATATATCAACAAGGCATTCATCATTTCCTTTAAAGTATGATTTTTCCGCTCAACAATTTCATTTGACTGAGGCGCATATGGTGCTGCAGTTTCATGAATAATTCCATGATCAACACAATATTTTTCAAGAGGGAAAACATATTCCCCTCCTCTATCACTTCTTAGTACTTTAATTTTTCTGCTAAGTTGATTTTCAACTTCAATTTTGCATTGCAAAAATGCTTCAAAGGCTTCATCCTTGCTTCTAAGCAAATAAACGTAACAAAATCTCTTATAATAATCAATAAAGTAATAAGATACTTTTTCTTTCCTCTAGATTGTACCACCTTTAAATCACAAATGTCACTATGAAGTAGACTTAAATGTTTCGTACTTCTTTTAATTGATTTAAAATATGTTCTTGCCATTTTTGCTTCAACACATATTTCACACATTTTTTGTTAGTCAAAATTCTTTTGAGGCAAAAAACCATTTTTCACAAGCTTTCCGAAAGAACCATAATTCACATGTCCTAATCTAAGATGCCATAAGTTAGGAGGCTCTAACAAGTAAGCAGAAGAAATAATATAATTAACTTTGGAATTTTCTATAGCCTTAGATACGATAGTCATCACATTTAACTTAAACTGACCATCACAAAGGTACTCTTTACAAACATTATATTCTTAGTGAGTACAAACTTGTCAGACTCAAACACTGGCTAGAATCCTTCTTATTCAACAATGAGCCAGAAATTAGACTTGTCGAATGTCTGGCACATGAAGAACATTGTTGAGACTCAACTCTTTTCATGATGTCATCTTCAAGACCACTTTTTCCATTCCTTACACCTTTGAAAAGAATGAATTTCATGAAAATAGATTCTCATTGTTAACATTCTGATAGGTAGTAAACATACTACGCTCGGAGCACACATGTCGAGTAGCACCAGCAGTGTCTACCCACTACTATTTGGAATTTCCAACCAAGTTAACTTCGGATACCACCGCCAATAGATATAAATATGTAACGCCTTAGGTGATTTTTGTAACTTCAGTCACATGAGAATGCTTTCCTTTCTTTGATTTTCCTTAAATTTTGTGACGGTAATAATCCTTAGCATGATGGCCTAGTTTGTCACATACATAACAATTCCCATTGAACTTCCTCTTTTTCTGACCGCCGTTGGAATTTGAGCCGCTTGCTCCATTTGGACCATCTGGTCTGGAGTGCTTCCTTTTCTTTGGTTGACCTTGTTTAACAATTTGGACTCTAGATTGTAGTTTCTGGCCTTCTTCACAGAAAGGCGATTATCTGATTAAATCTTTAGTCTAATAATCAAGTCCATCTTTAATTTCGTATGCTTATGCTTCAAATAATTCGTGAATTGTTTCGAAGTAGGGGGGCAATTTTTCAATTGATGCAGTCACATGAAAAGATTCTCCAAGCATCATACCTTCTACATGAATGTCATGCAAAATTAGTTGAAACTCTTGGACTTGACTTATAAAAGTTTTAGAACCCACCATCTTGAAATCAAGGAATATGCCCATTACAAATTTCTTAGTGCCAACATCTTTGGTCTTGTATTTCTTTTCCAAGGATTCCCACAATGCTCTCGCATTTTTCATCGGCATATATATGATATACAACACAATATCCAAACTGTTAAAGATATAATTCTTGCATAAATCTTAACGATTCCAAGCATCCAAATCAGCCACTTTCCATTTGATTCTCACCAAGTTTTGGTGCATCCTTGACAAGAATGTTGCCAAGTTCAAGGTGGTCAAATAGAAGAACATCTTTTGTTGCCACCTCTTGAAGTCCTTTACAATGAACTTTTCTGGTTTCTCACCAAGTCCAATAGATCCATGAGCAGGTGCTACATATGTAATGCTCCCGAAATTCGGAACGTTAATCACTCACTCAAAAATTTACACAAAGACAATAGTATCCTCACAACCAATGGATAACCATTATCAGAGCAGCTAAACCATTAATCAAACCATACTCTTAGTAGATTGTCATGAGTTTAAGAGAAATAATTTTTAAACGGTAAAGTTCACTCTCATAGGGGTTCTAATAGACAATATGACAACTTAAACCAAACTCTCTTGCTTGACTCTAATTCGTACCCAAACAATATATTGTTGGTTATTACGTGCAAAAGGAAAGCCAAACGAGAGAGACCTTTTGAAAGCCCAGTAAGGTCAATCAAAGACCAAACAGTAGAAATCGAACGATTATATATATATATATATATATGAAGTCGAATGGCAGTTTGAAAAGGATTTTACATAAGACCACATCATCTCAATATAGATATAGGGAAGAGTATCAACTCAATCCCTCATCAAATTAGTAGACATTTCAACATTTCAGATATAGTAAAATACAAGCAAATGATATTAAACATGAGCAGTACAGAATAGCAAAGCCACCCTTACAGTTCTCAGAAATACAGACTACATATGGATATGTAGAAAAACTAGTCCATTTCGATACAAGTATGCAACCCAAACAGAATATACCAACCTTATAACACCCACAGTACTGACCAATCTTATAACACCTCAGATTTACTATCTCTTGTCAATATTCAGAAGAAATACACATAATTCAACACGTCATATAATGCTCAAATAAAAAAATAGATGGGCATCAATAGGAGTTTCAAACGATCGCTTAAGGTTCAAGATAGGATTTTATGGGCAAATACAAACATTTTCTTGACAATTTAGAAAACCAGAGTTTAATGGAATTTGGAAAGCAGTGAGAATAAAACATAAGAATTCAGAGTGATGAAGTATGATTCGGGTAAAAAATCCTTACCTCTGTCAAAGTTCTGATAAGCTAAGCAAATCTAAATTCGGATTCTTCTGAATCGACGTAAATTTAGCAAATTTTATGATCAAAATGCATTATAGCCTTACAATACCAGAAAATCACTACCAACTGCCTAAACTCTACTCACCTTTACTCTCAAAATAACCACATTCAAAGCGGATCCCACAATTAACCAAACATAGCCAAAAAAGTCCACACACTCCTCAAGACTCAATAATAACCCAAAATTCTTAATAAATCATTGTAAAATACTTTTGTGGCTTGAAACAGTATCGAAAGTTTAAAATATGAATTTTCTAAAATTTTGAAGATTTTTGAATTAAAAATAATTTTTTAAAATGCAATAAAATTCCACGAATTGCCATAATTGTTTCTAACTCAAATAAAAAGTCCCATTATTTTTTAATAGCTTCAAAAAATATATAAAAAAAATTATTATAGAAACTGAAATCAAAATTTTAAAAGTACTAAAACCATATTTAAATTATTCTTTTTGAAAAATCTAATGCGATTTGAGAAAGATACCAAATCAACTATAAAATTTCTTGAATTTAAATGGAACTTCTCTAAAAAATTACCATAATTTTTTCATAATTCTATATAAATTTTGAAGACTCAAAACAAACTTTAGAAGAATCAAACTTTCGAAAATATTAAAAAATACTACACAATTTTAGAAAAATATGAAATTTTGTCAAAAATTCTAATATAGCTTAAGCTACACTGCTGCAAAATTTTATGTGAAAACAATTATTATGCATCATCACACGCACGTACTGAGCATAACTGAGCACGTGGCACATCTATGCAAGCACAGGGTACCACCCAAGCATATACCCGTTTCATCTTCTCCTTCCTCTTTTCTCTACACACTCACATTGTACCCATAACAAAAACACACAACCACACACACACACACACACTACACTACACGCACGCACACCTTCTACACACATACACACATATTACATGCACGCGCGCGCACACACACACACGCACACACTCCATCTCTCACGGTAGACACCAAACAAACACACATGGCTAAACTTAATCACTCTCTTACCCCCCATAGACTCGTGCACAATCACAAACACACTCTGCATCATGGTTTTTTCCCCTTCATTTCACCACTACATACATACATAGTTGCACATATTCACACCACTGTCCACAAGCCCACACTGCCTTGCGCAATCAGGTCAACAGCACGCGCGCGCGCACACATACACACTGCCACTCGTTTTAATCCCGTAACCTCAACTAAATGCAGAGAAATTCTATGAAATTAAACCGAGGGAAAAGTCTGGATATTTACTGATAAATGCACGCTCCTCCTCACCGGATTTCGTACTCTGGTCGCCTGTTGAATCCTCTTTTAGCCTTCTCTCTCTCTCTCTCTCTCTCTACTAATTCTGGGTAACCGAAAATCTCATATAGATCCAAATGCCCAATTCTCTCCACTGTTCACTCTCTACATTGACTTTCCAAATACTTAGGTGACAAAAAGAATAATTATTATCTTTCTAATTATCTAATTACCCCAATTTAGTTTACATTTTAACTAATTGCTTTTAACTTTCATTAATTGCCTATTACAATCAACTTCACTAGTCTACATCTTCTAGATATTTTAAAATGTCGGTAAAGGTTGCTAAAAATATTGTTGTTTCTGCTAAAAGTATGCTCTGGAATCCTAGATTTGAACGATGACCTGCAAGACAAAAAACGAGTGACCATCGAGTAGCGTTCCTCATAGAAAACTCTCCGATGCTTAAGTCAGAGCGCAACTACAAGGTAGAATTCCAAGAAAACAGGAAAAGATCGTGTGTCTGTGAGTGTAGTTGTTTGCGTACCTGGGGATAGTCCCCTTTATATAGCTGTAGGTAGGAGAATCCTAATATGTCTAAGATTCTGATGGCCGGGCCTTGGGGCCAGATCCGTTAGGATTGTATTAGGATCCTTCAGGATCACGTCACGATCTTTGAGGATTTTGTCAAGAATCATAATTATCAAACAAGGTAATTTGACGTAGTTTGGCTGGGAATACCGGGTGTCCCCCAATTATTGGGAGTTATATTTGAGATATATCGTAAGCCCTTCATTTTCCAGCCAAAATGTTTGGCTAAGAAAGTTATACCAGGTGTCTTGAGACACGAATCAGATTCGTAAGGGATCTTTCATCTGCTTGTAGGGGTTAATAATATTTCTCTACTCCATGTGCTCGGACCTAAGCTTTTGAGAGCTTAAGCCATGGAGCTTTGCCTAAGCAGAGCGTTAGAATTTAGCTCTTGAGAGCTAGGTCTTAGAATTTCACCTAAGCAGGCTTGTTCAAAATTGTTTTTGGCAAGACGAATCATGGGATCTTGAGATCTTTTAGAGGTTGTGCCTCATGGTAGCCTCTCTGGAGAGAGGACACAAAGCTATGCATGCAAGTTGTTGCATATGCTTGTACATATTTGCCTAAGTGTTTGAATATCCCCTGGAAGGATTTCACTTTATTAGTTTACACCTCTCTGTCGGACGGTGTTTGCTTTGTGCAAGTGTGTGTTCTTTAGCTTGGGCTGACCACATCATGCTTGCGTTTTACTTTGAAGCGAACTCTTATCCATAGCTAAGAGCTGACAAAGAAGCCTCGCACTCACGCTTGGCTGGGTTTTGAATTTACAAAGAGTGGTGGAGTGATGAAGTTCCACATAGTGCTTTGTCGTTTCACGGGCCGTTCAGATATAACTTGAGCTATATCCTATCATACTTGGGGGTGTTTATTTCTTGAGGGACCGTCTCTGATGACTAGTGGAACATAGAGTTCTAGTAAGCGCCCCTGAGGGCTGATGGAGAACAAATCATATGTAAGTACCTTTGAGGTTTGATGCAACTTAGATTTTTGCATGCGCCTTTGAGGGCTAACGGAGCACAAAGCTCATGTAAATACCCTTGGGGGTTTGACGGAACTTAGAGTTCTCATACGCGCCCTTGAGGGCCAATGAAGCGTAAAGCTCTTGTGAATGCCTTTGGGGGTTTGATGGAACTTAGAATTCTCGTATGCGCCCTTGAAGGCTGATGGAACATAAAGCTTATGTAAACACCCTTGGGGGTTTGATGGAACTTTGAGTTATCGCACACGCCCTTGATGGCTAATAGAGCACAAAGATCATGTAAACACCCTTGGGGGTTTATTAGAACTTAGAGTTCTCATAAGCGCCCTTGAGGGCTACAGTGATGCTAAATAAGAAGGCGCGGGGCGTTGAGCCCATAATATGGCCACTGTTATGAAGTCCCCCTATCTGAGAGGGCACAAGTCATTAAGCCCGTAATATTGATGTTCTCATAAGATATAAACCCCCCTACCTGAGAAGGCGTGAATATATAAGGATGACTTTTCAACCTATATGATGGGCATAGTTGCAAGAAGACCTGTAGGAGCAGTATAAAAGACCATAATCTGTCTGCTTGGCTGGACGAGCATACAAATCTAGAGGACGAAGAGTCCGTCTGAGCAGGATATCACTGGTGATTAATAAAGATGTTTGTCGCACTTTGTTGAAATATTGTGCGGTAACTAGATTCGGTTTACTGGTTGCATGAGCACGAGCCAGTTGTGCTAGACATATTAGCGATGCTATCAGCAGAGGCCTATGTAGTGTTCTGATTCACTAATCATCGTTGGGCAGCGTGCGCGCCTCAGTTATTGTAGAATTAGCTCTCAATGTACTGTGGCGTCAATACATCACAACTGGCAGTGTCATTATATCACCGAATATATAATGAGACCATGTACAAGGCCGAGTCGGCGGGATGTTGCAGCAGAAACCCTAGGCGTGACTTCAAGTCACAGGGTGCTGTGAATTTGTTCCTCGCTTATGAAGCAGTTTATAGGTCACTGTTGATGCTCATGGGCGCTAACAAGAAAAAAGTGCGTGATTGAAAAGAACATCCTTTAAAGCAATAAACCATATAAGCTTACAAGTGCAACTGTGTCTTTAACATGAGAGCGATACTCATTGTAACGCCCCAAAAATCCGGAACTTTGATTACTCACTCGATCAATTACACTAAGAAATTAATACTCTCATACTCAAACAAATGAACGACTATTATCAGAGCAGCTAAACCATTAATAATACTCTCAGTAAAATGTCATAGACGAAACATCAAATCTATATCCGAAAGATTGTAAATAACAATATTCACCCATGCATGCATTCTAATGATCAATACTAACTTAACTCAATTTCCCTTGCGGGTTATTACATGCAGAAGGGAAGTCAAAGGAGAGTGACCTTATTGAGAGCTCAGTAAGGTCGCTCAAACGAATGAATTACAAAACAATTCACAGCTCCAATTCGATGATGGTTTTCCAAGAGTTTCAAAATGATCATAACTACTTCGATCAGATATCAAAATGACTTTCAGATATGATACAAACAATCATAGATGCTATTGAACATGAGCAATTACAAAGCCACACATGGCAGTGCAGACTAATCACTTAGCAAAGCCATAAAGGCGATGCTCACTAACACTGATAACTATATGCATATGTACACCGGCTAATCCATCAAGGTACTAGCCCACACTAATATACACCAATTCTTCCAATACACACCAACTCCCTCCAAAAGACACCAATGCAGAATCTCAAGTGAATATGCCGAATACAATAACCGCCAGTTCAATGAATAAATTGATACTCAATGAGTAATGAATACTGAACATTAATAAGAAATCCAATGAACGTTTTAAGGCTCAAAGCAAGGGTTTAAAGGCAAAAATACATGCTCATCTCAAACATAATAAATATAAAAAAATAACAATAACAAATCAGAATGAAATACAAAATCAATTACGAGGAATTGGTTTCGGATAGAATCTCTTTCCTCAATCCAAGCTATGCGCTCGCTGCTATTCCAACTCGTTCGAAAACTTCGAATTAACCTAAACTGGGGAAATTATTTATCAGAAAAATAATCTACACTACTATACTATAAACCTAATATTGACTACCAACAACGTGCTCACTCCTCAACCCGAAATGACGCAGCCCAAAGCGCATCCCGCACACGACCAACCTAGCTGGAGAACCGACACATTCTTCAAGGCTCAACAATAACCCAAAATTGATATATTAATTCTCATAAAATATTTTCATGGCTTAAAACAACATGTAAAATAAAATATAAAATTTCAGGTATTTTTGAATAAAAAATAAATTCTTTAAATGCATTAAAACCCATAAATAACTTTAATTGTTTATAGCTGAAAATAAGGTCCCATGATTTTAGTAAAATCTATACAAATGTATATAAAAATTATAGAAACTGAAACCAAAATTTAAAAGGCATTAAAACTATTTTTAAATTATTCGTTTTGCCAATTGCAATGTGATACAGTAATGATACAAAGTTAACTCTAAAAATTATCAAATTTAAAATGGGACTTATCTATACTGTAAAAATATTATTACAATTTTTTCAGAATTTATCATGAATTTTAAAGACTCTAAACTTATAGAAAATATTAAAAATACATACGATTTCAGAAAATTATAAAATTTCGCCAGAATTTGTAATATAGCCTTAGGTACTCTACTATAAAGTTTTATATGCTAACAATTACTGTGCACAATCCAATACATGCGCCGAACCTAACGCAAACATGTGGTACACCTGCGCAAGCACGGGGTACCAAAGCTGCACAATCCCACAAAAACCCATTTCTTCTTCTTCTCCTTGTTCTCTGCACCCACAGACCCTAATGCACTCACAGACCCACAAACCTCACATACACACGCATGTTACATAAATAACACACACACGCACACCCATACACATTACACACCACACACCCTCCCTCATCTCTCGTGCGCGCGCACACACATCACACACACTTGTATACACAAACACACGTATAGACCGCCGTGATGGTAGTCTTCCCACAGTCTTCCCACCCCCCCCCCCCCCCCCCCCCCCACACACATATACATAAACACACATTAATAAAATTAAACCCATCATACACAACCACACATACACTCTGTCCTTGCGGCAGCCATGGCCATCACCCACAAAACTTCACGACAGCCTTGATTTCTCTCTCACGCAGCCACACTTCACTCTCCACTAACTATAACAACACATATACTCTTACAAATAATATACACACATTAACACAGCTCATTCCTCCCTTTCAAGACCTTTTTTACACCACACACACACACATGCACACGACTGAAACTCCAGCCCCTCTCTCCCCCCCCCCCCCCACACACACACACCACCCCTTGCATAGTAGAAACACCCTTACGCACACCCACATGCTCATGACTCGATCACTCTTGTGCCCTTTACACACACAAACACACAACACACCATAAATCCACACGAATCCAACCCCCCGGTAGCCCCTTTCTCACAGCTTCTCACACAATACCATATACCCACATACCATTCACAACTATATATTAAAAAAAACGTAGATCATGGCAAGGCATACCGAAAAAATCTCGATCGCCAGAATTTCTTCTTCACGCTCTCTTTCTCTCAATCTCTCTCTCCCCCTCTCTACCGTAGATAAAAAAAAGAAGAGAAAATAGTTTAGGGGATGACTGCTCCCAGAATGTATGTGTGTGTGTGTGCGCGCGTGTTGTTATATAAACCCTAAAAGGAAAATTACCAAAACCCCCCAAACTTTACGTAATTTTTTAAAAGTTTACCCAAACCTTAAAATCACTATTTACGATAACTTAACGTACTAGAAAAAGTTAATGGGGTGTTACATAGCTCCGTTTTACTATTCATTGTTAAAAATTGCTAATAAATGCATCGATGCTAGCTTAAAAAAAATCATCGCCAAAAATTTAAATTAATTCGTTAAAAATATATCGAGGTTCGGGGTATTACAGTCATACTCCGTGGCTCCATTAGGGCTTTGTTAGTTAGACGACAGAGGTGTGCTGCACTGCGTGTCACAATGAGCTTAAAAAGTCTTAGTACTCGAAAGACCCAACATTTAAGGTGCGCCAATTGATGCAACTGGATATAACTAGACCAAAGATTAAATAGGTCTAGGTAATATAGGAGCGCAGAAGAAGCAACCTTTAGAAGGCTTGCTAGTGCCTAAAATAGTAGCCATTTTATTTTTAACGACGTGCCTCAAAACATAAAATGTGCGCATACTTTAAAGAATGTGTAGCATCCTCGAATTAAATGAGACCCTGTGAGTCTTCTGTCTAAATATCTATATCTATACTACCTATAAAAGTACGAATGTTGTAAATCATTTCTGGACGATTATGTCTTCCGTTAATTACGTAATAACAATCATACCCTCCACTTATGACTCCTTTTTAAATTTGGTTAAAATTAAATGAACATTGGATAATGAACATGTTCTAACATTGGGAAATGAAAAGTCTCATGAAAAATACAAACAAAATAAAGAAATCCCTTTATTACTCACTTTCTAATTTGGTTGAAATAAAATAAACATTGGATAATGAATGTTCTCTAAATATTTGGTAATGAAAATTGTGATAAATTTTCTTTTTCTTGCATTTTTCGGTTAGTAAATAATTAAACAATTGTAAAACTGAAAAACAAAAACAAAACAAAGAAACTGAAACACTTAAATAATCGATTGAGAAACAAAAAATTGTTGAAAAGAAAAAAACAAAAAAAGTTGAAAAACAAGGTTAATATGCATAAAAAATGGGGGAAAAAAAACAAGGCTTAAGTAAGGCTCAAATTAACAACAACTTTATACAGAAATTGTACTACTCTTTAGAGCGAGATTACTGACTATTGAGAACAAAGAAGAACCATGGTACGAAGCATGCAAAAGATACTGCAAGAAAGTTACAATCACAGAAAAAGGACGGCTTGTAAGGATGAGAAATGTGAACTTCCAATATCTTATGAATCAAGGTAAACTAGGAAAATTAAGAATATTTGTTTATTTTAATAGAAATATTGTTGATTCAATGATATTAATAAAAGCAGGTACATGCTGAAACTAGTTGTAATTGGAGACATTCAACAGGCATTCATAACATTGTTCGACGCAACCAAAATTTTAATTGGATGTCCAGTCTCAAAATTGATACAATCAAAGAAGGTACATAAATTCATAACTATATGTCTTGTAAAAATTTAGACAAGAACGACGTCTAACACTATAAATTACACGTAGGATGGAAAGAACCTTGAGAAAATGGAAGGAAAAGAATTCAACTTCATCATTAGGATGGACAAAAAAAGCTGAAAATGACATAATTCGAGTAAGGCTAATAGCACACGAAGTTCAAGAATACTATCCAACACAAGAAATTGATGGAAACAATCCAATGACAGCTGAAGATCTAGTGCGCAAAAAAGAAGATCACTTTAATGAAAACTAAGATGATATTATATAATAAAGTAAAACTATATCTTTTCATTCTACATGCTAAAAGCTGAAAGCCTACTGCCTGCATCATGAGTGACTCTCATAACACAAAATTATTGATTTTATGCACATTCACTGCATCTTATTATTGAAATCAGAAACATACATTAATCATAACATTCATATATATCATTTTATGTATAATTGATTTATATACACATTATAGTAATTGTCTACATTGTGAGTGTTGGTTTGTGGTTTGGACTTATATAATGTTTCAAACAACTTATCATTGATTGTTCGCTAAAAATCCCATTTCCCTCTTTTGGTGTTTAAACAGAAAAGGAATTGGGTTCCTCCCTCAATGACGCAATCAATAGACAATAGTTCTCTCTTTGTAAACTTCTTTGTTTAAACGAAAAAGGAAAAAGGAAAAAAATTGTCTTTCTAAGGTTTTGAGTTCTTCTTTCTTGTTTATTATTCAATGGAATTCATTTTTTTTTTATAAATAATAAAAGAATTATTTTATTTTTTTTGTTGTCTTCTCGTGATGAATAGGAAAAAAAATATAGAAAGCTCACGGAACCAAACCAAACCAAACTACAATAAAATGATGAAAATTATAAATCTTAACTATATACCATAAACCAATCTAACAGATTACAAAAACAAAGATGTAGATTGATTCTTTTAAAAGTTTTTATTTTTTATTTTTTTTATTAGTAACACCAAACATTTCTTCAATCCAGAAGCCTGCAAAGAAGATTTCGAAACATTGATCACAATTGCAAACATCAAATATACATTTCTTCTAGAACAAGTCACAAAATAAATAAGAGCATAATTGAATTATATTATTTGATCCACAAAAGTTAATAATATTAGCTCAAAAATTACTCTCGATGACATCCACGCGCAAGGCACGTGCTCCATACTAGTACGTTATAAAAAGCTCAATGCTTTAAAGAGTTTGTGGCATAGCTCAAATAAATAAGATCCTGTGGGTTTAAAGTATAAATATGCATTTTTTTATAGGCAAAATGTTTAATGCTTTAAACAGTGTGTGGCCTAAGACAAATATATGAGACCCATTGGGTTTTAAACCTAAACATGTTGTTTTCATAAGTTAAAACTTTAATGCTTTTAAAAGGTGTGTCATATGCTTAATAAATGAGACCCTATGGGTCAGAAGTAAAAATATGCACTTTAACTGTTTCAAAGTGCAACTTTTTGAAAAGAGAGGATACACTACTGTGCCTGTTAAAGTTTTTCCTTTGCAAAATGGAGCAGCCATGGCATTGATTCACCTGCGGCCATCCTCTACCGAGGATTTGGCACTGGACACTGCCGGTGGAACAAAATCCGGCCTCTTTTCCTGGGGGTTGTCAATTGCCGACGAAGGCCTTCCATTTGTGGCGCTACGGTGAGGGAGAACGAAAGTGCCGCCTTTTTCGGCAGAGTTCCAGCAGCGTGATGCCGGAGTCTCGGCCTGCCCGATATTGGAGAGGTGGCGTCGTCGTGGTAGAGGAAAGACTCGGTAAAGGTGGCGGACGGCGGCTGTGCTTTTCCCATGGCCACGGTGGCGCACATCTGTAAGCCGGGACCGATGAGATGGCGACGCGACAACAACAATGGTGGCAATGGCGGCGATTCTGCTAGTTACGGTGGTGACAGGGCCGATGGGCATTGCCGCTCGTCGCGGTGGTTGAATCTGGACCGCATGGGTCTGGTGGTGGCGCTGCTGTGGCGTCTTCCTCTTCTCTTGCCCCTTTTTTTCTTTGTATCGCTACTTTCGCTGCAGGGTGGTTATCATTGTTTGTTGGAATATTTTAATAAAAATAAAAATATTAATACCTATTTTGAAGTTTTTGTTTAGTTTTTCGTCCTCTACATGGCACTTGCTAAGAAAAAAAAAAAGTTACATCTTTTTGTTGGTCCATATTATTGATTTAAGTGCCTCATTATAATATGTTATGATGAGCCATAACACCTCATTATAATGTTTTTAATAGTATGTTTTTATTACATTTTAGTGGCTTTAAATTAGTTCTTATAACTTTTTGTAACCTACATTTTAATGAAAACTTAATGGTCATGAGTTACATTTTTAAAGCTACTATATATACATGTATAGTGGATGGTTTTTGAGTAAGTGACAATTAAACTTTTACCATACAAGTTTGTGTCACCACATTGTTCAAGAACCTTGCCTTTTTCTTTCATGGGTTACGAACAACACCTCTTTATAGCGGTATCATGTTGATGATTTTCTTATAATTTTATGTGATGTATTGAAATGAGGTGTTTCATTACCACTATATATATACACTTGAGTTTCATTTATTTTGAAAAGTAATTTGGGCAAAGAAAGGTGTTGAGTGAAGCTTCTGCTTCATTCGAAAGTGCAGAAAATGCGAATGAAGCTACAGTTATGAGCTGGGCTGTTGTATCCTGGAGGCGACGCGTCGAAACCTTGCTGCACCGGTAATTATCCGAAGGGGCGCGAATCGTCTTAAAGAGAGCGACCTAGTCCGCGCCTCATCCTAGCTATTAACTTATTACTTATCATCTGAGGTACTCGAGATTAAGGATACTTCGTTTGGTAAGGTTCATGTTCCAAAAGGCAATTGAGGTAAATGGACAATTTCTTTCGTACAAGTTATAAAAGTTAATTGTTTACTTGTATTGTCCTTATTCATTTCAAGTGTTTGCTTAACAAAAAGATTTTGTTTTATTGGATTATTTCCAACAATTTTAAGACAATTCGAATCCTCTAATTTGCTTTCTCTCTTTGCCATTTTGCATGAGACTTAATTTAATTGGAACAACCAAACAACTGAGGAGTTGGAACAGCTTTTGTGGCAGCAGATTGCATGTACGCTAACAGGATACATATGCAAAATGAAGGCATACATATGATGCGGGAGTCATTAAGAAAAAAAGGACGAAAGCCTTGGGGGTGAAACAAGTAAGTAACCTATTTTTCATGGGTCCTCATAACGTAGTAGTGGAAATCCAAAGTGATGCAGCAGGTTAGTTCACAACCTGGCTTTCGTTATAAACTTGTTAAGTACTTAAGTACTGGAATCAAATAGTGGGGGCTTCTTATTTGGTTTTGCACCTTGTCTTTCTGTTGGTGCATGTTTGGTCAAATAATTATATCATGTGGAGCCTTGGTAAAGGGCAAATGTCAAACTTATTAGGGAGCCCCATGGCTATACAAAATGATAGCTGTTGCAGGACATGCATGGTCATTTTTCTTGCAATATTACTTGGGCATGAAAGTAGTTAATACTAGATTACATATGCATGCCAGATTTCGGTGGAAATCCACTGTGATTTACGTAAATTTGTTAACTTTTAAATTTATGCAATTAAAGTCAATTAGAGGTTGTGTAGTGGCCGTTAGGTTGAATATGGGGTGATTCTTATGTGAATGTCTGATTGGGTTGCATTTGCTTAATATACATTAAATGCTGATATAACAGTTTCATTTGACGAAATTAACAGCTAAGCAAATATGGGATTGTTTGTAACTCATCAAGCTGAAATATGAATGTTTTCATAACATGAAAGTGTAGGATATATATCCTTTACACCTGCAAGACGAGAGTTTTGAGGAAATCAGAGTTTTAAGGAAATATATGCTTGTGTTTCAAGTTGGGCTTGATGGGAACTTTAATAAATTAAAAGTCTTTTCTCCAATGATGTATACTAATATAGCTCTTGATTTCACCAGATTCTGAGTGATTGAAGATAGAGCATTTTTTAGAACTTTTATGGAGACTTGTTTTAATTCTGAACATGCAAAGCCTAGAATGTTTTGACCGGACGAAAGTCGGAACAACTGTTGAAAAGAATAATCGAACTTAACAAATGTCAAAGACTCAAATTTGCATGTTAAGGCGGTAAACACATGAAAATGTACTTTGTAGATTATAACTTTGAATATTGGGCTGAAGATGAAAGATGTATGGGCATGAGAAGCAGTTCCAACACTAGAACATATATAACTAGTTTAGAGTTCTAGATGTTTGGTTTGATCTTTGTTGCTGTGCTGTTTGGTCACCGTGTATAATGATATAGCCCCGTCACAATTTTTTAAAGAAAATATGTTACTGAAATATAACTTGGCACTTTTGTGCTTATATGTGCTACTTTGGCTGGCACATACTTTAGAAAGAAATAAAATGGAATTAATCTGATCTTATCTGATTCACTCCTAGAGTTTTTAGTAGTTACTATTTACGTTGAGTGAATATTCAGATAAAAGGGGCTTTGCTTCATGAAATACATGTAGATTCTCGCTTTACAAATTGCACCAAATACTGAATAATGAGATTACTTTGAGTACGTAACCCACCCACGAAGCAAAAGTTATTGAAGCAGCAAAAATTATGAAAAAGTGAGAGAGTATTAGTTGCTTCTCTTGATCCAGTTATTGGATCATGATCATAAGATCACGCACATATATCTATATGCAAGCTGGGAAGGCCAAATTATCTTTTAATATATTGTCATTAGTTTCTTAGGGTTCAAGTTTTTTTTTAAACAAAAAGAAGAGGACCTATAAAAGATTACACACACAAACACCCTTTTTGGGCTGCGGGTGGTGTCATGTGATTACTGCAATGTCATTGAAAATGTTATGCACAATCACATCACTAGTTTCAGTTATTGTCCCAAATCGTTGATGGCCAAGCTATCATGTTTACGGTGCTTCTATGATTGTTAATAAGCAACTTTTGATGCGTGTGTTAAGTAAGGTATATTAGTTTGCTTTTTTTTGTGATTACTAGTTTGATAACAATTATCTTAGCACATGTATTATTGGCTTCATGTGCATGGTAAGTATGACTAGTTCTGTTGGTCTAACCAATAATATGTAATCTACTTGTCATTGATGATATGCACGCTTTTTATAAGCTTATGCCCGATGTGCATAAAGTATGAGATAGTCAACTTGGCATTATCTTTAATGAACTAGTGGTAATCATCAATGTTTGATGGACCACGAAGGAAAGCTTTTTAAGCGGTGCATATAGCAAAATGCATGTTTTCTAAGTGAATGAAGAAATCTAGACATTCGAGGTTCTAGAGTAACTATTATTAAATAATAATAATATTAAATATAAATATAAATAAAGAGCATTTTGGACGAGTATAAACTTAGACACATGCATGATTTGAGGCAAAACTTTTAGACCACAGTACAAGTACAAGATTGACGATTAAGTAAGTTGATCCAAGCGTATGATAGAGTATGCTTATGTTTATAAGATGTTTAAGGATATTCTTATCGTGCTTTCCTCCTTAATAGTCATCATCTCATGATTGTCATGAAGTCATATGGCTGGATCCTTTAGTTAAAGAGGTTACCAAAAGAATGAGCTCTTTTAAGTTGGTGTATGTTTGGTGCTCATAAACAAATTTGAAAATGGTTGGATTTCTTTTGGCAACATAATCTTTTATTATATGCTGGGTATGTGCAACATTCAGTCCTATGGAAAGGTTTTTCAAGGTCTGGAAACCTAGTAATTTTCAAAAAAAAAAACCTCTTGTTGAGTTTCCTTAAAATCGATTCTCTCTTCCACGAGTTTCTACAAGGAGATGAGCCTTGCAAAGCTTCTAAGATCATGCATAGTAGCATATTGAAAGGAAAGAAGGATAGATATCCTTAAAATTAGAATTTTTCAAGGCTGTGCGAAAGTATTTTGAGACGTTGTCATTCTTAGAGTTAATTTATAAAACCTAATTTTCTTTGAAATATTATGAGATTTTTTGAAGGAAAATGTCAAGCATAGTGGTTTTACTCTTGAAAAAAAAAAAAAAAAAAGGAGGAAACCAATTTGAGTGATTTGATTGCATGATCACCGCCTTTAAGTAAGAATTTTTACAAGTTACAAATGTAAGAATTTTTACAAGTTACAAATGTTGTAAGGTCTTGTACAATCAAGAGATGGAGGCATCTCTGGTAAGTAATAGGCCAATGGCCACAAAAGGTAAAGTAGCTCCTAGTAGTAGGCTACTGGTCACATGTTTGTGATTCCTAGTAACAAGACTACTGACTACTAGCATGATCTTTCGAAAAGACCATCTCTTTGGGAAATAATTGATGAACCCTTGTCTTCTCACGAAGAAATAGTTGTTGCCTCGAGATATGTCCCAAATTAAAATTTTCATGGTGTTACATGGGACATACATAAAGTGTTGCCTCGAGAAACTTGGCCTTCTAGCCAGATGGTATAGTCTGGTCGAGGGATGGCCCGTGTTGCCTCGAAAATGGAAAAACAGGTTGGTTATTGTGATTTTGAGGAAGTTTAGGTGTACCACCTGTTAATCAGATCTTTGTTAAAAGAAAATTTAAGTGAAAATTATGAAACTCTAGCTAGAGGCAATGGTCTGATGTACATCGAGGTAATGAGACTTAAACCCAAAATTGTTAAGTCACCTATAAGGATACAACTTCTTAGAGACTGGAGATCCCAAGAACTAAGTAAGGGGACCAACAAATTATGGAGTGACTTGTGGTTATACATGTACTATTCTTGTCTCATGACATATTGTCCCTCCCTATGGTGTAAGTACATGTTCTCGTAACGATATTGGAGGTTGAGATTCTTTATAATCTCTTAATGAGTTCTATAGCCCATACGGGTGGGATGTATTAGTTACGAGAGCATCCTTGATAGACTCACCTATATGAGTGTGGAAGTGGGGCCGCTTCCCATGAGAATTGGGCTAATTCTCTAGAGCACTCATGAAAGCTGGGATAAAGCACATGGCCATAATGTGCTGGCTTGAGAAGCTTGGTTTAGAACACCTGGAATGTCATGTGTGTGACGCGATTCCACGTGCCCTCAAGTAGTCATTGTTTCAAGGCTGAGCCACTTTGACTCTAGTACGGGAATTGCTGAAACGCTAAATGAAGGTTTCAAGGCAGAGCCACTTTCATGATGCATGATGTTCTATCTTTGCCCAAATAAAGGTTATGTCTATTTTTATTAAAATAGTGGGGGATTGTTGGAATATTTTAATAAAAATAAAAATATTAATACCTATTTTGAAGTTTTTGTTTAGTTTTTCGTCCTCTACATGGCACTTACTGAAGAAAAAAAAAGTTACATCTTTTTGTTGGTCCATATTATTGATTTAAGTGCCTCATTATAATATGTTATGATGAGCCATAAGACGTCATTATAATGTGTTTAATGGTATGTTTTTATTACATTTTATTGGCTTTATATTAGTTCTTATAACTTTTTGTAACCTACATTTTAATGAAAACTTAATGGTCATCAGTTACATTTTTAAAGTTACTATATATACATATATAGTGGATGGTTTTTGAGAGAGTGACAATTAAACTTTTACCATACAAGTTTGTGTCACCACATTGTTCAAGAACCCTGCCTTTTTCTTTCATGGGTTACGAACAACACCTCTTTATAGCAGTATCATCTTGATGACTAGCTTATCATCTTATGTGATATATTGAAAGGAGGTGTTTCATTGCCACTATATATATACACTTGAGTTTCATTTATTTTGAAAAGTAATTTGGGCAAAGAAAGGTGTTGAGTGAAGCTTCTGCTTCATTCGAAAGTGCAGAAAATGCGAATGAAGCTACAGTTATGAGCTGGGCTGTTGTATCCTGGAGGCGACGCGTCGAAACCTTGCTGCACCGGTAATTATCCGAAGGGGCGCGAATCGTCTTAAAGAGAGCGACCTAGTCCGCGCCTCATCCTAGCTATTAACTTATTACTTATCATCTGAGGTACTTGAGATTAAGGATATTTCGTTTGGTAAGGTTCATGTTCCAAAAGGCAATTGAGGTAAATGGACAATTTCTTTCATACAAATTATAAAAAGGTAATTGTTTACTTGTATTGTCCTTATTCATTTCAAGTGTTTGCTTAACAAAAAGATTTTGTTTTATTGGATTATTTCCAACATTGTTTGATTACAATGGACGGCGCGACGTCAGGGAAGATGGCTGCCGGCGACGACGTCGTGGTGGCCATCGATGATGACTGCCAACGGCGGTGCTCCTGTCTCTGTTTTTCAGATGACACCGGAGAAGACAACACTAGCCAAGTGGTCGTGGTGGCTGTCCTTGATGACGGCGGCATGTGATTATGGATGGCCCTGTGGTGGCTGTACGACCAATTGCGGTGGACGGCTGTGAGGGCGCTAACTTTGTCACTGACGAGGAGCTGTGATTTTTGTAATTTTCG
Source organism: Escallonia rubra (assembly GCA_033065855.1). Taxonomy (NCBI): domain Eukaryota; kingdom Viridiplantae; phylum Streptophyta; class Magnoliopsida; order Escalloniales; family Escalloniaceae; genus Escallonia; species Escallonia rubra. The sequence continues at coordinate 21,422 of JAVXUO010002680.1, read as the reverse complement.
ACTGGAGGCAGTGATTGCTCGGCGGCGCCGTTGTCAGGGCTTTGAGCCTTATAGGTGACGGCGCAATGGGTGGCTCCGTGCTGTGGGCAGCGGCGATAGAGGTTAGTTTACGGCGTTATTCTTCCCCTTTTTATAACTGTATTTTTCCTTTGGGTTGTTATTGTTAAGCATGATAACATTGTTAGGCCCATTCTCTAACAGCTTACGCTTTAGAGCACATGGTAACTTAACATGGTATCAGAGCTCTAGTTTAGCAAGGTCTTGTGTTAGATTCTTCCCGCTTGCATATTTGGTCCCCTTTATAATAATGCAATTTGCATTCTGATTATTTGTGCACTTGGTGGTGGTGCATCTTGATTTGTCTCTCCACGTGCAATCAGGGGCTTGCACGTGAGGGGGAGTGTTAAACATGATAACATTGTTGGGCCCATTCTCTAACAGCTTAAGCTTTTAGAGCAGATGGTAACTTAACAGTTATTGCTGCTTCTGCAGCTTCGCGACGGCGGTTTGTGACGTCGGTGACTCCGGTGGCCTTGCCATGGTTGTGCAGGCGTGGGCCGCCCGTGTAGGCGCTATTGATTGCGGTGGTGTCGCTACTGCTTCTTGTTTTTTTGCTAAACTTTCTGACAGAGGTGTCATCGGTGGCTCTGACATATGGCTGACGGCGGCACTTTCCTGGGTTCTAAATTTTCTTAAAATACGAACAATCCCTTTTTTACTGTCTTTGGTGACTTTGAAGATTATTGTATATATGGAGGGCCGCGGTGGCGGTGATTCTGTCGGTTTTGACGCGTTGCCATTGGCGGCTTGTTGTACAATTGTCGTGTGTCGTCTTCGGTTAATCGGCTAGGCTGTCGGGTCCTATGGACTGTGTCTGTGTGTAGTTATTTGCGTACTTAGAGGTAGTTTCCCTTTTATATAGAGGTAGATTCTGATAATTGGGCCTCGGTTAGGATCGCATTAGGATCTTTGAAGATCATGTCACAATCTTTGATGATTACGTCAAGAATCATAATTATCAAAGGTAATTTGGCCTAGTTTGACTGGGAATGCCCGGTGTTCTCTAATTATTGGGAGTTTATATTTAAGTTATATCAACTGTTTATGCCAATTGACGCTAAATATTGTGTAAAAAAATATTCGTTGAAGAAGTAAAATAACCGGTTAGAAAATATAAAAAATCGGGGTATTACAACATAAGACGGGTCAAACATACTCCCACCCACATTTTGTGTGTTGGGATTAACTGGTCCATTTTCATGATTAGCTTCCTAGTTACAATTTGCTATATCTATCAAAGATTGTAACTACAATTAAACAAAATTCCAATCTAAAACAAAAATTATAACCAACAGCAAATTCTAAGAACAATAAAATTAAATTCAAAAACGGAAAATAATTTTAGTATAGAATTTGACATATTCAAAATAACAAAATGAATTTTGAAAATTTAAGAAATAAGTGTTTTCAACATAAGTAACATATATTGCAGGTAAAGTCTTAAGGTGGTTAGAGAAAGTTTGTGTATATTTGTGCAGAAAATCGATTCCGAAAATACTGAACATGCAGAATGTATAAAGTTTCTAAAACAATGAACCAACAGAATCATAAAAATGGACTATACTAAATTTACTTACTGCATAATCACAGAACTGAAAAGGAAAGAACATAGGCGTAAATTTGATTCACTATCTTTAAGACTTTATTCGTCCCAAAACAGTGTTAACAGTCTCTGACAAAAGTCTTTTAGGGTACAGCGGTAGTAACGTCTGAGAAAAGGAGCACTCCAAATTTGAAGACCCGACGAAGCAAAACAATGTAGAACTTTTCTTCAAACGACACTCAGGAATGATGTGCAGAAGAATTTATCGAAGAAAATTTTTGTCTGACCGTTTTTAAGAAGCATACAGTGAAAAAAACTCTTGCCCGTGATGCAACTTTTTGAAAAAAGAAATAATTAAGTAAATCAAATTTATTTATGTAAAATGTTTTAGTCCCAAAAAGAATAAAGCATGATGGCCCAAGCCACAACCACGGATCGAGACCGGGGGGTTGGCGAGCGTGAGTGGACTTTGGGTCAACCTAACTCCTCCCTCCTTACAATACTGGGGTACTCCAAGGGCCCTGAACCTTAGCTCAAAACTAGCTTCAACTTCAATTTTCTCATTCACTTCTCATTTGTTTTAAACTTGTGAATACGACACGATCATTAACTCCAATAGACGAACATGAATCAACTTGTTCCTAACCAAATTATGGTATAGAACGCATTTAAAAATTGAGATAAAGATGACTTATCAAAATGAGTTAAAACCCAAATGCCAACAAGTTCTCTCTCCAAAAGCAGGATACTATGGAGGCGGAGAGCAATATCGTAAAACAGAAACTGTTTGACGGAGAAAATCACAAAATATAACACTTAAATATCCCGAATCAACCAAGTAGGAACGAAGGTTGATTGATTCATGGATATAATTCATGGGAGTGAAAGTTTCAACTAATTTGCTAAAACTGTTGAAGCAATTAACCAAAAAAATTGACTTCAATCAAGGTTGCAGCAAGAGGTGCAACACCCTTCCGCCACTCCCCCCATATATAAAGCTATAATTACTGATTGCAAAATATCTTTAGAATGTGTTTATAATTACTAGGTATTTCTTAATGCCCTCATTTCAAAATCCCCAGATTTACAAATTTCATCATTTTGAAATATCTTGTTTGAATATTTTTTACTACACTGTGAATTCTAATTGAATATTTACAAATTCTTTGTTTGGATTAGTATCAATGGATTCAAGACTTCTCTGAAATTACATCTATGAACTAGCTTATTCCATATATCTGAAACCACACAAATCAATAGTTAGATAATCTAAACTTTTACTATGAATCAAGAACCGACGGAGGACCAATATTCTCCTTTATCGACTGGAATCTCTGACTTGCATGAGTTGCAGACCAGAATTTAAGCGGTTGAAAAGGTAATGGTGGAAGAGATTAACAGGCTTGAGAGGCAGAAAAGCTTAATATCCAAAATCAAAGTAGAAGCTGCAATGAGAGAGATTGGAGAGTTGAAACTGAAATGCAATTGAATCCGAGAACACGACAAACAAAAGGGAGGGAGAGGGTCCAGGAGGTACGAGCTCAGCGATGATCTTAATTCTCCGAAACGCAGGCCAAAAATTTCTGGAGTTAGGAATGGGATTTTGATGAAGGACATTCCCCTTGATCAAGGCTCAGATGGATGCGAGCATGGAATAAGCAGAAGAGGAAGTGCAAGGGCACGTGATGAAACGGTTGGGCTATGGGAAGCCGGAAGAAAGAAAGGACAAATAACTAGTTCAAATCACTCGAAAATTTTGAAAATTCCCTTTTGAACTATCCAAACAAGATATTTTGTCCAAGTGATTTACAAATACCCTACCAAAGTCAAATTTTCAGTTTAAATCCTATATCCATATCCAAACACACGCCTAGTGAAATTGATGGTAATTACAAAAGAAAATTTGTAAACTTCTGAAAGGATTTGAAAGATGGATTTTGGGGACCAAAATTTTCAGTTGAAATAAACGTTCTAAACTAGTTTTTTGTGACATGCACAAGAGAACAACCTTCAACAATTTAAGCCTTTCTTTGTGCCACGTTCTTTCTACTTTTCCAACCGTTTATCATCTCTCACTCCTTCTTTTTTAATTCTAGCCATCCACTCTTCATATTTGGTTGTACCAATTGATCTATAATTTACTTATTTCATAACCAATTATTCTTATATAATGCCCATCTGAAAAAAATTGTCAAACATTAATGAAGGAGGAATGATGAGATTTGTAATGAAGGTGATGGTGCTGATTGTAGTGATGATGATGGCGGTGGTGGCTGCTAACAGAAATGGAAGAGATGTGCCAAGGTGCTGTGGTTGGGACCCCGAATGCTGTGAACGTTCACTTCTTCAACTTCAAGCTCAAGGCCTGCCAAAACCCTAGCTAGATAGCGCTCTGTTAACACTTTCTTGGGCTCGATTATAAGCCCTCTAGGCTCTGTTCTCTCTCTATCTCTCTATCAATAATGTTCATGTTACTGTTACTCAAGTCATGAATCCAATGTTATGATCCGGTTGTGTTTATGCTGAATCTCTCTCTCTGTGTCTCTGTGTGTGGATGTGTGTTACATATTGATCAGTACATGTAGACTCAAAAGCAAAAAGACTACTTTCGAATCAATTGTCTCTTGATCTTCCTTTCTTAAGTATCACTAAAATCAGTACTCCTGAAATGAGAGGCAAAAAGATTTGTCAACGAAGGGCACAAGACATGCATGTGCAAGTTTCTGCTCCAAGCAAAATTCATTTTAATAAACAAGAGGCCGTTGGGACACTTTTTATTTATCTAATTTTCTTTTCGGGACATTCATTCATTAGTGTACCAAGAGAGGTTTCCGTAGACCCTGTCCTGTTACTTGAATTACCTCAAGCTTATTTGTTCAAGACAATTTTAATCTTCTACCAGTCAGGACAAGAGTTTGGCCTATACTAGAATTCTTGTTATGATGCGCCTTGTTTACGCTTCCTATCCCATCGTCCCTCCTCATCCAACAGTTCTAAAATAGTCCGGACCCAGGGGCGGAACCATGATTTTTTTTCCCGGGGGTGCAAAAGTTAAACTAAAATTTAAGAATTGGCAAGCAAATTAACCAAACTATTTTTTAAATCTCTATATAATCACTGAAATTAAATTAATCAAACATATATTCTAAACCTTTATATAATCACTGAAATTAAACTAAAATTAATATATTACATATTAACATATTAAACTAAAATTAAACTATTACCTCACAGAGTCACAGTAAAAGTCGAAGAGCCTCGTCTCCCGAGCCTTCCTTTGTCTTTGTACCAAATTAAAGCTCCTATTTCGATAAGGAGAAAGAGCCCTATCAAAGTCAGTCGCGGTCGGCGTCATGGCGTCGCGGTGAGTCGGTGGCCGGTGCTCACTGCTCGATGAGGTCAACAGGTCGTCTTTGTCACTCGACATGTCGTCGCGGTGAGTCAGTGGCCGTCATCAAGCCGTCAACGGTCATGACCTGTGCTCAGTCCTCACTAGCGGTCACGGAGAGAGAGAGAGAGAGAGAGAGAGAGGTGACTGTCAACTGGTGTGGGGTCTCGGGAACGGGGTCTAGGTGCAATTCCCGAAAGAAAAAAAATTATTTTTTTTTCAAAAAGTTCAGGGGGTGCTTGAGCACCCCCCCCCCCCCCTAGTCACCATGTAGGTCCACCCATGTCCGGACCAATGGTCCAAAATCATACAATATTTACAAACACTACCTACACACTAAGCATAAACTGCTCCAAGAGTACGAAGAGATTTCATTTATTAGTTGGTTCTGCAAATTTGCTCAATATTCAATTTATTTTGGTAAAGTTCAGATCGGTACTCTGTAGTCCCAATGAAAAAAGTTGCACATATAATACCCCCATGATATAATAGCAACTCTTCGTTTAAAACATCAAAATCAATATAATGTAATGCAAATATGTCGAGTAAATGTGATTGGCTTAAATAATAAACAAAGAGGCCCGTTGTGATTAATTTTTAAAAGTAAATTTTGATTAGATCAAAATCTATTCTTAAAAACAGTTTTAATCTATTTTAAGTATAATAAAATTAAAAGTTGCTGAAAGTGTTTGGACAAATGGGGTGAAAATAGATTTAGTGTGGCAAAATGATGATATAGTATAATCAAACGGTTTCATGTGGCAAAGTGACCATATAATGTATTCAAAACTATAGAGGGCATTTTGTGTTTGCTATACATGATGGTAATTCTTTTGCTCAAACCAAATTTCCAGAACTCACTAAATCATAGTCGAAGAAAATGATGATTCTGAATTTAATCAGTTCAAGCAGATTTAATCAATTTTTCCCTTTTTTTTCTTCAAATACTTCAAATTTGATGTAATCTAGGTTTGATATGTAATTAATCTCAATCACCTTCAAAAAGTGACTACCCAAAGAGGTACACATGATAATTTCTCCAATCCACAAAAGACCGGTAGGAAATCTATTTCTTTTGGTCATAAAGTGACTACCCAAAGTAATGAATTTGTTTGCCCAGTTCTTACCTTGAAAACGATAATTTTTTGCTAAGGCCAAGTGGAGAAGGGAACGAAAACAAAAGTGATATGGTGAAAGTTGACATACATATGGTGTCATGGTGATTATGTGCTGAAGTAAACCCGAGACCGAAGATTGACGAGGGTAGAAGCGTTGATCACTTTAAATCCGTTCATCGATTTTTTTTTTCTTTTCATAATTTTGTATAGCATTTTTTCATGCATTAACTGCGTATTGAAAATTAAAAAGAAAATTTAGTTATTTATTTTGCAAAAGACGAGTAAGTTTCTTCTAAAAGTTGAATAATACTTTAACTGATTTCATCTATCTTATTCTTCACTCGGTGAGTAGCCTTTTCCTTTTTCCCATGGTGATTTCTGCGAGGTTGACTCCATCTTGGAAACAATATTTAAGTATGATAGATATAATGGCAATAATTTAAGTAGCATTTTGAAAACAATAAAAGAACACACCTATATATCAAAATAAGTGATTATATTCCAACAATATATTGACAAAGAGTTGAGGAATGGTATTTGAAGTTGATGCCTATTAAAACTGAACTTAAAAAATGGGAAATCTTTACAAAAGCGTCAAAACCAAAAGAGTATCCGAAGAGTTTGTCGGTGCATCATGTGAGACTGATCATTTCGCCAATCCAGAAGAATGTCATGTTTAATCGAGTAATTGTTTATGATGAGTAATGTTTGTTGTAGACAATCGGGCCTTCAACAGTAAGTCTGTAACTTCGACGCTATCTCTCCGGCAACTTTTGGTGGCCCAATGGGTGGTCCATAGGCTGGCCCTGGTGATGTCACGATATCGACCTTTCTCTTATGCAATATGATACAAGCAAAGATAAAAAATCAATGGGACTCAACCACAGCTTCACTGCGCTATACATTATCACATTATCATTATTTTATGTTGGCTTCCCTACACGACACATTGTTCCTTTCTATTTTCTATGCAAAGTAAAATTTATTTTTAGATACCATCTAAACATAAAAGTGTAGAAAATATAATGTGATAATGTGTCAAAAAAGGTCTCTGATGTTATTTTGAATGTGGTCTTTTTTTATAGATCTATTAATTTTTAAAAATGTAATTTTATTATGATTTAAAAACCAATTCTAAAAATCTACATAACTAATATAATAAACAATTAAGACTCAATTTTGACTATTATATCCATGCAAAAGTATCATGTAATATTAAAATAACAATACGTAGACCAAAAATCATAAATAACTTGTGAGATTCAAAACAAAAGAAAATATAATGTAACAGCTTATTGTTACATTTTTATCTATCACAATCATTGTAAAAATATAAAGCTTTTACAATCCTTTTGAAAAAAAAAGGGCAATATATGTCAATAGGTTCTCCTATTCACGTGACAAAAATAGTGGCTATTTGAGTTCAATTAACTAATTGGTAATACTAGTATTCCCTATGTCCTGAAAAATTTTATTATTCATTTTTTTCATTAGTCCCAAAAAAATTGATCACTTTTTAAATTAAGAAGAGTTCCTTAACACACTAATGCCCAAGGACTCCCTCCTCATAAGTTAGTACTCAAACAAAATAGTCTGATTATATTGTTGAGAAACTTAGACCCATCAAATGGCTTACGCCATTGTACAAGGATTATTTGTAGAGACTTGGGAGACTGTCATTAGTGCAAAGATTACATTTGGACAACATGCTGGCAATGAAGTGTTACCGCCGCAAATACCCCTTTCTCCTACTGAAAATGAGGGCTATCCCTTTTAGTTAGGCGAAAATAATTCCCTGTTCGACTTTGTTTTGCAATGACAATCAATAAAGCACAAGGGCAAATGATACCATGCGTTGTGGTTTATCTCCCATAACTAGTTTTTTCTCACGAGCAGCTGTACCTTGCCTTATCTCGAGGTACTTGTCTACCACAAAAGTTTTGACAAAGTATGAAGCTTCAAAAAAGATAAAGGAGATGTACACAATGTTGGATATAAAGACGTTTTCTTATCCGAGAGGTAACTTTTTTAATTTCAATTGTATCATTCTCATCAGCTATGCACCATTTTGCAATATCATATTTATATAGGCCTTGCATCTTTGCTTTTTGTTTCTACATGTCAGATACAATTCTTGTAATTACAAATACAATAAACATTTTTATTTGGAATTATGAACAACAACATTGTCTATTGATGAAGTTTGTAAGCGTGATATTTTACCCATTAGAGAACTGCAAACATATCAATGGACGCTCATAAGTAGTTGTTCTAAAGTTCGGCTCTCTTGAAACATTCAAAACTCATAAAGGATGAAGAGAAATGTGGAAAATACTAGTTGCTGATGAGAAGGTATGAATGCTTTTATAGTTTATATACATTGAATTAATTTAAGCAATTTTACAGTGATATACATTGAGTTAATTTAAGCAAGTTAAAGTTTTGAATACAAGCAATCATGTTCAGCGATGTTGTTGCGAAGTTCAAAAGCCATATTGAAAAAGAGAAAATGTATACTGTATCTAACAGGGTTGTAAAGCCGACCAACCGCAAATTCACAATTGTTCATCCAGATTTGGAGTTGATATTTAATGTTGCAACAAACATTATGGAAGCCCAATCTCCAGTAACCATGGTCAACACGCCAAAGGATTTTGTCTCAATTCATGAACTTATTAAGAATGAATAGGACAAGAAATATTTAGTAACTTCAGTAGTAGGTACTAGATATTTGTTCGTCAGTTTTAACTGATGCATATATATTGGCACGGTCTTTTGTCTAGATGTTTTGGCAGTTGTGGTTGATGCAAAGGCTTTATCTACCATTAGGAGAATACTAATGGCGTGCTGCATAAGGAGCGACATATAGCCATAATGGACATAGAGTATTTTATATAACGTACATTCTCATCATATTTTAGAAGCATTACTAGCACACACAATCACTGACTTTATACTCATTCTAACAGATCAACTTTTGCATTGACAAATTATTGCATTGACAAACATAAGACGAACTACATATGAAGGTATTGTGTAATTCCTAACATTGGATGTTGTTAAAGTGACATATTCTACCTAATGCTAATTACTATGCGTATTCATAGGTGTGTCATAACTATCAATATCTTTTATATCCACCATACAAGTTAACCCTGAAATCCATGAAGTCAACGCAATTAGAAACTGGTAATATATCATTTTTTTTAATTGGATCAAATAGTAGTGACCATGCTCGAAACCAAACATTTTGATGTGTAAAGCTACAATTTTTCTGATGTAGGTTGGAAAAAGACTGGCCTTCTATGTCGACGGTAGGGAAGTTAAGAGATGCAATGGTTATACGCCTAGAAGACTTATTGAACTGTGCACCAATAACATCTCAGGTATTACCAAAAAATAAAAATTATTCCTCTGCTCCCTCTTCTTAGTAATATGTACACTAATAGTCACTATTTTACATAAATATACTACTCTTTTAAAGCAACAATTTTGAGAATAGAGAATAGAGCTACACTTGGTTCGATGCTTGCAACAAATGCAGATAGAAAGTTACAAACGTTGAAGAACAAGTAACATGTGCATTATGTCCGAGCGCTCAGGAAATAGCTTATGAGCCAAGGTAAATCCGTTCTCTATAAAAAAAAACTTTTGTGAACTATATATTATTCAAATTACTTCTTTGTTAAACCAAGTACATACTTAAGATTGTCATGGTTGATGAAGGACAAGGTGCAATCCTCACTCTATTTGATGTAGCAAAAACGTTAACCAGTTGCAGCGTGAAAAAATTCCAACAAACTAGAAAAGAGGTACGAGACAATCCATCATGTACAACTTGTGTTCTTTTGATGTATAGTGCACTTAACTTAAAAGAAAAACAACACCTACAAAATCTTGAAACCGCTAGAATTAGGCACCGGAAAGACGTTCACATTTGTTGCAAAATGGATAAAAAGGGAAGACGAGAGAGTTAAAGGACGAATGATCGTTGAAGAAGTTTTCGAAGATGCAATCATAATTGACGATAAAGACACTTCTAAAAAACCCTTAAAAAAGAAAATTAAAGTCGAAAAAGTTTAAAAATGCCATTGTCAATTACTTTTGTTCCTATTAAGAATTGAACGCAATTTGCAAATGTAATGTTTCACGTGATCGAAGTTTTATAGAAATAGTTTGTTTACTTTCAGAAGTAATGAAGGTTGTGATTGATAACCAACTGATTTCTGTAACAATTCTATTTATAACACTAGTACTCTCTTTATTTCGTCTAATTACTGAATTTACTTCTTGACATAATTTTGAAATGCACAGTTGAGCACACATTCATAAAAGAACTCACATGGCAGTTAAGAAAGTTCTTATTTTATTTTCTTTATATCTAACGTGAATATCCACGTGCATCGAACGTACACTCAACTAGCAGAGATATATATATACACACCTAGAAAACAAACATAATATATGATATTTAGAAGGAAAAAAAATGATATTACAGTTAATTTGAGTATATTACAGTTTAATACAAGTATATGTATAAACATATATGCACGCATAACATAATCATTATAAGAAGTTAATTACATAACGTATAATCTTCTTAAACAAATTATAGCCAATTTTTTGCTTTCATAAGACCTCGAGACCAACATAGTGAATGTATTCCATATATTTAGATTAATGAAATCACATATAATGCTTGGAAAATAAAGTGGTACAATTAATTCAAATAATTCTTAATATAGAATATAAAAACTCTCACAACGCAAAAATGTACAAATGTAACCCTACAAAACTTAGGGTAAACCAGATTATATTTGATAGGGCCCTAACGACCAATAAAAAAACCTTTCTATTTATACCTAATTAAATTTACATGACAAATAGACTACTTAGTAATCTTAGACTAATTATATGCCTTAACACTTAATTTTTACTATAATGGAATCTGTAACAACTATGAGCGGTGATCTTTTTGTGAATGCAATAGCTAAACCTGGCAAAAATCTACCCGTACCCGGCCAAAACACCCGGGTACAGGTACATATTTTGAGTACCCGTCGAAAATATATTCGAACCCGAACCGACCCGTAATTTTCGGATCGGTCCGGGTCGGATACTGTTTACCCGCCCTACCCGAATTGTTCACTATATATAAGTGCCAGATTGCTAGGGTTTTCATCTTTTCCTCTCATCTTCTCCATCTGCGCCGCTCCTCTCTCTCACTCACGAGTCACGACGCCGCTCTCTCTCTCACGACATCCCTCTCTGATTTGCACAGCTCTCCCTCCATCTCTGAAGTCTCTCGTTCTCACCCACCAAGCCACCATAGATCTCTTGCTCTCACCCACCATAGATCCATCGACGACCGCATCTCTCTCTCTCTCTCTCAGCCTTGTTCTCTATCCCTCGCACTCACCCACCATAGTCAGATCCACCGACGGCCGCACTTCTCCACACCTTAGACGGCCCCAATCGTCCAGCTCTTGTAATAGTCATCAATCAGTTCAGATCTCGATCTACTTATTTTGTTTCTATATGAATTTTTGTATATTTGTGTTGGATTTGAGATTGTTTAGTTAGATCTTATAGCCAAAAAGATCATTTTATTGTATTGCAGTAACAAAACTGAAATCATGAAGAGATTAAACTGTGATAATTATAGATCTGTAGTAATAAAAGGGGGAAAATATTCCCAGAGACAATTAAAATACCCCAATACCCTACCCGCAAGGGTAGGGTACGGGCATAAAAAAAGGCTACCCGGGAAAATTCGGGTAAAATTTATCCGACCCGATTTTATCCGAACCCGTTCGAATTTTACCCGTACCCGACCGGTTTACCCGTTTGCCAGGTCTAGCAATAGCAGTTGTGTAACTAATCCCACCCCATAAAACATATGTTGAATGAACACAAAACAACAATTTATTTTTGATAGGGTCCTATGACTAATAAATAAGTCGGTCCTTACACTTAATTAAATTTACATCTAAATTAGTAAATCTTAGACCAATTATAAACATTAAAAATTTACCTTTTGACTATTGTAGATTAATCGATTATATGTATGAAGGATAACTTATTGTGTGAACTCAATAGCAACTGTATGATTAACACCGGCTATAAAATATTAGTCTAAATTTGTGATGGTGTCCTCGGGCAGCAGCCATTTAAATCTATGTCTATTGAGATTGGTTGATATATCTTCGGGTCGGAAACGAAGTTCCAAGTTACACGGAAATTTTGTTGCTTGACATCTTTTATAGGAATTTTTAGCTCTTGATGTTTCCTTTGCTTATTGTTAGAAACGAAATGTACAATGACTTTTGGTTTTAAAGGAAACAAATTAGATGTAATAGCTATCTTACTGCCTTGATTCTAGTCTTTAAAATAAAAAGCACATTAACTTCCAAATATCAATAGATTCTTTGTCAACAAAATGGTAATTAAAATGTGGTTAAAAAAGCCAGTTTTGCGTGAACTCTTGACAAACTTTTAGTTCCACTGTGTTGGAGCAAGCTTCTCCAACTCCCTAATGTTGTAATCGTTGAAGTATTGCTAAAAGAGAATTGAATAATGGTCTAGCATTGTAGGTTCTCTTTTCTTTTACGTAATAAATAAGAATAAGAGGAAATAAGAGAACATTCGTAGTACATACCATCGATCCTTTCCTTTAGTAAGATATAACAAACTGCCATGCCATCCGAGTTAGGAAAGGGCACCGTATAATTCACTGAAATGGAAAGGGCGGAGAAGGATTGAATTCGTTTAATCAGTGATGAATATAAAACTTTAGCCTGGCTTCAACCAAGGTGTTATAACAAGAAGCTGCAACCCCCTTCTCGGCATTCACCGTACATGTAGCTATAGCTACTGATTGCAAAACACCATTAGTGACAAAATTTTGCGATAGTAGAGCAGTGCTCTAAAATAAATGTGAATGGCTTAAATAACTAAGCAAATCTATTTTCAACTTCGAGATTTAGTAAGTAAAAATGGCTACAAAAGTGGTACACATGGTTATTCTCCACCAAAAACCAAAAAACAAAAAACCCCTTCACTTTGATTAAATGTCACTAAATTGCATTTACTTTTTATTATTATTTCTAAAGAGATAATTGAAGATTCAAGAAGTGGAAGAAATCAACTTTTGAGAATGTGTCCCTATTGATAAGAGTGTGGTTGGTTACTCATTAGTGGGTAGTTATTTTCTAAGTGGGTAGTTTATCTTTAAGTAGGTAGTTTGTCTTTGGTAGTTATTTTCTACAAAGCTTCTAGTATAAATAGTGGGTCAAAGAATTATCATCAATCAACCGGACAAATCAAGACTTTTTAAAGTCTTTTTCTTTACTTTCATGTTTAGAGGCTTTTGCTGCTTATCGATAGGGATTTTAGTTTCCAGACTTGGGAACATTGATGTGTAAACATTCACAATCAATCGAAACTCTTTTTGTCCTTTATGGGTGCATAGTCTTTTACATGCAATTTTCATTTGTTTGTCAAAGTTTTTCACTTTTAGAGAAGGCCCCAGGCCATAGGAGTAAAAAAGATCCTACACTTTTAATCGATTGTGCCGCGGGTGCACAAATTGATAATGAGTTTGCCTAGCAGCAGAAACATTGGCACGCCCAGTAGGACCTGAAACCAATAAAATAACCCTAGAGGGGGGGTGAATAGGGTTTTAAGACTACTTTAAAAATTAACAAACAACAAACCTCAATCTCAATCTCAATAACACAAATTAGCAAACAACCAATCTCAACACAAATGTAAAACAATAATGTAAAGAGAGAAGGGTTTAGAGATACTTGACAAGGAGAATTAAATGGTTCGGCTTGATATACCCACAAGCCTACGTCCACCCCTTCAAGGAAGTCCCTTGAAAGGCCCTAGAATCCACTAGTATGATCTTCCTTACGGGTCAAGATCGAACCTCTTACAATCCCTTGATGCTATGCCCACATCAAGAACAAGCTTTGACAAACCCAAAGCTCCAAAGCTTGACAACCCCAAGCTTTGATACAAGAACCTTTCAATGAAGAAATGTGTACAAGATTTCACTCTCAAGAAGTAGATAAGTACAAGTTTAAGTACTAGACCAAGAGAAATAAGTGTATGATGACTTATGAAAGTGTATCTCTCTCTAATGTAAGCTCACAATAAATGCTCTCTTGAAAAGGATGAGAAATCAATGAAAACAAGAGAGATTTGAACAATTGCTTTGATCTTTGAGAATATGAAAGATAAGAGAGCTTTGAATGGAATTGATGAATGAAAACAATGCCCAAGATGAGTATTTATAGAGGTGGGAATAAATATGATCGTTTGGGGTTAGGTAGGGCATTAAATGCGCAAAATGGTAAATGCAGTCGACTGCAATGCACCATTGCAGTCGACTGTAACCCAAAAGTAGCCGTTGGAAATTCAAATTTCCAACTTGCAGTCGACTGCAATGCAATGCAGTCGACTGCAATGCAATGCAGTCGACTGTAATAGGCTACTGGAAGTATTGCAGTCGACTGCATTCCAATGCAGTCGACTGTAATACCTCACTGCCCAACATGCAGTCGACTGCATTCCTGAAAATGCAGTTTCCTTGTTTTTAAAGCATGAAAAACTTTTATGCATGCAAGGGAAACCTATGGGCAAGTTCTAGGTATACAGTCATCGTAACGATCATCTCTCTATGTCTAGTTTACAAAGACGGAAATAAAAGCATGAAAACTTCAATTGACGAATTTTCTCTTTGATGCGTTCCGTTGAGAGTCTTTGACCGTGTTGCTCGTCTAATAATCCGTTTGCATGAGTATGAGATTGTTCATATTGCTTCATCAACTCAATGCATGTTAGACAACATAATCATCAATGTTAGTTATCATCAAAATCAAATATAATCCTAGGTTAAATAACCGTAGGGTTAACAATCTCCCCCTTTTTTATGATGGCAAACATTGATTCAAATAATATGAGATATATAAGATAATAAAGCCAAAGAAGCATAACAATCTCAATTATGAACCATAAGGGGTCATGAGAATAAATCATGACAAAACGCTCCCCCTATCTTAAGCAATATAGGGCTCCCCCTAATTTAAGCAATATATGCTCATATCAAGTCCACACAAAAATGAATCAACGATATTTTCTCCCCCTTTTGACATCATTGAAAAAGGTCAAGTGTGTGTGTGAAAGTGATCAACTTATGTATCCATCCATGGATAATCAATATTGCCAACAAGGGCATTCAAACAATAAAAACATAAGTACTTGAATACCCATCAAAAGGTGTACCAAGCACTTGTTACAAAGATAGCACAAATAGGAAGTGTAAAGGATTTAGAAATATGAGTGTGTGCAAATCAAATGAGATTGAATGAATATCAACAAAATCAATAATTTTGAAAAGAGAAACATCAACCAAAGCATGCTTTAAGCATATTAAATAATGTTCAAGCATGAGAAGTGCAACTTGCATGATTAGCACAAAAGATATAACATTTAGTCACATAGGTGAAGACATGCCAAGTTCTCTTCTAAGAACGGTAAACCTCTTCGAATCTAAAGGTTTAGTGAAGATATCCGCTAATTGGTGATTTGTGTCCACGAAATCTAGAACAATATCACATTTTTGCACATGATCACGGATAAAATGGTGTTTGATTTCTATGTGCTTTGTGCGTGAATGTTGGATGGGATTTTTGGTCAAATCAATGGCACTAGTATTATCGCATAAGATAGGTATGTGATCATACTTGAGTCCAAAATCTAAAATGGTTTGTTTCATCCAAAGAATTTGTGCACAACAAGCACCAACCGCCATATATTCGGCTTCGGTGGTAGAGAGTGCAACCGAGTTTTGCTTTTTGGAACTCCAAGAAACAAGAGAGTGACCTAGGAATTGGCAACCTCCACTAGTACTTTTCCGCTCGGTTTTACAACCGGCATAGTCGGCGTCGGAGTAACCAATTAGGTCAAAAAATGATGTGTTTCTAGGAAACCATAACCCTAAATCGTGAGTGCCCTTAAGATATCTAAGGATTCTCTTGACGGCAATCAAATGAGATTCCTTAGGACAAGCTTGAAATCTAGCACATAAACAAACACTAAACATTATATCGGGTCTACTTGCGGTAAGGTAAAGGAGTGATCCGATCATACCTCGATAGCGCTTAATATCAACATCCTTACCCTTTTCATCTTTATCAAGCTTTAATGAAGAGCTCATTGGAGTGTCAAAAGCATTTGATGCTTTCATGTCAAATCTCTTGAGTAGCTCTTTGGTGTATTTGGCTTGGTTGATAAAGATTCTATCCTTGCTTTGTTTGATTTGCAATCCAAGGAAGAAGGTGAGTTCTCCCATCATGCTCATTTCAAACTCCTTACTCATACAAGAAGCAAACTCTTCGCACAAGGATCCATTAGTAGCTCCAAATATAATATCATCAACATAAATTTGCACTAACAATAAGTCATTGCCCTTAGATTTTATAAAAAGAGTGGTGTCAAGTTTTCCTCTTGAAAAACCATTTTCTAAAAGAAAACTACTTAGCCTTTCATACCAAGCTCTAGGAGCTTGTTTTAAACCATAAAGAGCTTTGCTAAGTCAGAAAACATGGTTTGGAAATTTTTCATGTTCAAAGCCGGGAGGTTGAGCCACATAGACCTCCTCCGAAATAAAACCATTTAGAAAGGCACTCTTGACATCCATTTGAAAGAGTTTAAAATCTCTATAGCAAGCAAAAGCTAATAGCATTCTAATAGATTCAAGTCTAGCTACCGGTGCATAAGTTTCATCAAAATCAATTCCTTCCTCTTGGTTATAACCTTGGGCCACTAATCTAGCCTTGTTTCTAACCACGACTCCGGATTCATCAAGTTTGTTTCTAAAAATCCATTTTGTGCCTATAATCCTAAAGTTTTGAGGTTTAGGCACAAGGGTCCAAACTTGATTTCTTTCAAATTGAACTAGCTCTTCTTGCATAGCAAGCATCCAAGATTCATGATGTAGAGCTTCGAAAAATTTCTTTGGTTCAATTTGGGAAAGAAACGCTATATTAACATGTTGTTGAAGAGAGCGTCGAGTTCTTACCCCACTCGAAGGATTACCTAAGATTTGATCGCTTGGATGATCCTTTTTGTAAGTCCAATCTTTTGGTAATTCTTGAGAGTTGTCCAAGTTTGAAGCATCATTGATTGCTTCCTCATTTCCCCTTGAGAACTTGATTGTTGCTCCCCTAGATCAATTTCTTTGGGGTTTTCTTGTAGTGTTTCACTTATGTCCAAAGTTCTCAAGTCATTGTCCATGTCATCTACATTAACAATGTTAGTCCTCCGAAGAAAAGGATTAGTCTCATCAAAAGTAACATTAATGGATTCTTCAACAACCAAAGTACTTTTATTATAAACTCTATATGCCATACTATTATTAGAGTAACCAAGAAAAATACCCTCAAAGGTTTTGGAATCAAATTTGCTAAGGTGATCCTTGGTATTTAAAACAAAGCATTTGCAACCAAAGACTCTAAAAAAGCTCACCTTAGGTTTCTTATCATTAAAAAGCTCATAAGGGGTTTTTAACAAAAAATTTCGCAAGATAACTCTATTAAGAACAAAACAAGCACAATTGACCGCCTCCGCCCAAAAGTATTTAGGTAAACCATATTCGTTAAGCATTGTTCTTGCCGCTTCTTGCAAAGACCTATTCTTTCTTTCGGCAACACCATTTTGTTGAGGAGTTCTAGGAGCCGAAAAGTTATGTGATATCCCAAAGTCATCACACAAGGCTCCTATTTTTGAATTTTCAAATTCTCTACCATGATCACTTCGAATGTTGGTAATCAAATAACCTTTTTGATTTTGAACACGTTTTGCAAATGAAGTGAACACATTTAGAGATTCATCTTTGGTAGCCAAAAAGAAAGTCCAAGTATAGCGAGAATAGTCATCAACAATAACAAAACAATATGATTTACCACCAAGACTAGTAGTAGGGATTGGTCCAAACAAATCCATATGAAGTAATTGCAAGGGTCTAGAAGTAGATACCATTTTCTTCGGTTTGTGAGAGACTTTCTTTTGCTTACCCATTTGACAAGCATCACATACTTTATCTTTCTCAAACTTGATCTTCGGGAGACCCCTCACAAGTTCTTTGCTTGAAATATCCTTCAAATGCTCCATGTGCATGTGACCAAGTCTTCGATGCCAAAGCCAAGATGTTTCACTAATAGCACTAAGACACTTGACATCTTGGTTAGCTAAATCATTTAATTGAATGGAGTAAACATTGTTATCTCTACTACCGACCAAAATAGTTTCATTGTTCTTCAAGGATAGTATAGTGCATTGAGAAGCCTCAAAGATAACTTTAAAACCTTTATCACTAAATTGACTAATACTAAGCAAGTTATGCTTCAATCCTTCAACATATAACACATTCTCAATTGAATGTGGTTCCTTACCAATAGTTCCTTTACCTTTGATTTTTCCTTGAGAATTGTCACCAAAGGTCACATTTCCTCCTTCTTTAAGATCAATCGATGTGAAAAGAGATATGTTGCCGGTCATATGTCTTGAGCATCCACTATCAAGAATCCACTTCTTGCTACTAGATTTTGCTTTGAGACATACCTATAAACACAAATCAAGTAGTGACTTTTGGTACCCAAATTTTCTTGGGTCCTTGGATGTTAGTCTTGCATTTGTATTCTTGACCTTTCACAATCCACATTTTCTTTCTACCTCTAACAAAAACAATTCTACAAGGACAATGATTAGTCGTATGCCCTTTCTTGTTGCACCAACCGCAATGTGTAAAAGGTGTGCAATAATTCTTTGGTCGTTTTGTATGAATATTCAACCTAGCTTGTTGTTGCAAAACTTTAGGAGGCATGGCCATGGGATCTAATCCAAGACCACCTTTGTTTAGGCCAATTCTTTGGCGTCCAAGCATGACATCCAAATTGTTTTGACCATCAACAAATTTTTCAAGACATTTTTTCAAATCACAAATCTCAACTTTTAAATCTTCATTTTGTTTTTCTAAAGCCAAAGTTTTGGAAGAGATTTGTTTTGAGCTAGGAGTGTTAACAAGTAATTCAACCAAATCGTTATTCACATGCTCTACATATAAATGGCTAGACATGCATTCATTCTTGGCATGCAACTTATCATTTTCCATTATCAACTTCTCAATTTGCTTATTAGCTTCAAGAAATTTCTTAGACAAAATAATATTTTTCTTGAAAATTTTCTTGGATTCCTCATATAAGCTATCATAAGCATCTTCAAAACTTTCATTATCACTATCACTACCGGAAGAAGAGCTTACCTCATCATTTGCCATGAAGCACACATTTGCTTGATCATTCTCTTCATCACTTGAATCAAAATCACTCCATGTTGAAGTATGTTCGGCATTCATTGCTCTTTCCTTCTCCTTGTTCTCTTTCTTAGAGAATTGTCTTCTTTTAGCTCTTTCCCATACATCTCTTCTTTCCTTCTTCTCCTTTTTGTAGATAGGACAATCCATCTTCATGTGTCCCGGCTTGTGGCATTTGTAGCAAAGCCTCTCTTCGTTGCTAGCATTTTGTTGCCTTCTCCCATCATTCCTTCTAAATCTTAAGAACTTCTTGAAGTTCTTTGCAACCATTGCAATATCCTCTTCATCAAATTCTTCATCATCATCACTTGACTCAAGGTTTGAAGATGAAGCTTTAAGAGCAATTGATGTAGGCTTCTTCTTGACGTCCTCTTGATCAAAGGTCTTGAGTTGCATTTCGTACGTCATGAGTGAGCACATCAATTCATCAAGAGGAAAGATGTTGAGATTCTTTGATTCTTGGATGGCGGTGATCTTTGCATCCCAAGCTCTTGGTAAGGACCTAATCACTTTTCTCACTAGATCACCATTAGTGAATTCCTTGCCCAATTGCTTCAAAGGATTCACAATGTTAGTAAAACGAGTATTCATATCCGTAACAGATTCATTTGGAAGCATATGGAATAACTCATAATCTCTAAACAATAAATTCATCTTGGAGTCTCTAAGAAAAGAAGTCCATTCATGAGTGACTTGAAGAGTATCCCAAATACTCTTAGCGGAATTACACATAATGACTCTATTGAGTTCATTAGTGTCTAAAGCACACACAAGACAATTTTTTGCTCTAGCATTCATACAAATCATCTTCTTGTCATGATCACTATTCTCCGATTTTGATTTAGGTTCTTCAACCTTGTCAACCACTTTTATCGGAACGAATGGGCCATTCTCAAGAATATCCCACATCTCATAGTTTTGAGATTCTAAGTAGATTTTCATCTTAACTTTCCACACACTATAGTTGGTCCCATTAAACAATGGAGGCCTAGTGGTAGAACTACCCTCCATACCCCCAACGTAAGCCATGATCGATTAACTCTCTTGGCGTTAACCAAAAAATCAAGAGCTGAGGCTCTAATACCATTTGAAACCAATAAAATAACCCTAGAGGGGGGGGGGGGTGAGTAGAATTTTAAGACTGCTTTAAAAATTAACAAACAACAAACCTCAACCTCAATAACTTAAATAAGCAAACAACCAATCTCAACAAAAATGTAAAATAATAATGTAAAGAGAGAAGGGTTTAGAGATACTTAACAAGGAGAATTAAATGGTTCGGCTTGATATACCCACAAGCCTACGTCCACCCCTTCAAGGAAGTCCCTTGAAAGGCCCTAGAATCCACTAGTATGATCTTCCTTACGGGTCAAGATCGAACCTCTTACAATCCCTTGATGCTATGCCCACATCAAGAACAAGCTTTGACAAACCCAAAGCTCCAAAGCTTGACAACCCCAAGCTTTGATACAAGAACCTTTCAATGAAGAAATGTGTACAAGATTTCACTCTCAAGAAGTAGATAAGTACAAGTTTAAGTACTAGACCAAGAGAAATAAGTGTATGATGACTTATGAAAGTGTATCTCTCTCTAATGTAAGCTCACAATAAATGCTCTCTTGAAAAGGATGAGAAATCAATGAAAACAAGAGAGATTTGAACAATTGTTTTGATCTTTGAGAATATGAAAGATAAGAGAGCTTTGAATGCAATTGATGAATGAAAACTATACCAAATATGAGTATTTATAGAGGTGGGAATAAATATG
Source organism: Escallonia rubra (assembly GCA_033065855.1). Classification (NCBI taxonomy): domain Eukaryota; kingdom Viridiplantae; phylum Streptophyta; class Magnoliopsida; order Escalloniales; family Escalloniaceae; genus Escallonia; species Escallonia rubra. Next base: position 164 of record JAVXUO010002680.1, on the reverse strand, counting down.
ACCGTTTGGGGTTAGGTAGGGCATTAAATGCGCCAAACGGTACATGCAATCGACTGCAATGCACCATTGCAGTCAACTGTAACCCAAAAGTAGCCGTTGGAAATTCAAATTTCCAACTTGCAGTTGACTGCAATGCAATGCAGTCGACTGGAATAGGCTACTGG